>LR736858.1:6124285-6179582 GCA_902654985.2 Oryctes borbonicus
TTGACCTTTTGCAGTAGGCTGGCACTCGTTTATATTTTGGGCCATAAAAGAGATCTTCCCGTCCATCTGGCCGTGTTTTTCGCATGTCGTAGTTTAAGACACGTAGAGGGTAGAATTAGGCACTTGTAAAATACAATATTTCTTCTCGGTGAAGGGATAGTTCATGCATGTTATCTTTCGCACGTCGTAGCTTCAAGGCGTGCAGGGGGTAGAAATAGGCACTTGTAAAGGATATCTGTTCTAAGAAGTAGGGATAGTACATGCATGTTTAGTTTTAGAAAAAGTTTTTTCTCACTTCATTCGGTCACCGGTTGATGATGAGGACCATTCGTGTCCTCGAAACGGCCGTCCCGGACTAATTATTATATTACTATATAATAAATTAAACTTGTGTGGTGCGGAGGGTGCCGATACTTATGTGTTGTTTACCATACTACGCCACAGTCCTTGCTATCATTAATGACTATCGCACTTTCAATCTCATTCAATCTCAAACCAAATAGGCCATGGCACAGAGGCAATTTTTATAATAAAATATGACTACCTGCAATAACAACGGTAACAATAGGCGATAAGGGTACACCAACCTAGTCTTTCCGAATTAAGCAAATACAGCGAAGGCCGCAAAACAGAAGGTTAAAGGAAAATGTAAAGGTAAATGAGTTAAGTTTTGCAACCCAAATGAGTCTACGTGCATGTGCTAGTGTAGCTACTATCCAAATTCATCACAAAGTGCTGTTGACAACGGTTGACGCGAAAATCTGCCATCAGCGACAATAAATACAGCTTTCGACAATGGCAATACTTCAAAAGATTTTAATAACGATGGCAATACTTCAAAAGATTTTAATAACCTAGAAAAGAAGGGAGAAGAAAATTCCGAAACATAAAAGTTTGAGTTGTAAATTCTTCATGCAAGAATGAAAGATTATTTCAAACCTTCTCCCTGTAAATCAACATCTCAAAAAGGTGTCAAAGTAAAATCACCAATTTAATATGTTTTGTTTACTGCTATTACGGTAACGGAACAATACTAAAACCAGTAACCGCTTGAATTCAATTTTCAAATATAAATTTTGAATATCAGATATATATGCATTATTAAAAAAACGTTTGAAATATAAAAAAAATCTATACTATTTAAAAAAAAATTATGTTCCTGGTGTTTGAAATTGGCAACTATTTGATGTTCAATACCGAACGTATATTCCAATGACGTTTTGATACCATCTCCATAGAGTCAAGTATGTAATTTAATCTCGTAAAAATTGAAGCGAAAAGATATTTGCATTTCGGATTATCGAAAGAAATAAATATCTTCACACAAACCGTAATAACATACAGTGCATTATATTTAAAATAACAACGTGGGTGTATGGCTCACTACTTATCGATCGTCCTATATATAGCAACATATTTTTGGAAGATATTCTATGACGTATATTAAGTTACCAGAAAATTTTAGCGTTCTACTATTTAGACGTTAGTTGAAATTTTTGGGACAGCCTGTACATGTGAAATTTTAATTTTACTTTTGTATAGAAAATATATGGATTTTATATTTCTGTATATTCCACTCCGTTAACAGTAAATGTTTAAAATGAAATTTGATCACATCGGTACTTATAGTTTTTAAGCTCTACGTCACTAAGCTTACTTTGAATTTTAATGAAATTTCGCAAAGTTATATTGCGAACAAGGACAGGTTGTATAACAACATTGTCAGCGATCTTTTACTTATTCGAAAGTAATGAAGTAATGATTAACCAGAACCGACCGGACGAATTATATTGCTTTTTATACCTCCCGCTAGAAACAGTAGAATTATTTAATAAAAATAATATATTCATTATATTTATAATTTATATTGCTATCAGGTCTTAGCTTAGGGTAATTCGAGGTCAGCTGACGCATTTGGTGAGATAACGCAAGACCATCTCTGTAGCAAACATGAAAGACACAAATTATTTCGGAATTGTCTACCATATAACTGATCGATGTGCAGAAAGGCTTTTCTACTGTGACATGTCTCGTTCTACCCCTGCGCTCTAAGATATTTACAAGTACCTAATCTTAACAGCTACTCGGAACTGAAAAATGGAAAATACTGGGAACTAAAGAAAAGTGGCAACTTGTAACACAGAATATTGATATATTACAATATGTAGAATTTCAAAAATGTTATAATGTACAGGCTGGTTTGCGATGTTTGATGAATTGTGAAACACCAGTCGTATAGACAAATCAACGATCATTGGTAGAGAGGTGCATCACTGCCTTCAAGAGTGTTCAGGGGAAAGCTTTTATTGCCGCAAATGCGGTTTTGGGCACACAGACATACGCAAGGTTCAGCATACCATAAGAGTGCTACAGGTAATAGCACAACAATAGCAGGTAGGATCAGAGTTACGCTTGTCCTCACCGTGCTCCCTGATATCATAAAAAATTGCCAGAGGCAAGAATATAATAACGCACTACTATACTATTGAATCAGTTATCGCTATGAATATCAAAAATATCAATTTGGTTCTATAATACAGGCGGTATCGCTGGTAATATGACCACATGGTACGTGTAATAATAACCTTTTTCTTCAAAAAGAGGTTGCAATACGAATATGAGAACTTGTACAATTTGGAGGTACGGTAGAAAGCAGTATTTAAGATTTTTGTGTTAAAAAAACTAATAATAATTTCCTTATTACTACGCCCCAAAGATAAAAGAAGGAATTTCTAATAGGAATCGGGCTTTCTACTACTAGATGGACCCTTATACTTGATAGGTGCGCAATGTGAAATGGCATTTCACATTGTGCTTTATTTTTCGAATTACACCCCGAAAAAGGCTAAAGATAGGGATGAAAGTTTCCCATCATTCTAAAACTTATAGCTCGCTTACCGTAAGAGATAGAAAATCGGAGTAATTTAATTTTATGGATCAAGCGTATCGAAGGCTATATGAAGTTGTTAGTTGGAGAGGTATAGGAAAATTAAGAAAATGATGAAAAAATTTTCTAAGGAAATTCGGACGATTTGATCATTTAAGAAATTCAAGTTATAAAGCGATAAAATTAACCAAATGCTCACCGTAGTAGTAGACAGATATATAGCATTATGTTGAATTTATACAAACACACTTACCGGTATTCTCTTAGTTAAACGAGTTCATCTCGCGTCTCGTGCCGAGTACTGAGTTTGAAATACACGGCAGCGTGAAAAACGCACATACAGTCTGCGTAATTTACAACTCATTACAGAGTACAATATGAAAAATTAACAGAAGTTCGTTTATTGTCACCAACTGAAAATATATTCTGTATGAACGAGCAAAACACAATGCCAGTCACGCATTATCGCGTCATTATCTTGTCCTTTGTTGACGTTTTTATTTACGTGCCTTAATCCTTCATTGTGGTGTAACGCAAGTAGGACAATGTACACGCCACCGATTTACATTTCTCTCTCACACAATTCTTTTACTGTGTTAACTTCAGTGTTTTCTAATTCCCAGTATATATTTAATGTTTTATCGATTGATTAGTATGTGATATGAAAAAAAATAATAATATGAACTTACCTGCTCTAGTAATCCTAGCTACATTGAATCGACTAGTGTAATTGACTTGAAACAAATCTTCTGTAATTTTTCTTTCTATTTTTCCTTCTCCATTTACAGGACTAAAGAGATATTCTGGATCTATATTGTAATGCAGTTGTTGGTATCCAGTTATGAATAAAAGAGTCAATAACACTGGTACTATTATAAAATAACCGGGATGTTTTCCTACGATGAAACCCAAACGGAAGAAAGCTTTATTTAACATTTTATCCACACACTGAATTTTCATCTGAAAAAAATAAGATTATACAAGTAAATCTTTTGTTTAATTTTAGTCGAGTTTTTGTTTTATTCTAATGTACAAGCGGAAAATTACTTGTAATTAAGGATAGGTACTTATGTTATCTAACATTTATAAGGGAACACCGGCAACCCGAAAATTCAGAGTTCGATGGAACTGTAGAGACTGAATCTGAATTTTCAAGTTGCCAGTGTTCCCTTATTAGAAAGTATCCCGCCAATATAAAAACGGAAAAACCTCTTGAAAGTTGTTTATGATTTTGGATTATTTAAAAGTACTATAAAAGTGCTTATGTAATTACAACATCGGTCTTCGTTGGTCAACGTTTCTTTTAGACTTTTTACGTTGTTACTTTTCGGACTGCTTTGACGCGAAACATACAAAATTGCTGAGTGAGCTTTAGTGTTATGTGAATCTGGCAATAGTTACCTTTTTTTCAGTGATTCTGCAACAAATTGCTCAATACTTTATTTATTTATTTAATCTTGTTATTTTCTGACAATGCAATTCGCTCTGTAGATTTTATCCTATCCTGCCTTACTGGCGCAAACTTAAAATATTTCCAGGTGCACAAGGATAGCATTCATTATGTTTCATTTTAGGGTAATTTTTCGAATATTAAAATTACTGTCAGTTTATCTTGCATGGTCCATGTGTAGGCCATTGTAAAATCAACATAATTAAGACTGAAAAATAAGCACATTGTCTATCAAAAACTGACAAATTTAAATAAACCCACCATAATTA
Organism: Oryctes borbonicus; assembly: GCA_902654985.2. NCBI lineage: Eukaryota > Metazoa > Arthropoda > Insecta > Coleoptera > Scarabaeidae > Oryctes > Oryctes borbonicus. The sequence continues at coordinate 6,128,892 of LR736858.1, forward strand.
ATTAATTGCACTAAAGTTCTATAAACTAAAGAATGTTGGCAACAAATTTAAATAGATAGCGATATGAAGAGAAGGAGATTGGTAAAGATGGTGGAAATAAGGGAGAAAAGGTCGAAAAATGGGGGAGTGACGCAAATAGAGTTCTAAATGAGACGTTAAACTATTAAACAGCATTTATTTCTTAAAACAAATGCTTTATTGTGTTTTTTTAAATAAATATGAAAAATGCATGATTTTAGATTCGAGATTTGACAATTTGGTAATTTTTATGATTACGTTGATTGATGTGTAACTGAAAAGAAAAATAGAATTCGACCTGTTTTTTCTAAAGCGCTGGCTTCTATAGTTAAAAGGTTAGCATGGAAGGCATACTTTAGGACCTCTCTGTATAAGTAAAAAACGTATATCATAAAATAAAGCGACAAATACTTGCATTCTATTTTTACTATACCTAATTACTATAAAGTATAAAATGTATCTAAATTAATATGTAATACATAGAATCCTTATTAAGTTAAGTGATACCAATGCAATGATAGTTCATGTGGATAAAAGCTAATGCATGTTCAATTTGGAAAATAGATTTTGTTATTTATTTAAATAGGATTTAATGTATCGTCGCCTCGACTTCAAGTGTAATAGGAATATGTAACTTCCGGATGTAACAAATTTTCTTGTCATGCAGTTAATGTGTATTAAGCGATTTATGGATGTGAATTACACGCAAAATTAGTTATCTGAATAAGCACTACGTATTATTGCTTTCATTGAAAATGCCTCGCACTAAAAGTAACAGAACTTTAATGAAAACTGGCGCACATGTAGGGTTCATAGTCGTAATAAATGATGAAAATTTCAAGCAAAATAATAAAATATATTGCTTCTCATCGGAGAATACAGAAAAAATCGATTTTTCTCCGATTTTACCGATTTAATTAAATTCAATTAATAAAATAAAAATCGAAAGACATCGACAAGACTCAAACCATGACTCCCGTTTGCCAGACGGGCACCCCACCGCTACTGCGCAAAGTCTCTATAAGAACGAATTCTTTTTTAATACCTAGATGTTCAACGCCTACGGTATGCACTAATTATTACATTTAATTACATGGGTAAATTCAAGAAAAAATTGATTTTTCAGTATTCGCCGATGGAAGCCAATATATTTCATTAATCAGTGTATACTTGGTAGATGTTGAAATTTATCTATTTATTAGCAGTCCTTACTTTCTTTGTGTAATCATATACAACTCTAATTCAATTGGATATAATTTCAAGCAGCAGCAATAAAGACGAAATCAAATATGTTCTAGGATCGTCACTAAGGTGAGCAGAATTCTGTTCCTAATAGTAGCTACGTTGGTCCAATGATTGATTGTGATGCAAGATAAAGCTTTTGCTTCCTTAAGACTGCGGCTCAGAAGATCATTTGTATTGACGAGTTGATCGAGTTCAAATTTTTCTTCTGTCATATGACGCTGGATCAAAGGGCAAGTTTGCCAACCGTTGGACCGCGGAGACACTCAAAGTTGATGTTTTGAAATCTATTCGTTAGGTTGCACTTCGCAGTTTTGGTTATACCTAATCCAATTCATGTCCCGCAAAATCTATTTCAAAACCGTTTTTGGCTAGTTAAATGTCCCCTGGCACTCAAGCCAATGTACCTAATTGTGTTTAGGTAGTTTCCGCCATCTGACGTAATGAGTATATCGTATATCGTCCGAGTAACACATCTTGGTTTTGTTGCCTTTTCACTCGTCGTAATATAAAAGTACGTTGAAGGCTTTGTCGTAGAAGATTTTGGGGATTGCTATATTATTGTCCATACGAAAATAGTTTGCTCCTTTCGCTTTTATTCTGACATTTTCCGAATTGTTGTGCGTTCTTCAATTTTGTTTAGCGGATATTTCAGCTTCGGAGTCCAACAATTCTTACCCTTTTGAATTGAAAATTGATGAAAATTTGTATACGAGGTATTATTTTAATACTACATTAACTGCACAATAATGAAACAAAATAAAAAGTTTACTGAAATAATACACCCTGTGTATGTATTGAAGAATGTGTCTTAAGAAATTTAAAAGATTTTTTTTGTTGGTGTAAATATTTTCATCAATTTAGATATACCATACTCAATTCTTTCTATTATTAAATATCCATCCGTTTTAAAGAAGTATTAACTATAATTTAACTTCATACAAATTGTTATATACAATATTTTAATCCTACAGTTATGTATTGATATCGCGTTTATGGTAATTTCTAGTTCGACTAAATGACTGGAATACATATTTTATTTACGCGAAAGTATCGATTTGTGTATTACCAATACTTATAGTAGATTTGAAACAATCTATTGCTACGCTAATCAGACACGTATCCTGAATACGAGAAAATCGAACAGCCTTGAAGAAAGTTTTATAATCCAGTTGACAATTATAGATTGCAAATACTTTTGCATTCGCATAATATAATCCTTACCGACGACTAATTTATTATTGATAATTTTCAAATATTACGATGTGTTCATATCACGCTATTTATTGTTTCTTCAAAAACACAAAAAGAAAACTCTCGTTTCTTTGTAGTAGATGAAATATCTTTATTTGTAAATCTAGTTGAGTTAATTGTAAATTAAAATATACTACTATCCTTTTGTACATATGAAACTATCAGTAAGAAAGCGCAATAACAACTTTAATAGATCTAGTACTTTTAAAAACTTTTTCCAAATGTCACCTGTTGCTTGTTTGTACGTACACTTTTAATGTAAACAAGATAACCATCAAAACTGTACACGAATATGCTTGCGCTTCTTAATAGCTTTGTGATCGAAATAATGCGCGTGAGTTACATTGACACAATCACGATGTGATTAGAAAACGTTAGTGAAATTTTGATTTTCTCGACTACAGCTGTTGAAGGGACGCTTTGTTTATAATATTATGATAATAACGTGTTAGACAAGGATACACAAAACAACCAGAGAGAGAGGAACTATCAATTGTTTCGCCCCATAAAATAAGCAACTATATTCAATGAAAATAAAAAAATCAAATACAACTATTTTTGTAAAATTTTGTATTTCACGTCTACTTGTTTTTCAGAATATATAAAATTTCACAATTTACAATAATTTTTTCAATTATTTACATAATTCTATAATAGATTGTACAACTTTCTAAGTCAGGGAGCTCGCTAGCATGTTAATTAACCTACCGGCTTAACATAAGTTTGGACCTATTCGTCACCTAACACGGTTCTTCTGATTGACATCAGCACGGAACACTTGCAGAGGAAGTGTTCCTGTTTCGTTTTCAGCTTGACCGCCCCTGCATGACGGGTTTTCGGTGATCGTATCTTGAAGATGCGCTTGCTTAGCTGGCAATATCCGGTCAAAATCCCAATAGCCATGCGAAAGCACCTTTTCTCAGGAATCTTAATGCTGTCCACTTGTTTGGATATGTCAAAGCGATTCCACGGGAGTGGAAGCGAAGACACAGGTGATCGTCTGGAGGGTTCCGCGCCCTGTACGGTTCTGCCTGAAGCTTTCCTGGCCAGTTTATTTGCTTTTCTATTGCCAACATTTCAATTGTGATCCTTTAGTCATATTATGTTGATGTTGTTTGTTTCGGAGACGAAGGATCAAGCTTTGTGGCAATCCAGGTACAGATTCGACGTTATTGGCCGGTTTACTGCTGAAACTACTTTCTTGTTGTCTGTAAACGAATTAATGTTTCTGCCTATAATCTCAAGCTCAGTGAAGCAATGCGTTGCTAGGGTCAGTGCTTATATTTCCTCCTGGAAAGTCACCGTCCCCTAGTTCCTTTGCTGGTTTTTGATCAATCTACGAAGAGTCATAAGCTGTTCTTATCGTTGTCGGTGGGTTGGTGTACCAAGAATTTGTGACATTTGTCGAAACTAAGTTGGAATCTTATCCATTTTGACTATCTCATCAGGCTGCGTAGCATCCGGATCATGGTTGCCAACGCCGACAATTAAGTCAAGATGCAAATCACCTTCATTGCAGTCGTTGGCGTAGATCTTAATGTGGCCGTGATCATTATGATCTATCTTAGATCTTGGAATGACGTGGTTCTTGTTTTTAGTTCCAGTTGCATACGTTCACAGAGTTAACTACCGCACCTTGGGTACTGCCGGGCGTCAGGTTGACAGTGATGGCTCGTTTGGCTGGCATGCTGTGAATTCAACCAACCAAAATATGTGGAACTCCACGCTTCTCCAAAGTTACAGTAATTTTCTAGAAGGTAATCTTATCAAAGGTCCCCTTCACGTCTATAAATACATCCAAAGTGGAGTGCTATATATCCAAACATCGTTTAACTCTGCTCAAAAAGAAGTTTAAGATAAAATCTGTGGATCTCCCCAGAATGTATTTGTGAATAAAGTTTTCCTTTGCCCAAATACGTTTCAACAGACACATTTACCGACGCATATTCTACATGACTGACCTATTGCCGCCTATTGCGTCTGTAATTAATAAGAAAAGTTACCAGTTCTTTTATTACGCTGATCCATAATAGATTTATTACATGACGAATTGATTTCCTTACAATTTCCTGACTTGTATAACAATTGTTATAAAAACAATGAATAATTAATTTCATTGGAACTCCTAAAACGGCACTAACGATATATCAGACCGTATTTGTACAGTAGGAACATGTATGTTTATACTTATTTCCTAATTATAAATAAGTTAGAATCAATTGATCCATGAAGAGAACTTTGCTTTTATTTAGTTATCTATGTGTACGTCAATAGAATAAAAATGAAATAATTTTCACAGAATATTTTATGGCTGTGGACCTACATGATCACCTAATTACAAATACAATAATTGTTTTTCATTACGCACACGTAAATTGGTTACAAAATATTATGACTAGAAAACGAAGTTTAGATTGCTTGTTATACAAATAACTCTATAAACTGAAAGAAAAGTCAATTATTATAGATAAAGGAAGTGCAACAGTTGTAATTTAATATTGCATGTATGTACTGAAGTGTTAAAAATACTACACTTAAAACCGCTGTCATTAGCGCTACGACGAATACCGTCGAGAGAGAAGCTTTTCCGGTATCTTTTTGTGACTCCTTACCCGCTTCTTGTAGCTCCCCTTTCTTCGCCTCTGGAGTTTTAGTTGATAAATATAGCTCCAGTCAGCTATAATTCCGGTGAAACTGAGTAAAAATCCTCACAACAATCTATAAGCTTGCAAATTAAAATTACGATTGCTACGAACCAAACGAGGAAGAAAAATATAAAGTATTATAAAGTAACCAAAAAACAACCAAGTTCAGAAGGAAATGATTTGCTAAGCGAGTACCCGAAAGAGAGAGAAGAAGTGTGTAACAAAAGATATGCATCGCAACAAAAACGATTTGGAACATAGTTGGTCAAAACCTATTGTTGTACTTATTTTGAAAGAAACGCGAAAGGTATCGGCACACTCCGTACCATATAAAATATTGAATATAGGTATCGAAAATTCATGGATCCCACTGTCACATCGTACAGCCGAATGATTTAAGATAAAGATTTTTTACTCTAAGATGACATCCTATCCCAATCCTAAGAAAACAGAAAGGAAAAATACATAAACCAAGTGTGCGTTTTACCATAATACGAAGTCTCTAAGAGGGCACTTCTCAATTTAACAAATTTTTCTTGGTTTTCATATAAATGATGTCATAAACGTCTACTTCTTGATTAATTTACGATTTTCTAATATAATAATATAATAGCATGCCCATTTTCATTTATCTTGTGTTACATTTGACGGTTCAATGCTTCCATAGCAGTAATGTTCTATGTATTCCTTGAACCTGATACCTATTGTCCAATATAGGTTTTATTGCAGTATCGCATGCAATTTCATACATTTTTGATTTTTCCCTTGTATCCAGCTTGTCTTTTGAATTACCCAGGAGGTTTTTAGGTGCGTTTTGTAAAGTGAAGCATACCTTTCGGTTTTCTAAGCAAGTTTGACAAATTTCTTTTTGCGGGTTTCTGCCTGAATTAAGCTCGGAGAATTTCTTAAATAACGCATTTATTGAGCATTCTTAAGGATGGGATGTGTAGAAAAGTAACCATTAAAAATCAGTAATTTTTATTGTAAAATGAAGTTTTTTTATGATATATATTTTAATTTAAAGTAAATTTCACTAGTTTGTAAAGTGATTGTAGCCGTTTTATGTTCTCTAAAGTGATCCGAATCTGTCATTCTGTATCTGTTGATGTTGATTTCTTTCGTTCCTACAAATGTCTGTTTCCAATTTTCCAACTACTGAAACTATCTCGGAATGAAAATTGGTTGTATACTTCTTATTCTATTATAAAATTAATGGTCACAATGTTCAGTAGCCTTCTTTATATCTGTTCCAAATTTGCTCATGAACAAATTTGCTAAGAAAGGGACATCGTCGTACTCATAACACTTGCATCTATTTGAAACTGATTTTGGGACACGTATAGAGAAGTCAAATTATATTCAACAAAATTTTTACATCATCAATGTTATTCAATTTTGAGAACTCGAATAAATATTCTATGGTTTCTGGGCTCTATACACTGAGGAAGAACGAACAAAGATCAAACGGTACTAAATCTTCATCTTCTAATTCAATTTAGTTTACTTTATTTACAAAGCCTAATGAGTTTTCTCCATTTAGACTATCTGCTTTTTGGGCAAATTTTTGTATGTACTTGTTAGCCATTTTACGTAGGCAGACCTAGTACTGTTAGTCTTATAGATTTACCAGATTTCCGAATATTAGGAAGGCAATATATTTTCAGAACTGTGGATTTGGAATTTTTTACTCTCATTGGTTTCCCTAGTCATAGACGATAAATGATTATTTCTTAATTGCTTACGGTCCAGACGATAGTAAATTGTTGACGGGGAAGAAATAACCGGGTTTTAGCTTAAAAACAATTTTTAATTTTGAGGCTTTTAATAGTTATGGAAGAAATGTTGTAAATTTATAAAATTGCATGCAGAAACCAGGTTCAAAGAATGCAATAAGAAGCTGAATGTAAAAATACAGTCTTTTTTGTTTGTCTACTTACTAAGAAAAGAGAATAAGACCAAGTGATATTCAATAAAAGTAAACTTGCTAATAGTGAAAATTATTATTGAACGAAACGTAGAAAAATAAAATAAATCCAAGAAAAAGAAGCTTTTTATCTTCTTCACCAAAGACCTAAAAATCCAAACACTGGATGAATTGGAAAATTATAAAACTAAAGAAAATTTCACAAAATCCAAATTATCAAAAATCCTCTAATTCTAACTAATAATAAACATAATACACGTACATTATTATTGCGTATAGTGGTAACCTGAATACAAACGTGTACCACAGAGCTTAGTATTTTCCAAAAAGAAGGCACCTGGCATTTTTAAAAATCATTAAGATTGTATTCGATGTAATTGAAGGTTCCCTTGTATTGTTTAAGTCGGATGCATATATCGCAAAGTCCTTGCAGCAAGTATTGACCACATCGGACTAAGCGTATTGCAATAGATAACATAATAAATAATAATTTATGCAACTTTCGAAAAAAGTATACTTGCTAACCACAGTTCTATGAATATAGAGTAATGATTATGGATACATAACGGAACTGCGATCGTAATCATTTGCGTTGAACCTACATATTTGCGAATAAAAATATGTGAATGCTAATTTTATATTACGAGCATTTATTGATACATTAGAGGAAAACTGCGGTGGTAATACTAATGGTAAAGTGAAGGGTATTTAAATCCTTTTCTGCAAGCATTTATGAATGTACCAAATAGGTAAACTGGATTGTATATTAGAAACATAAGGCTTGTTCCACCGTAAATCACAATCTACTCAGACTCAACTCTGATTTGTATTGGACTAAATCTATGTACATGTGTGCATATACAGGTGCATTGTAAAATTGCGCTTATTGTGTAAATAACAAGGAGTAAGAATTTTTAATAACTTAATAGACATTCTATAGTATCTTCCAAAAACATTTCCGTATATATTATACAGGATAATGAATAGGAAGTGAGCGAGGCATCTATCCTGTTATTTCAAATAGAATACCTCGTATAATTATGTTTTTAGCTTATTCCTCTAAACATAAATCAATGTAATATGGATTTCATATGTCTGTTTCTAACAGATTTCGAAATAATTATAATTTTGTCCCCATTGCCTAAATACCGAGATGTTTATTTTTCAAAAAATCTGAAATGTAACTACATTTGAGCTTATATGTACATAATATAAATAAAGGTAATGTTTTGAAAATACATTTTCAAGACATTTCTTTTTTTTTCGATTATATATCAAAAATCTGTGAAACATGGTTATATGTATTTAATTATAAATAATCTGCATCTTTTAACTGTATAAAAGTAAACCGTTTTTTCTATGTCGGATCTATAAATTAATACCAAATTGCAACATAAGGCTTTTAATTCGACATGTCCTTGCTCTAACGTTGATTTAATCGAATAATTAAACCACGATTATACAGAGTAAGGCATAATATAAGGAGAACGCTGGCTGTTAACTGTTGACTGGTTGACCCCAAACTGTGATGCCGTACATCTTACTGTATACGTTTGAGTAGTAGAATGAAAGAGCTGAAATTGTGTACTTGATAACAGCAAACCCTTAGTACATTTACTACTTTTTCACAGTGCACGGTACAGGGAATCGTTTCGGCAACATGTATGTACGTCTAAAAAGTTTATTTCGTAATTTCGTCACATTACGTTTTGTCCTAAATTGTATCGAAAACTAAATTTTATCGTTGTTTAAAAATAAGTTGTTATAAGAGAATGTAACCTTACCATGTAGATCGTTTTTCTGTTAGGAAAATGGTAGGAGTATATTATAATTGGTCAGAAAATCATTTGTAAAGAGTATAGGCGCGAATGGACCACGCCGGGCTGAAATATTTCAAATCCGAGTCGGGTCGGGATTTTGTAATAGGTAAGTTGACAATTTCGCTAGTATTGGTATTAGTTGTCACTGAAGATGGTTGTATGATATCAGTCGTAAAAGTCCACAGAATAATATTGTAGTGTTTCCAAATCTTGAAATAAAAACACTGTTTAAAAAAATTATTAATTTTTTAATAGCAAAGACAAATGTTTTTTTTTGCATCTTTGAAGTAGGATCAAACGGATTTCAGTAATTTCTTGTCTGACAAAACAGACTTGGATGGGTTGACAAATTTTCGGAACGACGGGTGGCCTGGGCTAGGAAACGTGTCCAGCCAGGCCAGGCTAGGCCTACAAAAACCTCAAAATACCCACTACTAATAAAGAGTAGGAAAACTTTTGATCAATGTACATGATATTTTACTTTTTATTGTATTAAAAATTTTTCTGTACCCATTTAAGGGCGTAGCACACACAAGGTTATTGTAACTTATATGATCGTTCTTGGATAGTTGTGAAACTAGATTATATACTATAATGCTACAAATTATCATCCAAGGGGTCATCAGCGCCGCCCACACATCCAATCTAGTGACTTCAGTTTGTCCACCTATCGAAAGTAAAGATCCTAAAGGGACTCGACTTCTAAAAGAAAATTCCTTCTTGTGGCCTATTACCAACGCGTTTAAACAATTGCATTATGCTAATTTTGCTAATCGACTTTATCTGAGAGTCGTACAGCAATTCGTGTTTAAGTAAATCTCCAATTCAAATGAAAATTCTAGTGTGAGTTGTAGTTAATTGATCAAAAGTAGCTGAATTTCAAAAAGAAACGCACAAACATAGCGTTTATGGAATTTTTCTATACAAAGTTAGTTATTGTTTGTATTTTGGTAAATAAAGACCCAAATTGCCGGAAGGGTGTCTTAGGGACACTCCCTATTTCCACAACTCTCGATTTCATCCAAATAATTTCCGAAAATTTCGACATTTGCTATATTTTTTCTTATGTAAAACATTACAATACAGATTCAAGAACCTAATCATTAAAAGGTTCATTAATATGACTGGGATCATATATTAAATAATGTATATATACATACATATTTCGGGTGGTGAAGGTAGTGTTCCATATGTGTACTTGAGGAATATATTTTACAATTTAATTAATTTTAAATTTGGATAAAACTTTTTATGTGCTACACATATTTTTGCCCGAGGATGTGTTTCTAAGGACGAAACCGGCCACAATTTATTGACAATTTATTTATTATTACTATTTAATTATAACAATTTAATGAGAAAAAAGTTTTATTCTCCCTTCGATTATATATTAGTTTCTCATCGCTATTCACAATGTTTTCGTGCTTTTCTTGCCGAATAATTTATTCACAATATTCTATGTCAGTCTTATCTTATTAGTTAAGGAAAACTGTTGCGTGAAATAACCGCGTTTAACGTTTCGTTACTCGAAAGCTATTGCTAAAACTGCCTGTTAAAACTGTTTTTCTGTTGTATATGTAAATCATAAATTAAAATGTATAAATGTCGAACAGTATAAAAATAGCTAAGCAAACTTTCCAAAACGTTCACAAATATAACCACACTTTCTTACAGGAGTTCTGTATCACATAAAACAGATGTGTCCTTTTTGAATTAATTGCAAACACCAAACCACAAAATTTCAAAGTTTTCTTCTTGATTATAGTTAAATAAATCCAATGCAGATACAAGAAGACTGGTTTTTGACCAAATTGCTACGTCTCCACCTTTGTAAAGACTTCGTTGCCACAATATGATTATTTCGTGTGATTGATATGATAATTGAATTCAAACAATCCGGCAACTCACCTGTATCTAAAAAATATTTTATAAGCATTTATAATAGCTGCAACAGAAGTTACAAACTAACCGATTTCATAGTTTATCACTGGTTCGATAAACTATGAAATCGGTAAAAAAACAGTTTTGAATTGACTAGTTTGTGATTTCGTGGGAATACCCGTTTTCGCACATACTGAATGTGCCAACAATGGTACGGGTATCGTAGCTCTTAAGATTTAGACACTTCTTCTACTCAAAACAGCCATTAGCTACTGTGAAAATATTGACAGTTCTTGCTGAAATATTCTGTTTACGATATTCCAACAATTCATCTATTTCTACCACTAAGTATCTAATACATTTCTATAGCATTTGGATTGCTGGATTGATACCCTCCGTCCAGAAAGTGTTTGTATGCGTCAGCCACATTTTTGTAAAAGGTGTATGTACTGGTATCTAGGCACTCAAAATAGCTCACACAACGCTGTTTAGCCGTATCTTCAAAAACCTCTTTATTTACTTCCGCTGCCTACAGTACTATCGTTATTGCTCCTTTAATCTTATCCTAAATAAGAAAGTATGACATTTGTATATTAAGGTACATTATGTGTCTTAATATAACTCTGCTGCTTACTTATCACCAATGTGATTCTTCTCCGTAACAAGAATTTTCTTAAGCTTTACTACTTGAAACACTTAACAACATTTTATGAAAAGCACCTATTTGATATTTTAAAAAATGAAATAAATTTACACACTAGTTATTCGTATCCATTACACACAACTACAATAAATATTATCACAATTTTTTTATTCGGATATTTAAAAATGTATACCGCAAATTACACAAATTTGCTACTCGTACAATGCAGTTTCATACGATATAATTAAAATTACTGATTTAATGATGGTAATATAAACCCACATGAAATAATTATTTAAAAATAAATAAAAACACTGCAAATTAATACAGTTTTGTAATATCTTACACAATTTGTGGTAATTCATTTAGCATGATACAAAAAAAAGAATTAATAGTGATATCAAGAGAAATCTTAAAATGTATTACATTGCATGTTCATGGCCAACAAAATATTCTTATGAAATGTTATATGGATACACAACGCTTTATTATACAGTGTGAAAATAAAACGCGATAGTGGTCAGATCAGCATATTGAACCGTGCTGAATTACGATATAGAAGAAATCATTATTACCCATTGAAAGGAATTTTGTTTAATTGGCATTGTTGCGTATTGTATGAAACAGTAATAGGTACGAATAAACGGAATCTGATTACAAACAGCAGTAAATCCAACTCGCCTAAAATATTTTGATATGCCTGTTTCTTCCGGTCTCACAGGAAATTAAAAATTTTATGTAGAATTGAAAAATGTAATAATATACAGGTTTTCAATTTCAAATAAGCAAGTTCTCGACAAAGTATAGACATAGGTATCTCTGTAGCCGGAAGTGTATCATTAGGGAATTCGGTAACTGATTCGAATCAGTGGTAGTGTAAGCGGGCGAATATTTGAACTGAATTTCAAGAAATATTATTGGTTCTGAAAGGAGGTTAATTATTTGGGTTCTCTCTTGTCTGTTGAAGGCGACGGAAGCGGTTATTCTGAGTCAGCTAAGAAACGAACGTGACATTACCAATACATATAGGTACTAGGTGTCACCCTTTCGCCGAAATCCCAGGAGCCTGAATTATTCTTATTGTATGCTGGTGATAGCCCTATTCGTCACGGGCTTCACACTGCTTAACAGTATTACTTCAGTGGTTTTTTCAAACCTTCGGTAATGGAGAGACACTCAGTTGGACTAGCTTGGTTGTGGATTGATAAAAATTCGGCAAGTAAAAAGATATTTCACGAATTAGATCATTTGCGACACGGTTGCGTAACGTAGTCTTTTTACTCTTTAAACTAAAGTTCCCCTAACAAAATGTACCTAGGACTGGTACTTAGATCTGGGTCTGGTCGACGGTCGCCGCTATCTATGTAATCCCCTTTTGTTGTATTTCTTGCGTTCACGATTAAATAAATATTACAATTACTATTAAGGAGTGCTGTATTGTCGTTTTGCAATGATCTACGCAAAACACAAAAGTTGTAAGAAAAAATAGAACACTGTAAGGTAAGGTGTTTGTTTCACTGTACAGTTGAGTATATAATGTTTTATATTTTATTTGCCTAAACGTAGCCAAAAAAAGAATTTTTAATTTTTCACAATTTCTCTTGTTCGTTGACTAGAGCGTAAATGGAAACGTAATAATTTTCTAGAAGAAAATGTAATAAAGGAAAATAAATACAGGGACGCCAAAAAAATACATGTTATTAAAAATTACAGAAATCGGAACTTCATATCCTTTTTCTACTTCCCTACAAGTCAAATTTCAATTTCCCACGTCTGTAACTACTTGAACAATATCATCTTCAGTGCAACTGAGATAATATAATACTGCGTAGTGGATGCTTTGCTAAGAACTGATAAACCGAAACAAACGTTTTAAGTTTTAAAAATTCACACCTTCAATCTTTTTTGAAACATTGGTACTGCGCTCTATTAAGCATTAATTTCAAAGGTATCCATGTCATTTTTTTTCTTATGAAAGTTGGAGACAGGAGGTGGTCTACAACTTTGCCGCCTAGCAAGTAACGATTTTACTATAATATAAGAAATGCGGAATATTTAATACTAACACATAAAAATTGGATATCTGTACTAAACCGTTCAATAGTTAACAAAAGGGAGGAAAAGTCACTTTTCAACCTCTCTGCATATTATAATTATTTCTATGGATATACATTGATATTGATCCGTGGGTCGATTGAAAGTATGTACCTTCAACAATATGAACTTGTACCAAGAAGATAACAAGCATATGCCAATTCGATAATCGATAATTTTTTAGCGTTAATATATAATGCGTTAAACAGGTGTATATTAATTATGTAAAGGTATAAAGTGAGGTCTGATTTGATATTACATTCTTGATCGCGATAGCTAGTCCTAGCAATACGCAACATATACATGTCAACTCAAGTTAGAGAAAGAGTGAACAGAGGCCTTTAATCATCATTATGAAAATTATCTGAATACCTACTTAAAGATATATTTGAGTAAATAGTAACATATACTGAAATGTATTGTACTCAAAAAAGTTGCCAGTTTAAATATTATTAAGCAGTCATCTCTTACTGTCGATTCAAATCAAAAACGATTTCTTTCAACACTTGATTTATATGCATAATATATTCTGTTAGAATTTCGTAATAGATATTCAGATAAATTTTTCTCTGAAACCTACCGTTAATACAGAATTATATTTATTTACAATGAGGATGCACCTATTGCGGGTTTAGTTTAAGAAAGTGCTTGTTTACAACATTTATAAACAATATTCTGAAAAATAATAAAACTTTCTAAAATTTAGCCTTATTCTTAAATTTGGGACGAAGAATGTGTTTGAGGATTGCGCTCTATGGTGCGAAGCTCAATTATCAGAAATTGTCACTAACTTTTTTTTTAGTAGACTGCGAAATCATTTAATTGCCGAAACGAAAATAAGGCCGATTCTTAATCAGATGTATGAGCATATTAGAGCACAATCTATACTAAATTTGATTTCGTAAAATATATAGATTTAAATAGCTGTTACCTGGAAGGTCTCTCGTTTTTTTTCTAATTTTTTTGATTGTTAGAAGAATTAATCACATGCACCACTACGACATGAAGTTTTCGGTGGTTACTTTATTATTTAACATTTGTAACACACGTGCGCGAACACTTTACGGAAATGCGATTTCTTTTTTAACAATTATCACCGTGACAGAGTGAGATTATACATTCTCTTGAGCCGAGGAGTTACTGCGAATTCTATTTTCTTTTACCAGGTAGCCACTCTCGAATCCGAATGTCTTCGGATAGCGTGATTAACCGTGTTAAAAGTGCGCTTGGTTCTAGACTACCGCCGAACACTTTCTGCATAGGATACGCTCAAATAATACGGAGCTATCGAATAGGATCTAGCTGACGGACGGTGAGACCCCACTTCAAAAAGCTTACGTTAATATATCCTTCCTTATTACAATAATGCGTTGAAGTATTTCGGTGTGTATGATGTTATATATGCAGTAATTGTTTCTAATAGTTGGACTAAGCGAAACATTTTCTCCGTTGCACAAATGTGTAGTACAGTCACATCCATAAATGGTCTTACAAGAGTATTTAGTAAACTTAAGAATATATTTGAAGTTTGGAATAACCTACATTACATAAGCGGAGGATATTCCTCTCAGCGATTCAATTGGAAAGTCGGAAAGCCCGAGAATATTTAAAAACTTTCATTTAAGTTAAAAAAAAAGAAATTGGTAAAAAATACTTTGAATTACAAATAATATTACACTTAATTAAGCTAGTAGATATTTTTACGTTCATCGATGTATGCTTAGGTGATTTGATCGTTTTAAAGATTAATATTGAATTAAGCGAGATGTTATATTGATTGATATTGAGCTTTTTGAATTCTTTCTCCTTAGCTTTTAATGGCATCCCATAAAAATGGTTTTCTTCTATTTTAAGAATTTCAAACACACCGAGAGTGCCAACTATTACGAATGGCGGTAAATTACAGCTTATTCATGCATACTTTTACAACATTTTGGAAGTGCCATAGTCATGATTATCACGAATATCACGAATGTTATTATTTATCGTAGCTTCAACGTAGATTTCTCGAAAAACAATATCGCCTTTATTAATAACTATGTTGCTAGAGTTCAATATTGTTGTGACAATGCTTCAACTTAACCTGATTTTTTTTCTTCAAATTCAGCAGCTAGTATATATTTACACCAACTGATGAAGATTATAAATCCTTTGGAGCTTTTTTAGTATATTTTACTGTATTTAATTACAATTTTAGCGTAAAGCTTTAAACTTTGCTTCCAAAAAGGCTATATTCAGTCATCTATTCAATAAATCTTATTTAGATTTCATATTGTTTTATATTAACTTTTTGTACTAAATAACGTATAGCTCAAATCATGTTAACTGTACCTATATTTAATCGCGGGGATTCCTAAATACGTGTATCAATACGCGTAGGTAAGTGTAAAAGTTTATCAATTTAATAAAGCTTATGTTCGTCTGGAATTAACAAACATCTTGTATAGTACATAGAAGATGTTAAAGATATAAATTTCTCAACTTGAAGAAGAATTATTGTTCATAAAGATGATATTTAAGAAAATTATGTCAATGTAGTATTTTTCACCGCAGAATCTAAAAGTTTATATAAAGTCACATATAAAATGTTTCAATTAAGCCGTTAACAAAATTAACGTACTGACAACGTTAAAAACCGAAAGTATTTCTACCATGTAGTTTACATGATTTAGAATGTCATTAAGGCAAATAGGTTAGCCACAAATTGGCGGCCCCATATATAGTTGGCGCACCCGGTATGTTGCATAGCATATATATAACATAAAAATTTACATAGTCAAAAACTTCTTTCATATATGTATATATGTATTAAAATTATGTCATAAATGTATGTATGTTAAGAAGTTAGAGCGGTATTGGTTAGAACATTGTGAAACGATTAAATAATAAAGATTTCACTTCTGTTCGTGTAATTGAACATTTAAAATTCGTTTATGTAACAAGCATATCTGTGGTGGGAGTACACTTTCTCGAAAATCAAGAAGCCGTCCATTTCGCCTCGTTTAATCAGTAATAAACATTCAACGGATTCTTTTATAATTTCATTATTCATGAACAACCATTTGCCAATTATTTTGAATGGAGCCTGTGGCGCTATATGTGAGAAAATGGACAATTATGATTTAGAAAAGTGTAAAAAATACCTAAGAACACTTCTTCATCTTCTTTAACTCGGTTACAGTAAGAAATAATGTGAAAGTCATCTGTCTTTATAATATGCATTTTAGCATGTGGGATTGCTTTTATAGTGTGCATGTATAGGCATGTATGTACTGTAGATGCGTATACTTTGGTAGCATGAATTTTTTTTGATGAAATAGTATGTGCTAATTTAGGCTAATGATAAGCGTACACACATTAATAAAGGTAGAAAAAAAGAACAATCGTAAACTATACACTGCTTTTTATATAGGAAGGGTGAAGTAGAAAGACATATTTGTGCAGGGTTAACTAATTTTAAGGGGGAAATTTGATAAATACAATAACTTTAATCCACCAATGCCAATGACAGACTACTATCCTAAGTGTTCACTGGTGTTTAAGGTAGTTCTCCTTTTTTTATGATAATTTCAAATACGTAAAAAAATTTTAAAAATTTTCTTTGAAAAATTTATAATTATTTATTTTGTCAATTTATTAATGAAGGCAATTTATTCGTTTTATTGTTTCGACTAATGCCTAATATACAACGTGGGCGGAAGATGATTCTTTTTTGAGTAATTTAAACAAAATGTTCTCAAATAAAAAATATTCTTACACATTTCTTCATAACAAAATATTACACTCAGTTTCCTCAGCGCACAGTACCAGTTACGCTTTTTTAAACGGAACACCATGTATATTACCACATTTTTAGATACTCTTCTTCTCTTTGTGATCAGCGGAAAAATCACTGTATCTTTGGTAATTGAACCAACATCGTAGTTACAATAATAACAAAGTTAGCATAATGTTGACAAAATATACTCCAATTAACTACAAAGACTAGGAACAAGAAATAGTCTAGGGAAGCCGTTCTTAAATTTGTAAATAAACACTTTACTTTAAAAAAAGTTAAAAACAACCTGGGTAAGTTTATATTCGTGCTTTATCTTTCACCTTTGACAAGTAACTAGAAGTTACATTATTTACTTGTAAAATGCAGGAATATTATAAATAACTTCCAAGAAACGTATTTTCACATCTAAGCAATTTACCAAAGGTTGTTTTAAAATCTCTACCTGAACCTTTGTCATGGCTTCTTTTGTTAAGAACAAGAGATTACATCGTTCTACCTGAGATAGTACAAATCGATTAGTTAGAAGTTTTTCTGAAAACTACGTAAGGGATAAGACCGGTTCCAACTCCCTTTCCTTCTTCTCATTATTATACATCTCATTACCTCGGCATAGTAGTACTTTTTCAGCCAAATTGTAAATAACTTTTATGCTAAAACCTATGTTTATTTCAATTTTTGGAATAACAAAATCATATACATAAAAATGATGAAAATTATTGAAAATATCACGCCACTTTAAATATTTATGATAAGTCGAATACGAATAAGTAAAACTAAAACTAAAAGTTATGCATATGTCTAAATTTAAATAAAAAATAATGAATGCAGTAGGGACGTTTATGTACGTTTGCAGAAACAAAATAACTGAATAATTACTGTATCAAGCAATTTTATAACAAAAGAGAATATATTTAAAGGCAAGTTTCAATTTTGAATCTGTTGAGAAAGAATCTTATATTTACGACTGGTGATCAGTGCTCCACCTTCATTTCCGGATAATGTGAAATTACCTTTTGTACGTTTCAATAGTGAGAATGTTGCATAATCCATAATAAATTAGTTTATTCTTTCTGATTAACTACCACTAGGGCCGGCCCCAGCTACAGGTAATAGCATACACTACACGTGAGCGGGCAAACAGACCATACAGTATAGTTCAAGAAATATATACAGATCTTCTAAAAAACAAGTTGAGACTTTTACACTTAAGCCTATAAGCGAAACCTGATTGGAAAGTACAGTTGATGCAATGAAGCCCTCATACAAAAACATAAAATCTATTATATCGAGTTTAATCCAAATAAGCAAAGATTTTACAAAAGATCAGAGTACAAGAAATATGGCCAAGTCTTGAAAGAAAAAGAGTTTTAAACGTCTATGCTTGGTTTGTATGTCTAATTATAACAGATCTGAAGATATTTATAATTTTGTCCTCAATCTTCTAAATGTAGGCATATTTGTTTCCTTTAAAATATCCGAAACACAAATACATTTGGGACAAATTTTTACGAGATTGAATTACATATTTGGCGCAATCGACATCTACCATATATCTCTAACATTTTTAGCCAGTCCGGTCCAATTTGAATATTGCATCTAAATGGTTTCTGGCATCAGTACTGTTTTCTTACCATAACAATAGTAAACAAAAGATACTAAAGTTAACACTTTTTAACTACTGATTCAAAATATTGCTCCCAAATAATTAATTGGTGTCGAAGGCGACTCTTGCATTTGAAAATTACATCCAAATGATTCGGTCACCGGTTGATGATGAGGACCATTCGTGTCCTCGAAACGGCCGTCCCGGACTAATTATTATATTACTATATAATAAATTAAACTTGTGTGGTGCGGAGGGTGCCGATACTTATGTGTTGTTTACCATACTATGCCACAGTCCTTGCTATCATTATTATCCAAATGATTTTTGGTGCTAATGCTAAAACATGGCAACAGTAAACAGTACTTACTGATACTGACGATCTTAGACTGTCGATTTGAAATTTGGAACTTTGGTGAAGAAGAGTTAGGTAATAGATATAATTTATGTGTTAGGAAGAAGTGAACAAAATTTTAGCAACTATAAGATGTATAAGCTGCGCTATCGCGATCAACGATGTCCACAACAGAGAACAATTGTCCAATTAAAGCTAAGATTTAATGGGGTTGGAGACATTTCACAAAAAAAGAATGATGGTACTGTTATATACTTTTAGCGAGAATGAACGACGGAAACAATATTTTAACATAAGCTCGTACAGGCTAACAATAAGGAATGTAAATGTAAATGCGTCAGCACAAATTTGAAAGCAAAACAAAAAAATCTAAAAAAAAAGAAAAGTAACCTGTAACACAATTGAAATACACTGTGAACAAATTTAGTAACCGTTATTGTAATTTTTATTGCAATGGTTAACAGCTATCTAATCTGCAGGGAACCTCGATACATTGGCAGAATTATTTGTAAACGCTGTTATGTATTTTTCTTAGCTAACTTTGCATTCTGGAATGCTTGCCTTATCTCTAATTTTATACATAAATCATATCTATTAACACTTCTATATGGCAAGTAGCTTTTTATGTCTAAAATTTCAAATCAACAGTTACGAACAGCAATGTTAGTAAGCTTTGTTTACTTTTGTCATGGTAATTAAACAATACTAACACCGGAAACCACTTGACTGCAATGTCCAAATGCAAGAGTCGCGTTTAGCTGTATATATCTCTTTTACCTTTCAACACTAGACATAATATGCATCATTATTCAAAAATGTTCCTGTACGGTGAATTTAGCAAATTTCGGTGTTCAGGCATTTGAATGAATCTCCTAAATATCTGCACCAAAATGTATTTGCATTTCGGATTTGGCGAAGGCAATAAATATATCTACATTTGGGTGGTTGAAAACAGAATTGTAAGAATTATGTTGCCTTCCGCTACATCGAATAATACGTCGAGAGTTTTGGGGAGCGAACGGATATGTTTTGTATCGCTTTTATTTTCCACCACTAGACTAGAACATGTTGAGTAGTATGGTGTCCAACAGTAATACGAAACGTACCATCCAGCAAGTGAACTAATGCGTTCAACTCAAGTATACGTTTTTGAAAGCTCCCCTTTAATTCACATCCACACATTTTCTATGCCTCTACTTTAGTTTTTGAAATAAGTGCATATATTCCAGATATCTTAAACATCTTAAAGGAGAAAATAGTGACTCAAATTTTATTCATTTAAATATTTCTTGGAGTTCTTGGCAGTATACTATATCTAGCAAATTCTACACACTAACCCGACAAGGTTTCAGTTTCAAAACATACAGTGCTGCGACCAAATACTGTTTAATTTTGTTTCTGTGAGTATACTCATTAAAAATACTGTGTGATAGTTATTTTTTTATACAATTCCAACATCTATTCAAAGTGAATATCGTTTTCCTGCATACACTCTTCGGTAAGTTAGCAACAACGTATAAACAACACCAATAATTTTCATCAGCAAAGGAAAAATAAGAACCTACCAAAAGTCGTTTAAACAATCACGCAATATAGTGACATTATTTAAGAAATTATTCTGGAAACGTTAATAAACGCTTAATAAAATATAAGGAATTGCATTGCTAGTGCGCATACATTATTAAAAACAAGTAGTTTAAGAACGAAGACTGTATTCGATTTTACAGCGCGATGTATGTATCTAGAAAAATGTCTATTAACTAACGAAGGTGCCAGCCAGGAATGCCTCTTCTCTGCGTATCCCTCTCTGAAGTGGATGCCTTTCATAGCGTGTTGGTAATATCCGTCCCTTTCGAGAATGTACGTGATACAAAACATTTTTCGGTACACTGCCGAAAACTCCAAGAAATACTCCATCGAAGATTTCACAAAAATCTCATCTGAGAAACTGAACTAGATAGTTATAGGAAATGTTAAAGAAAGTTTACATGAATTAATAAATGCTGTTACAGACAGTTAGTTCCATTTAAAAAATTGTGTGCAGTGGAAAATGAACATTAAATTTCAAAATTATTTTATTAAATTACTTAGAGATACGCTGTGTAGATATGCAGCATATTCACCTACTGCGTAGGAGGAAAATAACTCCTTTGTTGAGTAATTTAGGGAAGTAACAAATACATTCGGAAACGAGTGTGGAACAACAAAAAATTATATTCAGGCATAGAGGCTGTTCAGTTTCTGCAACGTACGATACAAGTTTAGTTTTCTAAACGGAACATCTTGTACATTATTATGTTCTTGGATGCATCTCTTCGATTCAGGTCCTATTTATAGTATTTTTATATATTTTTTTTTACAAAATTTTGCCTGCGGATCTTTAGAAATTGTATGATAATAGGTACCTCCTTAATTCAAGCAAAAATCATAGCATTTTATATAGACGTGTTTCTACATATTATTTTGTTCTGATACAAAAGGGATACTTTGTTTTGCCAAACAATTACGTATGCGAATAAAGAATGATGATACATCATAATCGTATGTGCTATTAAATATTGTCTCTCTGTAATCCTGATATTTATCTACCATAATCAACATTAATATGCCAGTGTGATTTAGAAATAATAGTTATACGTGAAGGCAATATGCGGTAGATATCATATCTGCTTAATGTAGTTCTGATTATTATTGTTTAACTCTGCGTGACATTAGTCAAACCATAAACGAGGTTAACCTTTGGAACTTTACACATAAAGTAAACCTCAATATTTAGCTTTTAGGTATATGGTTGTAGCGTGTGGTTTTGACAAAGAATTCGTATCTCCATATGAATATAGAATAATTATTGTATTGAAGAACAATAAACAAAGGAAACATAATTGAAATTTATCGTCTTCTTATGAAATTACGGCCATTTACCGATACATTTTCTTGAAAATTATGCGGTAATAGGTATTAGGGACTAGGTTGAATTTCATCGCGCGTTTAAACAATTAAAATTTAAATAACCCATGATGAGTCTATGTGAGTGATTCACATTGAGGAAAAGTGGTAAGAGTGGTCTCCATCTCACAAAAAGCTCTTTAATAATAATTCGCTATCGGATTCGAGCTCATATTCAGGCGAAAGTTAATATAGTGCAGATAAAATTTATAAAATATATTTTACTGGGACATTAACTTCTTGTATATTTTCTATTAATTGTTATAGTCTCAATGGTCGATTATAGAATTTTATTTACAACGTTTTGCTATCAATTTAAAGTTAATATACCTACGAAAATTAGGAAAACTCTCAACACAGTTCACTAGAGGTATCGAAAGTACGAAAACAATAATGTTAAAATAAATTTTTCATTATATTGATAGAATCACTCATGACAAAACCAATGCAAGAAGAGAAAAAACACACTACCCACGTTTCTGCCTACCCGGCGTCGTCAGCATGGTTCCGGGAGTGTTTTTACTTCTCCTTGTGCAGGTCAGTTTCCCAGAGCGCTCCTGCACACGCCATCTCGTGTTACGTAATGCAAAAACTGCTCGAGGGATGGGTTGGGAAACAGTACCCATGTTACCCAGTTATGTCGCTGCTTTCTAAACAGTAGGCATGTGTTTTTTGGCATCAGAAAGCGCCAAGAATTCGTTTCGAACGTCATTAAATGGAGTAAAAACTCTCTCAGTACCACGCTGATGACGCCGGATTCGAAGAAACATGTTCCTGGGTAGCGCTTTTATCTCTCCTTACATTGGTTTTCCCGTAAATGATTGCATCAATACCATGAGGAAGCTATTTTAGCATTATTTTTTTTTATTGTTCCTAAGCATTTCCTGATGTGTAGTGAAAGTATGGTTTTAATAATGATAGCAAGAACTGTGGCGTAGTATGGCACCGCATAAGTTCAATTAATTAATACGAATGATCTCCATTCTCACACTTTTGTGTTGTTCGCTATGGTTTTAATTTATAATATTTCTGATACTTTCCATTATGTTCCTAGCTTTCCTCAAATGTTTTCTCTAATGTTAGTGGATCTGCTTTACGCAAAAAACCGCTGGAACCTATATATTTGATCGTGTTTAAATTATTTATAGTATCTGTTGTTTTTAGATTCTGAATTTCTAAGTATGTATTTTAGTTGAGTACATTGAATGATAGACCGGTAATAAATTGTACCTGGCTAATAGGCAACCAACACTATAAGTTAAATTAATCTAGGAATTTATTAAAATACATTAAATGCAAGAAAATACATTGCTTTAACGTACTTGCTGTTACCTTGGCTACATACAACTAAATTTTAGGGATAAAAATTTCAACATAGGATAGACGGCTTTTACTTAAATTTGCGGCAATTTTTCGCTAACCCTGAAAAATAACAAATAACAGGAAACTCCTTATTTTCGTTTAGTGTCAGTCAAATTAGATTACAGTAGATTATCTTACATTAACGGACGAAAGATACGGACCAATTTAGCAATATTTAGAAATTTCGGAGACATCTAGTGGCGGTATGGTAATCATGCGACTCCGACTCTAGAGGCGACGTTGACGCAAGGAATAACTTAGTTCACAGAACTAGACAAAAGATAGCGCAAGTGACAGTTTAAATAGCCATAAATAATTTAGTTATTTATTTTTGTTTTTAGTAGTAAGTTATTTATTTTTGTTCCTATGTATCATAATCATTAATAATAAATCTCATTTGCAAAGAAATACTCACGAGAAGAAAGAATATTTAAGGAAAATTTCATAATTAATGTTATAGGAAATAAACAAAAATATAAGATTTGTCAGAAGTGGGATTCGAACCCACGCCCACAGAGTGGACTGCGACCTGAACGCAGCGCCTTAGACCACTCGGCCATCCTGACATAGAGTTTAATTTTGGAAAATCAGAGTGATATTTTCATTAACATGTATTTAAAATTCTTATAAAATTTAAATAATAATCTATTGTACGTAATATATTATTGTATAACTATTACACAGACTATTCGCGATTATTTCTAAGGCCCGTTTGTAACTATGGGATAATTTTAAGAATTTACCATCGCCCTCTACCGATACTTCAAAATATTATCGATTTATTCGAATTTGTCAGACCACTTGGTACATTAAAAAATGTGTTTAAAAACAATAACCAACGATAATGCCAATATAGCTGGCCCGAGCTAATATAAATAGATACCAACCAGGACATTCTAAAGCATGAAAGTAGACCACATTGCCCAAAACTGTGGTTTAGTTTATTAATACTGTATAAATCTACAAATTTGGTATTAAAATACTTTTTTCTACAATGTTACGTAACATTATATCAAAAGTTATTGTAAATTATAATATTTTAGCATTTCTGAATTACTGTTTTTTTGGTTGTGTGAATAGGAAAACCAATATTGGTCTAGCGAAAACTTTGAAACTATCAAAATGAAATGGAAGCATGTGTCGTTCTTTCTTAAACATCCTTCGATTAATGTAATTTTTTTTTGCAAATTTCGACATGCCTAGCAATCACTTCCATTCCAACATCGTCAATACATAAATAAACTCCTAAGAATTCATGGTCCAACAGTAAATTTACAGATTTATATTTGCGACTTATAAGTTTTTCTACATAAATATGGCATTTACACTTCAAAATAGGTACATGTAATAATAATATGTAATAATATGTAATGCTCTACATTTTGGAAAAAAGAAAGGGATAAGATGGATTACTGAAAGGAAGATTAACTTCTGTTTTACATTAGTATTAGTGGATAGTTCCTAGAATAGTTGCACTTTCTATCAAAGACAACCGTATAATCCTGATATAATAAGCACGAAAGGAAATTCTTGCCGAAAATCTCTTTATTTATTGATACGTCTTATCAAAGTCACGTGAATATAAACGTTGAAATACATGTTTTTTACTGTCTATACTCACGGTTGTTGTAATTGTAACATCCAAGTTAGGCAATTAAAATATCACTGCGGATAATGTGGGGCAAATATGAATGCATTCAACTGAAAAGACGCTTTATCATCTACTGCGAAGCACACAACAGGATAAGACACAATGCCTTAGGGCCACGAAAGGAAGACCGGGGAACACTCTGAACTTCTTAGAGGCTACAGAACTCATACGGTATTAAGAAATTATTTAGAGCTCGACCGCACTGCAGGAAACCTCTTGAGACCCCTCGCTGTAATAGGAAGAAGAAGAACTGCTCAAAACAAATGAAAATGGAGATTCTATTCCGTTAGCTTGTTTACGATGTAGATTGTTAGATGTTTAGGATACCCAGGATTCTGATCCTCATTAATGAAACCGATATAAACAACAACGAAATCGCACAATAGCTTGTGGGAAGCAATGAAGATATTCTAGCTATGGATAAAGAGGTAGAAGACGGGGGTTGCATCTGGGAAAAATTGATGTCCTGATGTGTTTTCGCTATTAAGGATTAAGCGGCCGCTGATCATATAAAATTCCTGGAGCAATATACTAATTCACATTTTAATGTCTTCATTTAATACTAAAGATTTGTTTCAAATAGAATTTTGTTCAATATTGTTAAAATTTTCTAATCCATATATGTACTACCAAAACACTAATTTGAAGTAGTTTGAGCGAAAAGCTATGTGGCTCAAAAGCTACATAAGTTATATTCGCTAATTTGAACAAATCGCTAACCCGACCATTTCCTTTCTCCAATTGGGGAATGGTCTAATCCGAACTAATTAATTCAGATTACCGAAGTTATACCCCATACTAGTTTATGTGTTCACTCACGGCGTCACTTTCTCTACTCTAAAACAATTTTATATTTAAAATAATTTTCATTTTCTTTTGATTTTCATCAATAATAGAAATCATCAAGTGTCATAAATCGATGGTAGATCATATACGATTAAACGTACCGCTAAGAATTTTCTTAATAATCTTTATCGAAATGTACATATGTGTTTGAGAATTGAAAAGATTTAATTCTGTGACGTAGACGTCATTGTAACTGGAGGAGTGATGTTTGCGACCTTATCCAAGGACACCCTTTGCAAATAAAGATGGGTAAGAGACGAGGATAGGACCGACAGCCGTGCGTCTCTTGCAATCAATGATGCAGTAGCAGTAGCAGCAGGGGGTAGCGTCGAGGGCGTCGGCAGCCAGGTCAATGTCACTGCCGAGTCTAGCCAGGGCCATTGCCGAATATTTCAGTCTAACGATAAAGCGGATTTTAGGACGAGGTCACAGACGCACATATCAAAACCCTTCATAATCTATTTCTATATGCCAACTAAGAAAGAAACGCAACCTTTTTTAGTTTGTTTATATCATTTTAAATTACCTACGTTGTGCTTAATATTCTTATTATTATTTAACCAACAAACTGGATTCAGTCTGTATACCAAGAACAAGAAGGAAAGAAGGAAAAGGAAGAAGGAGAAATACACGAAAGGGGAAATAGAAAAAAACTGACAAGTAATAAGGAATGTACTACAATTACAACGATTTATGATGAAACGAAAACTAAATCACTAATTAATCACACAAGTATGATTGAAACTAATTTAATCATTAGTTATCGGTTCTGATTAACTAATTTAGTCATTAGTTGCTATTAGAAATCTGGTAATATATAAGGAGATTGCAATGGGGTGCACCATATAAAGGGTACTGTATGGAAAGGTCTCATTAAATTAACGACAAATCAATATACTTTGTATGTATTGTTGTGATAATTATTTTAAAATGTTTTTATTTTTAATAATCTACATTTGAGAGTGAGATTGTTTACATTTTTAGTTGAATATGTTTGCAAGTTTACAAGGCGAAGCAGTGCTGGTGCCCTCTTCCTTCGATTTTCTTCCAGATTAATATTTCACCAAATTCACCATCGGAAACGCTAATTATATTTCTAAAAACTAAAATTTATTAATTGCATCACTGATTATATTACTACTTGCA
Organism: Oryctes borbonicus; assembly: GCA_902654985.2. Classification (NCBI taxonomy): domain Eukaryota; kingdom Metazoa; phylum Arthropoda; class Insecta; order Coleoptera; family Scarabaeidae; genus Oryctes; species Oryctes borbonicus. The sequence continues at coordinate 6,156,100 of LR736858.1, forward strand.
TGGAGTAATTGTACCATTTGTAACTTATCGTACTTCAAAATTTCGACAAGCAGCATCTCCATGGAAGCGAAAGACATTTCTAGTGGATACTAGAATCGGAAAAGGGTTATTATTTGATCGTATTCATAAAATAAACTTCGAATCGGTATGAGAAAAAAGGACCATCTAGACGACAGGCATGTATGTATCTCTTGGCATTAGATGCTGCAGGAGATTTACTATGTCGGAGGGTAGTAATTTAAACTGTGTGGGCAGAGAAAAGCTCTCGGAACAACGCCAACGACGTCAGGTAGGCAGAAACATGTCCGTTATCTAGTATTTTTTCTCCTCACATTGCTTTTGCCGTGAGTGACTTCGTTAATACCATGACGAGCTACATTTGCATTATTTCGGTTATTGTTTCTAGTCATTTTGAATGCGTTTTTGTATATTCTGAAATTAAAACATGCGGATCACTTAGAACTAAAGGAAAACATGCTGGGCTGTATCACAAAACATAACCATGTATTGTAGTGTTACCGAATATCATTATTTTGTTACCATTATTAATATGGTGGAGTCTCTAATGCGCACCAAATAATAAAACTGAACAAATGAGCATATTTATCAGCAGAAAATAAAAACGTAGGTACACATGAAAGTTTTATTAACATTGGAGAACTAACTAAAGAGAGTCCAGCAAGCTACTTAAGTGATAAAATCAACAATTTAATTCAGATACTAAAAATTTGCATGGTTATAACAATGGTGCTAATATGAAAGAAAAAAATAAATATTTTACAACATATTCTAACCATTAATCATACACCATTCTTTGCTTCATGTTTTGCAAAATCCCTCAATTTAGTTGCTAACGACGCGGTGAAAATTAATCAGCAAACAATTACATTTCTCTGAATAATCCAAAAATTCAAGGATCAAATAAACATTGGGATGTTTTGGAAAAACATATTACAAACTTGACATAACCATTATCATAAACACTGAGGGAATCTCGTATTGATGCAATTAATGCAATATCAAATTGGGGAAATATGTGACGCCTTGTTTGAGTTGCAGGAAGATATTAAGACAGTAGCAATAGAATTGTTATTAAAATTACAAATTTTCATTTTGTATGTTATTTAGTACTCTGGTACTAGAATAACTCTTGTTAGCAAAATATTTCAAAATATTAACATAAAAAAGTTTTAGAAAGTTACAGATGTATGTTGATCAGAATTAAATACTTTTGAAAATCGTTTTAACTTATTGGATTATTTTTCTAAAATGTCAGCAAGATAAAATTTGGGACCAGAGATTTATAATAAGTTAACTTAACCAAATTAAAATATCCGAACTATGCATAACAAAGAAAACAAAACGGACGGTTTCAAAAAATACCGCCAAGGTTTTAATTTACTTCTTACAACGGCAGATGGGGCCATAGAGCAGTGGTGGTCCCATGACGAAACCACTGTGCTTAAAAGGGTTCCTTGACTTTTTATAAAATTATTTATGCATGTATCCGCTTTGTAATGTCCTATATTTATATTTGACAAATCTTCTTACAAGCAGCAACTCATCGCACGGATATGTACGTGAATAACACACATGTCTAGGTTTGTTGAGAACCAATTACATAAGACACAAATACTGCTCATTCGTTTTCTGAATTTTGACAACAAAACTGGTTTGAAAACATTTTAAACAAATAGCTACAAAAGTGAATCAAAATCACGTTGTTTAGAAGTGTCTAAAAAATTAAGCTTATTTTTTGTAGTCTTTGCTGCTAAAAACTACGCCACCCTTAAATTTTGTTCGGGACGGCAACAGTGGCGGGATGAATGGAATTCAATAGTATTAGTGATGATTCCCGATTTTCTTTATGGCATGGTGGTAGGGTACTTCGAAGATCTGGAGAGAACGAAAAGTGCATTTTTCGCCGGTGTGCTGTATACAGTCGTCATAATGGTTTGGGATGATCACTTCTATTTTGTGGCACAAAAATCGCCTGATTTCTCGCAAATAGAGCAACCGAGACAAGTTATGGCACCAAGTCAATACAGCTTGGCAAGAAATAGCCGAAGCAATATCTACCTTAATTAATTCAATGCCTAATCGAGTTACTGAATATATTCAAAAAAGAGGCGGTTGTACGCGTTATTAAATATTATTACATTTTTATTTATTATTTTTCTTTTGTTCAATTATATAAGCTAATAAACATTATTTTGCAAAAATGGTTCATTTTTAATTGCGACCAGTGTCGTAATTAAGATTCGTGCATAATACAATACCAATTCATCTCAGTAAATAAAAACTATGATATGGTACCCAAACATGTTTTGAGTTTCGAATCTGATTTGCGCTATAGTATCATAATCATTAAGCCTGCAGAAACGAGTACACTTTCCGTGCGCAGCAGAGACTCGTGTCGACTCTCGGGGAAACCAGTAGGCAACACGAACCCATTCTCATGATACAAATAAATACAAGTCTGTCTAGTCTCTTCTAATTTCGTGAAGGATAACTCGTTTCTGCAGGCTTAATAATCATTCATGCAATTTCTTTTATTCTTAGACAAGATTGAAAGCAATTGCATTTTATTCAGAATGGAGAATAGAAAGTAGATTAATTTTCATTATGTATCAATAAAACGATAAATCTACGCCCTTATGTACCCTGCGTAATTCTAAATTATTGAATTATTATATTATAGTGTAAGAAAAATATTTTAAATTGCCTTCATATTAAAAAAAACTGCTATAAAACAGTAAATAATAAATAAATCAGCAATAATTCGCAATGTTTCCTATCTTCTCTAATTCATTCTAATTCCTATAATTTATTTTTTTATCAATCTGAAAACTAAACAGTCTACCACTCGCTAAATTGAAGGCACATATGCGAGATTAATTGATATAGAGATGGAATGTTGTACAGTAGAAGAATTTTTCAATAGAAATTAATTTACTGCCTTTAATCATCTTATTTGTTTGTACATTTTTTATTTATTTATTTATTTGGAAAAGTTTCACAATACTACTATTTGAGATTTTTGAATAGTATGTAAGGTGTCTCATTTTAAAAAATTAAACATGGCAACGATTTCGGTAAGTATTTAATAGACGCTGGTTGGCAAAAACTTCAGGAAATACTGAATCGAATAAAATTTGGGTCACTGTTTTAGCGTATAAAGGGCGATCAAAATATTGGCTATGCTAGAAACAGATTGTTTCGCAAAATACTCAAATGATGTCTTTAGTTATCTCAAAAAACTAAGATAGATAGGTATAGGGAATATTGATGAAAATTGATATGAGTTGATCTTAATTGTACGGAGAAATTAAAAAATATAATAGTAGATTTAAAACAAAAAACGAGCATAACGCGTCGGCAAAAACATTCCACTTACATCAGAAATTTTTACAATGTAGATATGCTTGATCCTGAACAGCTTTTACTTAAAATATAAAAGTGAATGCGTATATAAGCTATAATTTAGCGGTCCCAGATAGGTGGCACACTCTGTATACGAAAACAGAGACGGATGTACGACGTCTCTTTTTATTCCAATCTTTTCTTAATTAGAATGAATTGTTTTTATCGGGGAACGTTTATATGTTGCATACAAATGTAGTTGGTATCGTATGTAAGAGTTCGATTACGTTAGTTTATATTCGCCAACCACATCATGATGATGATTTATCAAACCAAATGTTGACATTTTGTCTGGTTCTTTTAGGAAAGGAGCGCATGCCTGTCCACCATTACGTTGGCAGTATTGCGCGAAGACAGCTGCGCGCGCGGCCATTCAGTTTGTCGTGAACGTTGATAGTGTTCGGTTATCGTTTGCATTTGAGGATCAGTTTTTTTTTATTTGTTGTTGCATATGCGTTTATTTATTGCTGCAGAAAAGGTGCCTGATTAAGTGAAAATATAGACAAGCAAATTGATCTGTGTGTTTTTAAAATAATAGCATAGAGCTATGGATTAACCTAGCATTCCGAAAGAGGGACCGGTAAGTTAACAATTCCTATTTTATTTGGGTCGCGCCGTCAATACGAATGCTTATCATCCAACACTTCGCATCATGTGGCTGCTTCTCCGTTTTAACAGATATTCTTGTCCTGGCAAATTCACATCTATTGCTGTTGTTTCTAAATTTGTCGATAATTTTATAGAAAATCAATGTACATGTATAACTGGTATCAGTCAATTTTAAAGTATTTTAAATGCTTTAAATGTTTCCCGCCATTGTGGGGCTACACAAATCTTATTGGATATCTGTTTGTTTTCTAGCTGTGAAAGAGAAATGCGCCAATTGACCCCATTCAAAGTCACGGTCGATTCAATGGTGTTAACAGCTCGAACGTACACATATACAATTTAAACATTGTTCTTATATGTTTATCTTAACCTTTTTTTTATTGTTACGCATTTATTAGTCACAATTCGAAAATTTCCTAAAATATTCAATTTTCATTCAATAAAATGGATTTATGAATAGTGCAGATTAATGGCCCTGGACAACATTTCAACTACAATGTAGGAAATTCAGTTTTATGTTTGATTGAATTTTCATTTTATTTACGAAACGCATACTTTAGTACTCGCATAGCAATATATTGTTTACTTTCAGTTAGCATACTTTCCATTAACTTTCAGTTCTACTTATTCACAAGAACTTTATATATATATACATATTTCCCATGGTACACAAATGTTTCTATATTTGTTTGTTTGGAACATTGAGTATGACTCCAATGTTCCATGTAATACTTTACACTGTGCAGAAAAGAGTAAATTGTATTATTAATTGAGTGGTTTTTAACTTTGTGGATTAGTGTGCTCACATGGTGATGGTGTCATTGGCCCTTCATGGTGATAGTTGTTACTCTATCAATTTAAAAATTTTTATTGTTGATTGCAGACCTCAAAAAAATTGAAATGTGCTACATATTGGGGTTATTTGAGTATTTATTAATTTAATTCGGCATTTGTTTTTTAACAATAGCCTACTTCACGTTGAAATCGAAGTATATACTAAGATATACTCTATAAAAGTAGGTGTTGCCGCTTCGTTCTTTGAATAATATCTCAAAATGGTGGAAATAACTGTAATATCAATAATTAAAGGCAATTGAACCAAATGTTTCCAATGTTCACAATTTTTTAGTAGCGAAGTAGTAATACAAAATGTCCATTACAATATGAACACTTTGTATTGCAGTTGGTAATTTTAAATTGGCGAGAATTTTATACCATTTTTATGCCTCCAAAATGACAGACTAGCAATACTTCGCTTTATGAAGTATACCTTAGTTTATACCGATTTATATACGAGGGTCGTTCAATAAGACCTTAGAAAAACAAAGTACTTTCTGTAGATTTTTATTTGTTTTCAACATAATCTCCATTTAACTCTATACACCTTTTTGATCGTTTCTCCAGCTTTTTTAAGCCCTCCTTAAGGTTTCCTTAAAATAGGCATCCGTTTGGAAATAAAATGTCACTGAGGACAAATCCGGTGAATACGATGGATGTTGTACTAATTCGAACTTTAATTCCATATTATCATCTTGTAGTAGTTTCGACCACAGTTATGTATCGACGGAGAAACTCGCCAGGATTGTGACGGAAAAGTGTCAAAACAGCCTCAAAGTCGACCACACGATTGCGTTTATTCTCCATTAAGAACCCGTCTTGCCGAGATTTTTTTCACAATCAATTTTTCGTGCAAAATTGAAAACATTCCACCTTGCGATATGCCTGTGACTTCAACTATTTCGCGCACTTTGATTCGTCAATCATTCAAAATCATATCGTGGATTTTGTCAATCATTTCTGGGGGAATCACTTCCACTGGACGTCTAGAAGGATGTTAATCTTTTGTGGATGTGCGGCCACCTAATTGTAAACAGTTGTTAACACAGGCGCAGATGTGCCGTGAACTTCATCCATCTCAGCTTTGATCTCTTTCGGTGTTAAGCCTTTTAAATATAAGTGTTTAATCACCGCTCGAAACTCATTGTTTTTTTCATTTTTCTACATAAACAAAAACTCTTTGCTTAAATCGACAATAAAAATGAAACTGTGCGATGGATATAACCGGGACTTTGACAGTTGTCTAGTTACTAATGACCCTTACTACTTACAAATCATTTTCGATACTAGGAGCGCCATTTTAGATTTTCTAAGGACTCCTTCGACCACCCTAGTACCTATCTATCTTTCCTTAAAATTCGAATTATTATCAACCTCTTGGCACGTTTTATTTTTATGGTAATACGGTGTTTTATATTTGTCATTTGTTAAATTCGATTTATCGTTTGCAGCTATTAGCTCTAATGTTTATTTTACGTGTATTCCCATTCATTTACATATATCCAACATTGAATGGATTAGGTTTTCAAAAATCTACTGCAGTCTTTGATAGTAAAACTTATGTATAGTTATAGGTTTTAAAGATGAACAGAGTGGCTGCCAAGGCGAAAGTTATTTTGTAAGAGAATGATTTTAAGCGCCTGTATGTATTTTTGTTAACAAATCTGAATGTACATTTCTTTATAATTTTTTAATTACGTACACAAAGTCTTCCCAAAGGATATAAAACCCTTTTTTTATCGTCCAAGAGGCTGTTTTGTCAAGAAATGTTGATATTAAATTAATAAAACAAAGTATATTCATAAAAAAAGTAATTTTCATCATCTTTGAACAAAAAATGATGCAAAAAAGGCAGAACTTTTCTTAGAAAACGAAATGTAATCAGAAACGTAAATATGTAAGAATGTCATATTAAAGTATTCTTATATTTCGACAGACTAATTGTAAAAATCTAAGTACCAAAGCTAACAGGACCATATTTAACGCGAAATGCAACAAAATGTGTTATAAACTACTACTGAACTATTTAAATGTAATATGTTGTCGTTACTTTGTGAAGATCCATGATAAAAAAGTAAAATACTAATATGCTTTGATAACCTCACTTGTGGCTGCAGTTTCGACAAATAATTGCAATTTTCAAACTATTTGAAGATGGCAATTATTTATCTTATGATCTTGAAGAATAGAATGCCCATTAACCTATGTGATATGGGATCATACCTGAATTCACCATAAATTAAGTATATGACAGATATGCACCACCTACATCCGTGGTATCATAAGCAATGTCGGCAAAAATCAAATAGATAAAATTAAACTATTATGATATTAGCATAGAGTGCATATGAAGATCGGATCTTGTTATGAATGTGAGTGGTAAAAAGCACATCAGTATGAAATACCAATCAAAGGTTACGTACCTCATCTTGGATATCAATAGTAGGTACAGTAAATAGTTAATCAATTTTTTGCCAAAGAATAAATGCAACTGACTTGTTTGGATTTGAAACCAATGTTTTTTTGAAATATTAGCCAAGGCGGTAACATGTTTGTTGGTCAAGCAGAAGAGAGCGGTAATCTGCTTTGGAAAAAACGAATAATAAACGATGCGTTAAATGATGAGAAAGTACACAACTGTAAAGAATAAACACGAACGAGCCTGTGTTTGTATCCATCTCAACTTTTAACTTATTCGATGTATGTATTATTATTAGTTCTGATCATCTAACTACTGTTAGTAAGGATGTCATCAACCTATAAAGAAATTCAAAGCTTGGACTTCAAATTCGAATTTAGAAAATACCAGTGTTGTCTGATTGGTATTGACATTGTCAAAAAATAAACTAATATATAGGACAACACAATGCTTAAAATAGGGGTATACAGGACAAGCACAAGCACATTAAAATCTCATATTAATATTAAGGTGCTTGTAAAAGAGTAAATAGTATAATTAAGCAGCAACTTTTTTGTTTTTATATTAAGCATTCTAATTGATAAATTTATCTGGAAGGTGATTATAGAATTTTGGTCTATAATAATTTGCTAAGTAGTGTATGCTACACGCACTCTTTTTATTCTGCTGCACAAATGTTAGGAGTTTCTAAAATAAGTTAATGTACATTTACTAGTTTAATGGGGCTTAATTCATAATAGTGCTAACCTTAAAACAATTGTTTCTGCCTTCGTTGACATTTCTTCTAGATCTATTGTTGTTAAAAGACGTACTAAGTGGAGTGAGTCATTGATATCCATATGTATGCTGAATGAAATATTTTTTGATCGTAGCTTTTTCTCACCTCTTCCAGCTAGAGGTTGGAATCTTTCACTGTTTCATAAATGGTACGGTGCGTTGTCTCCCACGATTACAGAGTTGTGAGCTAACTTAAGGAATATGTTCTGAAACCATTCCTGAAAGAGGTCATTCGTATCTTCATGAGCAGTCATTTCGAGGAAATTTATATCAGAACCGGTCTGGAGTACAATAAGTCTCTTTCTTTTGTCAGTTAGATTTTTTAAACCTTCAGTAAGAGCGTATCGAGAAATGGTAACGATAGTATGTATTCACATAAAAATCTGTATAATGTTACACGATTCATTTCCGGCACATCATCCCTTGCATTTATTTCTGCCTTGAGAAGCTATGCACTATCCAACGTACAGCGCTTCAACTGTCTTTAAGTGCAATTAGTTGACCTTTTTCTGTATATTCCTTCGCGACTCTTTACACCGTTGGCTACAATGACCATACCACACTTATATTTTAGCCATATATAGCGATTTTACGTCTCCTTTTAATGAAAACATCTTAAATCTATTCAAAATGTAGTTCTGGCAGCCTCATTTATTGTCATTAATACAAAATAATTTACAACTTGCTCTATTTTCTTTGCGCGAATCGGTGCAAAAAACGTTTTACATTTGTTGACAGGTTTCGATTGTTAGGTTGTAGAGTTTTTCAAATAATTTATTCAAGCTTTTATATAGTTCAATACGGCACTAAAACTATTGAGTTAAGATATGATTTCAATTTTAATTCAGTAATATTAATAATTTTATTAGCCAAATAGTACCAATGATAACAGACAAATTTTAATCATTTGGAAGTTTTAATAAAGAAACAGCAAAAGATGCCAACATATTCGACCTGAAACAAACTTACAAACCCAATATTACTTAGAATGGTAATTGTCAGTATGCGCCTAAACAATATTTTATGCTACTTTTATAATAATAATTAAATAAAACTCGTGCATGTTTTGTGTAAATTTCTTTACAGAAAATCGTTCAATGACCAAACCATTAAATTAAATTTACTGGATGAACCTGTATATTTCCAATTGTTTAAAGTTCGATGTACAATTAAAGAGCACGTACTAAAAAACTTTCTCGTCGGTACCACATGTCACACTCCAGCATAATTAGTACAAACAAATATGATGATGTAATGGATTTCAGCATATACACCGAGATCATATTGGATTAAATAATACATATATTTCCTAAAACTCTTGTACGTTAACCAATATTTTACGAACTATAGCATAATTACGCTGTACTTTATTAAACGTCAATAAAAAACCATCATTTATTATATTTCGCAATAAACTTTTTTCCTACACAGAAAATTATTATTTCAAAAATGTTTAACATTCGCATAATATGTGGTTTTTAGCTTTGCGCTTGTGGTTATGTGATTTGATTCGTGAAACAGAACAGTTTTTTCATTTTTTTCTGTAATAGCGGCATAATAATGTGATATAGTATCTGAATAATTACAACAGTACATTTGTAAACTATAGTTTGGCTAGATAACTTGCACTTAATTGGTTCATAATGATGTTTACTTCCTAATAGGCATTTAAAAATATGCTGTAGAATAATCTGTATATTGCCGTGTTGTTGAGTTTATTCTTGAAGCTCCGCTGATCATACTGTCAGTTTCAAACTTAAGTTGGCAATACACATATTTCAAGTTATCGAGTCTATGAGATTTCCGACTCTTAGCATTTCAAACTTACACCGTAATTCCAGTCTCGGTACTTCGAGGATTCGTATAGATCGAAGCCACACGTTGCAGGCAGAAGTTACTGCAATGCAAAGTTTATTCCAAAATCTTCAATGGCAAACAATAATAGACATAATTCCACCGTTTTAACGCATTAATGTACTACATTTGCATAGGAAACCTAAACTTCCAGAAAAAACACGACGATTTTCTTCAAATCAAAAAGAATTATTACCACACTCAAAAAAGTAGATATTACTAGGTGTGAGAAATATAATATACCTTTTAATGTAATTCATTATACCTTTTATTATGCATGAATTTAAGGACAGTTAGATTTTTTTAATAGGAGGTATAACAATATACAATATATATTGAAAATTACATACCAGATATTAAAAGGTAACATAATGGTAATAATGCTTAATAAAGAAGTTGCAAAAGAAGTACTACGTCCGTACGACGTCAGAAAGCAAATAGTTAATTAAACAGGTAATCGATCTGTGGCGGTTTGAGGAAAAAAGGAGTCTCTTTTATTAACGAACTTCATATTTTGCTTTCTATTTAACATTTCATCAGGAGTGTAAACTACCATTGTTATAATGAAATATCAAAATTATTTTTATGTACAGTTGAGAAAATTTAAAACAGCAAATCTTATATTCGATTAGTCATCACAATAAAGATTAGAATATCAAAGACGTTTAAAACTAACAATAATTTCAAAACGCAGAATTGAAAAATCAATATAAATTATTACAAAAAAACAACAAATGTGGAGAGAAGACTGAAACAGATATACAGAGTTTTCCAAATGATTAAACTATTCATTATTGTGCTGTAAAATATTGCAGTATTATGTGATTAGTATTCTTAAAATTGAATTTTTGGACTGTGATGCATCTTAATGAAATGTCTCTCCTTATAGCTACTAACAGAATCTAATATCAATTTTATTGACGAAAGTAAAAGTACCTTTAACATTTTAGTCTGTGACTTATGCTAATAATTCTGTTGGTATTCGTAAAAGAAATTCTGAAAGTTTATGTAGTTGAGTTAATGGAACCAACAACAGAACGAGGTGGAATAGTATTTGAGTTGTATATAGTAAGCTGTTTTAGTTGTTAATCTAACAGTTGTTTAGCGAAATAAGAAGTGCATTGTATTTTATCCGAACAATTTCAATTGAACCACTGTTCAGGAGTTTGTAAGTCGACGAGTCTTGTAGCATTTTTCCATTGCTACAGTGCAACCATTCTTGTCAGCCTGAATAAATTGGGATGTCCTTTTAAGAACTTTTTACTTTTAAAAAGCTAAGATAGGTATACGTTATGATTATGATTCGTTGAAGTCATGACGAAGCTTATTGACATGGCGATAAAGGTTATTAACTCACTTTTATTATCTATCGTTTTGAGTGAAAATTATTATTTTTATATTATTAGTTTTTCGTTTTGTTGTAACCTTCGTATAGTTCGAGTTTTTTTAGTGTAGTTCGATATAACCACCGAACTATCAAGACTCTATTATACAGTGTTCATCAGTTAGACTGAGCTTCAGATGACAAGTCATGTATGTATACTAATAAACGAAGTAAATTATACATTTTTCTGCGTGAAGGTTAATACCATGGCGCATGTCAGTACCCGCGCGGCGCGTCTATTAATACATATGCATTGCTACAAAAACAATGCAGGTCTAAAGTAAAGTAAGTACTAATGTTTAACATTTAAGCAAATACATATTGAGAGTATTGCTCTACTAACTCTGCAGAATGCCTGTACGAGTAAAATTACTAATATTACTCAGTGCGTGCGTTACAACGGTGTAGTAATAAAGGTCTTGTAGGTTTGATGGTAACCTTAATCACTTTGATGTCTATATTAATACGGTAAAACCATTCAATGTTTAGGTTCATTTGTATTTAATTGGAGCTGGAATATTCTGGAATTTGCTTTACGTTCGACTGCATTTCACCTGGATTAAAATTACAAAAGACGAAATTGGGGTGGATAGTAACAGAATCTGTTGATCCATCTGTTGATCAATCACACACATGTGCAACTCATTAGGTGTCATCATAAAGACAAATGGGATCCGAAATCTGTTGGATTTGGAGAGGCATAATGATGGAAAATTTATAGTTAGAATTGCTTCAGGCCACATGATCGTAGATACACTTCTTTCTCCAAATTTCAATCGTTAAAATTGCTAAAAAGAAAGTTTGGTTGAAAGCCATAACTTAAAACTCAGTATAGACACTTCATGTAAAAATATGGAGATTTACGTCAAAGCAAAGGAACTACATTATGGTGTATTAAATTAAAATATTAATTAAGGTCGGTTTTTTATCGTTCTGCGGCTTCAAATATGTTCCTCAATGATATTCAATATACTGGTGAAAAGATTTAAAATATTAATAAGCAAACATAAATCGATAAATAATAGCGAACTTTGCAAAGGATACTTGTGGAAAAAATAAGAGATGAAGATATACACTTTAAACTTGAACATATAACACTTTTTGAATATTTAGTGTTTCCACCCATAACATAGTATTTCAACTACTCGCCGTGCCATACTATCAATACATTTATCGATCGTCTCTTTCATATCTGAATCATTTTACCGTATTCCTTCGGTTCGGTTTATTATGTTATGTTATTAAGTTTGGATTATTAGGATAGAAGACGTGGAATATTACCTTTTTGTTGAGGTTTTTTCACTTTCTCTGCAGCGTAGCAGACTGCATTGACTTGCATGAAAGTGCACCTGCATCTTGGAGAATTTATATTTTCTGTATACTCCATAGAACCCATTAGGTACTAATCTTGGCGCATAGTTCCAATTACAGAGTGCAGAGGACCCGGACCCTTCACAGAAATACAGCTTCAAATCATTACTACAGAAGGATACTTTACGATATTGTTTTCTATAGTTCTCGTTGGGTCTCCTTCCAACATACAACGCACCTTCCATTGTAGATTCTATTCGACATTTATCGTTAAAGATTACCAAATGAAGAGAACTATATAACATTCATTTTTTCTGACGTCGTAATTGTTTATTCACTACATATCTTTTCCAGTCATCTACGGTCCAAATTTTATTACCTTTAGTCCATTCACAACATGCGTTCTTTATTCCGAGCGTTAGTTTAGCCTTTTTCACGGGACGCTTGCATTTAATACTGACTTCGTAAAACCGCCTACGTTCGCTTCGGTGTTTTGATTCCTTTTTCTGCTGTTCGGTAAATCGTCTTTAGCTAACTCTCTGATTTGAGAGGGCGGTATGCTATTTTACGGTATATGGTTGAGGCGTAGTGATTTTTTTATGTCGACAATTTTATCTCCGACTTTGTTATAACATTTTTCTTTAAATTTCTTGCTGCGCGAAACACTATTGCATAAGGCACGTTCTATGCGCCGTGGATTTATCTTTGAGTTATTAACTAATAAACAAATCAGTTTTTTTCTCTGAAGAAACATCCTATTGTGGCGAAATATAACTTAACTGCTAGTCTACAGTAAATACTGTTTTAATAGTCTTTTTAAATCTCTTAGATGTATACCAAATCGTTCAATGAGAGAACTACTATTATGGCCCAGTTACACAATCTGACAGATTTTACGAATCTCTCTGTCGAACCTCGGACCACAGATCATATAACATACGGTACAGCGAGCACAGAGGAGTTGTCAATTCACATTTGTACCGTGTCGCGTGTAATTGTTGGTGCTCGCGAATCCGTCAGGTTGGCAAATGACTGCTAGTAGTTCGTGGTTGGTTCGTTCCTTTCCCATGGATCGGTGGAAGTCTGTTATAAAAATAATTTCAACTAATGGTTCAAGAGTGGTTCGCGAGCGGTTCGGCTTGCACATTATAGCCACATTTATGTGGTCCATGGTTCGGCAAGCCAGGTTCATTCGACCAGGGATCGCATAACTGGACCTTTACAGAGACTGTACTTCAAACATGGATACATTTACCCATAACGAACTAGTGTGACGAAGAGTCATAACGCTTCTTTTCTTACTTGCCTTGTATAAATACGTGTATCAAACGAAAAAAGGTATCCATAAATTCTAATAATAATTATCATATTGGAAACTATTTTTTATCTTAAAATAAACCTTTTCTTCCAGGACTCTTGTTTTAAATGTCATACAGTAACATTAGTGCCAAAGTAAAAAATAATATATCGAAAAAGTAGCAAAAATGTAAAAGAGTGAAACAAGTCGCTTTGCAGGTTATAAACAAGTAAATATTTTTTTACAAAATGTTGTATGTTTTACGTGAGTTATATAGTTTTCTGTAAAGCAATATAGTGTGTAATTTATGTGAAAAACAATTGCTACGTTATGTACTTACGTAATACACTACAACTTGTTAATACAGTCTCTACTTTAGTTCGCTATGCAACAGCAAGGCAAGAAGACCATCGTTTACGAATGCCAAAACACCTTTTGACAACATTCCTTGTTGTCCGATGAGAAATGTTATATACTTCTTTTGTTCCTTTTATCAGTTAGTATAGTCGTTAGAAGAAATGGACGACATGCATATCCACTAACGCCTAGTAGAAAACCATCTTCACACAGTGAAGATTTATTAAATATGTACTCTTCCTGATTATCTAGCAACGATATTTTAGGTCTGTATCATAGACAGCCTGAACAGTGATAGAGAAAAACCCTTTATGGTTACGGAATACCTCTGCATTTGGACTGCCTGGAAATTTTATTTTAATATGTGTGCAATCTATTGCAACTATTACCCTTGGCGTTCTTTTAAGTCTGAGCAAGGACTGTGGCGTAGTATGGTAAACAGCACATATGTATCGGCAACCTCCGCATCACACAAGTTTAATTTATTATATAGTAATATAATAATTAGTCCGGGACGGCCATTTCGAGGACACGAATGGTCCTCATCATCAACCGGTGACCGAATGTTATTTAATTGCTTAAAGCTTTGATCAAACAGCCGTTGAAACAATTTTAAAACGCAACTCCTAGTTTACACGTCATTTGTGTTGCTTGAACTGTTCTATCAAAGGAACAATCCATTGTTGCTTTTGAGAAACGAAACCGTATTTTAAATTCTTCGTCGTCGTGTATCTCAAAACGGTTTATCATCCCTCAAAACGCGGTATGCTCTCAGTTTTGTCGTCGGAAAAATAAGATGAAGTAATATATCAGACATTTATTAAAGTTTATTGTATATTTTATACTAATGTATTGTTTTTATTTCTTTTACTTTTACCTTTCCTTGGTATTAATCTTTTTTTTTAGGTTAATATTGACAGATATTCTAATCTAACGAGATGGTTATTCAATCAATAGGAGCTTGGTAGAAAATCAAATATGTCTTCTAATTCTCACTCTATTTAAGGCACTTTACCTAAGCCACACCCTCATTTCCTTGAGTGAGAGTAGTGGATACTGTTTTAACCGGTCCAAAGCGTTTCGAATTTGCGATTTCCCTCACGTCAAAGCTCCATTCTCTCATCGCGCAGTTTTCGAACAAAATTCATAGCAGCTTCGGGGCCGACTGTACCGCCTAAATGCGCTTGCTATTGGTATCGCTGCCGGGCGCGGATGACCTTCCCCGTAGACGTTTATTTGCGGCCCATTTACCTTGTCTATCCCGCTTAAACTTTCGGCCTTTTCGCTCGCGAAGACTTCCCGTAATGCGGGAAGGGTTTCGCTAATCAGCTTTTGTTGTATAAATTGTCAATTTAATTACGTTTAGTAAGCATTTTATTTGTAAACTGATATTATAATTCACGATTAACTAATTGATGTTTGAGTTTAAATGTAGTAATGTATAACTTAAGTACGATATAAGTATGATTTGATACCGAAAAATAAAAAAATATACAAGATCAGATATAATTCATATGCTATATCTACAAACCTACGAAGTTTCTTGGATTTACACTTGAATAAAAATATTTATCCCGAATATTATAAGTTGTCAGCATTTTTGAAGGTTGCCGCAAAAATTGCAGGTTCTACAATATTTAGTGCTCAGTACTCAGCCTTTCATCAAATTTAATTAAGCAAAAATAGTTATAAACTATCTACATTTGCAATTTCATTTGGAAGATACAGAGTTCACTTCTGACGAGAAAATTATGATTCGTGCGTTCGATACTAACCGGGATGGTGACAGTTTTTTAGTGGAACATATCAGATCACTATTTATATGTTGGCTGCCCTTCAACCTTTACGCCGAGATGGCGGTAGTAACAACAATAGCTTGTTACACAAATAGGCCGCTTACTGCATATATAAAATTAGTGATTGATTAGAAATAGTTAGAACAATTGTGTGGTGTTTCATTTTCTTCTAGTCGTTACAGTTTTACAAAGTAATGTTTTCAAGACATTTGAGGGCTTTTCATTTTTGTACAGATACAATATATAATTTTTAAAAAATTTTTCAGCACCCCGTACTGTACTTCAAAATATCTACAGCAATAACAAATTTTATTCGCGGAGATAACGATGATGTACCGTAACGAAAACCTAAACTTTAGAAAAATCAATAAACAGAAATATTTCTTAAAATGTTGCATTCTTAGGAAAAGATTGTGATGCAGAGTACAAAGAAGTATTGTAAAATACCATTGCAAAATGCGCAATTGTGTAAGTGTTTGGTTGTAAATTATATGTATCACAATTTTATTAAATGCCAATTTTACCAGAAGAATTAATAATCGAGCAGGCAAGTATTGATAGGCACTTTGAAAAACCGAAGCTACTTAATAAAAATTGACAGTGTAGTTTTTGTTGTACTTCTAAGAAGCAAGAGTGCATTTTTTGCTATCTAATCTCTGTCTGTAAGCTGTGATAATTTTAATCTTTAACTCATTGTTTTGCAAAAGTTTAAGAAATATATCTCCATAAGTTTTGTCATGCAACTTACAAATACGCATCGCAATATTATCCTGCATTACACTATCTAAGCTAAAATACTGCTTACATATGACGGCTATGAAAATTTCTCCCCTACAAAGCTGTCACAATGGAAATATACGTATCCACCTCGTGCGTTGTTAGCACTGCGTAATTTAGAGTAAAAGTTTTCACATAAAACATATTCGGAGACAAGTGACGCACAACATAACATTACATACACATATTATATAGGATGTTCCGTTTCCGCAACGAATGATACAAGTTTGGTTTTTCATATGCAACACCTCAATTCATGTCATCTTCTATCAACGTTCCGTATACTTACGTAACTGTTCTAAATGTTGAGATAATTGACATAATTTGAGATTTTTTCGAAATATCAGACAGATATCTTAAACGCCTTACACGCTACAGCGGTGTATTTCTTGGAGTTTTCGCCAATGCATAGAAAAAGTTTCAACGAGTGTTTACAAGGTGGCCATGGAAATCATGAAACGTGTCCTTCTTAAATAAATGAAGTGTGAAGATATGTGGAGTTTTGCTAAAATGCATCAAGGGCAGTGACGAAATACTATGAACTATTCGAAGTGAACACCAACTTCTTTCATAGAAACTGTTGTGTGATTCCTTGTATTTTATCAAAGATTTACCTCATATCAGGAGAATTCAGGCAGATGATGGAGTAGTACTAAAGAAGATGTTTACACATTTGCTTTTATGATTATCTTAACGAAACAATAGTTTACAGCATTCTGCAGGCTTGTTTGCAGAGCAGTCACAAATTAGTCAGATGTAGGAAAGAAATCCACAACTAAAATCCAACTGATATCGCGCTATTTGATTGCCTCCTAACTGCTTTGATTAGTTTCAGATTTACTGCGAACAAAGGTTATGTTTCTAAACGAACTCTCATCTACATAGTTTCAAGAACGACGCGTTTTAGGTAATTTAGGTATAAAGGAATGTTTATAAAAATGATTTCAAAAGAGCTTCCGTATTACATTTTGTAAAAATATGCAGTGCATATTTTACCATTAAAAAATCGAAATAACATGAATCAAATTTGGCACCGATATCGATGATCTTCTTGTAGAATCTCCTTGATGTAAAAAAATCTTCGCTGTCTTAGTGAAAGCTCCAAGAAATATTCAGTCGAAGTATTCAGAATTACCGCTTTAGCGTGCAAGACATTAGCACATTAGCAAGATATTAGTAGTTAGAAAAACAGCGGCATTTCTTAAAAATCTCAAATTATGTTAAAAACTAAGATAGATGGGTATAGGGAATATTGAAGAAAGTTAACATGAATTGAAGGTATGGATCCAAATTATACCGGGTGTTCGATTTTTTTTAAATAAAATTTGATCTACCTTGGTCAGAAGATGTTAGAATCGGAAACATATTTGAATAAAATCTTGGTTAAAAATTTTTCAGGAACTCCTGAATTCAGTGGCGTAGTCAGATTTTTATTTAAAAAATCGCTAATAAATTTTTGCAATTTTCGAATTTGAAAATAATCATTGTGTGCCTTGACAATGTAGATGAACTGAAGTTTTGTGTGAATGTAGACTATTTCCACTGTATATTCAAAAAAACATCGTTTCATTTTAATGTAAAATGTAGCTTTTAAAGGGGTGGTTCCATTTGAAATGGATCAGACTGTAGAAATATACTGGATATTCGGTATTGAACGTTTAAAACAACTAACTATTTAACTTTAACGAAAATTTTGCAAAAAAATTTTTCTTAAGTGAGCTCCAAAACGTTAGTCTAGAGTCACCTTGCATGAAGAGTTTTTTGCAAATACAAACGTGCGCAACTCACCTCATTTCATCAATAAAGATAGATCACCCACTTTTCGATTGGGTACGCGCTGTTTTCATCAAAAGAGCAAGTAGACAATAAACCAAATACTTGCACATAATTGCCGAAACCTGTCCATATATCACATGTAGGTAGTTTCAGCAAGAGTGTTGTTGTGATCCCGTTTTTCCTCCGTTCCAGCGTGTTCGACCTTCATCTTCTCAACCCTCACCTTGGTTTTCATTTTCTACCGCACCCATTAAACTGTCCAAGTTCATCAAACTTATACAAATCGCCTTAACTAGTTTATCTGGTGTTGCATTGTAATCAACACGGGCGATAAAGAAATTAAAGTCGCCTTTTTGTCCTAGTACACATGTACTACAGTTGCTTATGAAGCTATACTAGGTAAAAATAGCACTAACGTAATAATTACTTAAGTTCATATTTCTAACACACGGTAGCCGAAGAAACTAATTGTTATTTTATATTAAAAAAATGGAAGGTATAATTTTATTAATTCATATCGTGGCATGTTATGTCTTATTACAGTTTACGGTCCATTTCTTTTGTTTTTATACTCAAACGCGGATGAATCACCAAAATTAATTTGTTAGGTTTTATAAATCATGTATTGAATATTAAAATACAAAATGTAGTAAATTTCCATTAAAACAAAAAAAAAAACACAAGTCATTTGGTCTTCTACTCTACGTCTTTGCTTTAGACATCACTTCCGCTATTACTCCCTCTTCTCCTCGCTTTTTCTATCTCTTGCTACATCTTGTATTCCCCAATCCCACATTACGCAGGATTATTTTTAGACGGGGAAGCTAAAAATATAAGAATATATAGGACGTTGGATTTAAAATAAACTATATGCCTGGTTCGCTACTTATCGATCAGCCTGTATATATGGAGATATTTTTGCAAGACACTCTATGATGCTTATGATGCTATGATCCTTATGCTATTAAAAAATTTTAGCATCTTACTATTTGCACAAAAGGCGGAATTTTAAAATTCCAGTTGCTTGTATATGAATTAATTTTCATAAATCATTCTCTTTACAGATTCGTTTCTCTACTGTAGTGCTAAAGTTGGCCATCTATTGTCAGCGCTATGCGTCCTCGTTGCCTATCTACAATAAAAGTGCATGTTCCCTAACAAATTTGCAGACTTGTTAAATAGCTGTTTAATTTACGAAAGTAATGTTTATTAAATTGCATTAAATTTAAAAGTTAGAGGCCGAGAAATAGACGAGTTGTTTCCTCGTTTCACCATGATTATTGTTGGCTATAGATGCATCTATCGAAGAAAATCCCCGGAACAGAGAAACGGGACCAAAAAGAAAGGGATCAGTTATATAAGCCGATGAATCTTGGCTTTCGGTATCTGAAGTGCGTCGTTGTGTCTGTCATATGTACCTCAATAAATATGGGTGAACATTGTGAACAACGGTAATCACAGTGATTATGTTACGACACTGTGACAATAGCATATTGATCGAATGCTTGCACATAAATTCATGATCAACATGAATTAACGAATACGTGGATTTATAAATTTCGTGTATATGGCTTTCATTTATCCAATAGAGGAATATGTTTGACACGCAATAATTATTGACGTTTTACATAGTCATTGTTAGGGCATGTAATATTTTGGGACTATGTACAGAAAAATGCCCTTCACGAAATTAGTAGAGACTAAACAGACTCGTGTTTTGTCTTCTTATTTCACTCTTTAAAAAAAAGAAAATCAGCATTAAGATGGAGAAAACTTTTAGCAAGGTTTGTAAAAATTCTTACTTCTGTTGAAATCAACGTTGAATATTTTTATATTTTTCATGGTATCCCGTTTATTTTAATTAGTCTTTCTATACATCTTTGAAACGACTTGTAACTAAAAATAAAGGAGGAAAAAAGGAGGAGACGCTACGTATCCTGGGTTAATGACTATATCCGTTTTGTGTACTAGGGTGGCAGCTAATTTATGTTCCTTGGAATAACAGTGCTGTACTCAGTTATCGGTTGGTTGGATCGACTAACTCAACGCATGTGCATAGAAAGAACGTTCAACATCTGAAAGTGAAATTGCAGCAGAGAACGTGTATAACGTTCAGAAGAAGATGCCTCTATGTTTGGAATGTGTAGTTTCATTCGAGCGAATGTTAAGTGTGTATGTGAATGTTCGTCGGACTTGGCGAGGGAATTACAAAGGCGGGGTCAGGGGATCCAAACACATCTATAGACATAAACACACATACGTATGTGCATGAAATATACGTGTGTTCTACGCACACATATATGATGACTAGACTTGCCTGCAACACGCTGCACCAGTTGACCTATTTCTCCCACTCCATACCGTCCATAGGCTTTTTGTCTTCGTCTGCTTCATTCTAAAGTGAACAGTGAAACAGACACGATACTACTGCGCTTTCCCATTGCTCTCTTTTTTAACGATCGGTATTAAATTCAGGTCGTGTTTCTATGCCAAGTATCGTTCTTTATGTTTGATTTTCTGCGGATACTTCAAGATCCGTTTAAACGAGATTTGAATTATTGTCACTTTTGTTGTAACTTGAATATATTTTAAAACCTTTTTAAAAAATTAATATTCTCTCTTTAAATCCAAGTAATGGCATGTCGAGCATACTGCTCGAAATGCAATAAAAATTTTCTTGGGTATGCGGTTTAACACTATACATACATATCTTGTTTAACGCAGTTTTTACTTAAGCGAAATGGATATGTGGCAACCTTGCAAGGAAATAAGATATGCACTGCACACATGACGACTATGCTACGCTACGCAACACTTCACTAAATTGCCTAGTGAGATGTTGCCCATGTGCACAGAGAAAGAAAGTTCTTGTCTCAAACAAATATGCATTCAGTCAACCAAATCGTAATTTTAAATGGCGGCAAAGATATATTTTTTAATTTAAAGAAATATTTTTTTTACATAATTTATTTGATTCAAACATATAATCTCTTGAAACAAATAATCTCATTAGTTTGATTTGAATTCTTTATATCTCTTTGATAGTACGTCTAATTCAACAATATAGTTCCTTCTTTTAAAGAACCTTTTCATGAGATGAATAAACACATCTAGTAAGTAGAGTAAACCATTAATATGACTACGAAATTCGTCGTGTTTCCTTAGTTTAGTGCTTCAATGACGTTACACAATGAGCTACATATTTCGTTTATTGTTTTTTCTCTCAAAAGGTATATCGAAGTGACTTCAATATCATATTAATTTTGCTCATGATAAACACATGCACTTGTCGATATAAACACTCCATCCCGTTAGCTAAAAGAAGATTGCCCGCGAAAGTTGAATCCAAAACATACGTATACCGGCTGGACTGTTATTGGTTCTTTAGTCGGCGTGTTACTGTAGCAACAACGCTCGCGATCTCATAGCGGCCAAATTTCAGTCTAACTAATTGTACGAGGAGTAATTCATTTCACAATATTTACCACGGAAATTGTTGAAAACCGCGGTATATCAAAACTGTACTTTTGCAATAAATACATCACATACGCGTGGTTTTGCTGCCTTATGGAGTACGATGTTGGTTCTCTACACCCTAACATGCATAACGTTCATAGGTATATCGAGCTAGGATATCCTGTAATGTGATGGCCGTCAACATACATAAGTGCTGTTGCAAAATTTGACCGCTATATGCGTAGGCGTAAGGACAGGTAGTCGCACGATGCATGATGACGGAGTCAATCAGTCGCTGCCGCGAGAGAATCGCACTACACTCTAATCATGTGTTATATTTAATTTTTTATCCTTTCTAGATCTTTTACGTTTTTGTTTTTTTGATCTATTTTGTTTGTACCTCGCAGTTATACTATGATATATTTTTTCTTGTAATTCTTTTAAACTAGAGAATCGTTAACTGATGCTATGTTAGTGGCAACATCATTTAATGCGCCTAACACAAGTGGCCACCTTATTCGTTGTACCAGGGTATTACAATAAATACCTTTGTTAAGGAAAACAACGCAATTGTTCTTCATCGAATAAATTTATTTCTCGGCATGATCTTGTAGCTCTATACACTTAGTCCTTAGTCGATGTTCCTTTTTTTCCATCCAAATAGTGGGATTTGTCGAACTCAAAATAGGCCTCTGTTTTAGCAATGGCCTCTTCATTTAACGTGAACCGCTTTCCACCAAGCCATTTTTTCACATTTGGAAAAAGAAGTCACAGGGGGCCGAATCTGTAAAGAATTTTTTTCTTCGCCCGCTGGGACCTTTTTTTTCTTTAGTTCAGCGTAGAATCGATCCAATAAATCAGCATAGTACTGTCTCGTGATTGCCATTCTTTCTTCAAACAATCAATTAAGATTATGCCTTGGGAATCCCAAAAAATCGTCCTTACACTCAGCGGGTAAAACCCATTTTGTCGACTCATATTTGGTTTCTGGTGCATCGTGATGTATCCAAGTATTATCTACAGTCACACAATGGCGCAAAAAATCACTCGTATTACATCTAAATATGTTCAAACATTATTTTAAAGCAATTAATCGTCGGCAGACGCGGCACCCAGCTTTCTCATACTCAATTTTTCGCTAAAGATATTTTACATACATTCAATTGAGATGTTTACGATATTAGCAATCTCTCTAATCTTCACCCGGCGGTCTGCTAACAACGATATCATGAACTTCATTGATATTAAATATGTAAATAAAAATCTGTGTTATTATACTTATATATATATAAAATATTCTATATACTTGATGTATTTGACATACAAATTGGCTTAATATGTCATGGGCTTTAAACTGTCTTGAGATATCCGAAATTGGCTTACTTTTTCATGCATTGCTTGCTAAGTGTT
>LR736858.1:6179982-6197499 GCA_902654985.2 Oryctes borbonicus
TTGGTGGTTCGTCTTCAATTAAGTATATTCAAGAGAATGCGTGTTTGTATTTTAGGGCTGTTTGTCACTTTATTGATTGCTTTTTGTGGGTCGTGACGGCCCTATAGGGTGTAAAAGCTTTTAAAGGTTTACCACAACCTCAGAAATGTTTGAGGACTGTAGTAGTCATCTGTACCATTCTAGGAAATTTGCCGTATTCGTAATTTGCTTTATCTTTTAAGTGTTGTTTTAATGTACTTGCGTAATTAGCTAATTTACCCTTTTGAAATAATATGATCCAAGCGCGTTTTATTTGGTTTCTATATTTTTTTTTGTTTTGTGGAGACAAGTTTGTTTTTCGACCGCTGTTAAAATCACGGTGTTTTAAAGCTTAATAAGATGTAAGTACAATACGTAGCTTCGTTGAAAAACTCACTTATCGACTACAGTATAATTTACGCTGACTCCAGACAGTTTCTAAAGAAGGAACCTACAATTATCTTCTAGTTTTTAATTTTGTTTGAACTTTTGCTTATCCAGTGTTGGACTATTATTTTTGCATAGGGATAATCTTTGGTTAAAACTTTTATTTTATTTATTACTTTTCCTGTCATATGCTTCTCGAGATTTAAGCATTATGTAAAAACCATATGAAAGTTGCAAACTGTCCATAGAGAGTGTAAGCCGCTTTATCCGACCTTTTCCCCTGATTAAAATTGAAAGATTAATTTTTGTTCCATGAAACACGAAAGGCGTCGCCACATTCCGCTTCACGCAAAATCATGTGCCGCAGATCTACTTAAAATCATTATTCCATTCAGTTACTTAGCAAAAGTCGTCCTCCTGTTTAGATTACTTTCTCCTCATCGTTCCATTAATTGAGAAATAGCTTGCATTTGTTTTTAGAAATGTTTGCGTGTAAAATATTATATTATATGTAGTTTCTGGCGGAACATGATTAATAAAATGCATTAATGTTAGTAGAATCCCCTGTGCATAGATCAAATAACTTGAACTGCTCCACATTCAATGAACAATAAATAATTTTCTTCCGTTAATAATCTTTTTAAGTGTTACTTAGGTAGGCTGTATATATCGTAATAGAAATAAGAGTGTCAGCATACTACAGCTTCCATACACTATAGAACGTGGCATTATCGAAAATGGGACAGAGAAGATATAAATTGTCACTGAGTTAGCTTGTAGGCGAGAATCTCGACCGTACACTTTCTATTAATAAATGACCTGTTTTTCCCTTGGCTAGTGCCAGGGCCGAATTATAATATTATCTAATACCGTTTCTTGTTGATTTTAATATAGCAATGGTAATGTATAATGCTTAACAATTATGGATCAATTGTAAGTATTTAGCTTATTGTTAGTTTACATACTTGTGAAATTGTAGTTAGGCGCGTCAAAACGTAAAAATCGAGGACTATTGATGAAAAACTTTAGATTTATCGTAACCTATGTTTACCCTATTTATCAAAAGTACATTACCAGTATTGAGGTAGCCATATGGAATTATAAGAAAGGAATTGCGAAATTTTCTTTTCATCCATTAAAAGAGTTCCTGATAAACAACAAAATCCGGTATCTATGATACTAACATATTACTACTTTAACGTACCTTATCTACCTACTGCCTACCTACTGACCAGCGAAATAAAGGCATTTTTTTTTGCAAAAGGAATACTACACACAGAAAAAGGACCGCTTGAAGCAAGTAATAATTACTTGGAGAAAGTAAACGTCTTTAAAAAATTACTAAATTCAAGAAAATTGTCGCTTGTCCGATATAAGTTTCTAGTGATTATGTCTTCTTTTTCTTCGATCACCAGGGTATTGGATCTGGTTCAATACACTTTATTTGTGTTCTTCCTTCTTTTATTTCCACCAATTGTGTATCGGAATAATGCCCCACATTCTGCGAGGGTAGTAGGCTTCGGTATATATTTTTTTGATTCGATAAAGAATAATTTTTTATAAAAAGTTGGAATAATCGTTATAATACCTCAATTTCTAAATAAACGTCGAGAAAATATTAATTGTACTAATATTTAGTAATAATAAAGTAAAATTGTGTGCTCTTGGGTTATCAAATAAATAACTATATCGTTGCATATGTTTTCCACAACATTTTATGGAACAACATTTTACGTATATTTTTATTTTAATTATTTCCCATTCTTCCCTTTTATCTTTGAAATTCTTAAGTTAAATTTAAATTGATTTCATATAAACTTTAACAGTCAAACGCCCACAAAGGTTATGTTTTGGACTGCCAGGACTACGGCATACCTCACACCCGCCTAACACATTTGGTGCTAGTGAGAGGCATCGATTAGAGGTGGACATTGCTATGTACAGCAACTGATTGAACGATTTGGCAGCTATGAATCAAATTTGCATAATATGTGTAGTGTACGGAGGTCAAGACAAGGATATTAGGTATTACAAGGACTGCTAAATGTGGCCGATTTGCCCACTCAAGGTCGACGGTACTTACGTTCCCTTTAATTTCCATCATTTATACGCATTAAAATATACATTTTTAGAATTTCATCAATTAAATTGAGAAACGGGTAAATAGCAATATAGAAAAACAATTTCCAGTAAACAAACTAGTCTTGTATATGGTGATTTAAAAAATATTATTTTAATTCAGGAGACGATATATGTTCTTTAAGCTTAAAGCTGATTAGTTTAATAATAAATTTTATAAAAATTACTTATATTTCTATCTAATCTTTCGATTAAACATGACAGTAGACTTTTGGTTGTGAATGGATACCAAATTCTTATATCGAATTCTTTGTTTAAGTAATTTATTCAATTTGATGCTATTGTAATGATAATGATATTTTTAAATTATTTACTTAAAGAGTGAGCAGTTGTCCTTCGTAACATATTCCTTGTTATGAAGTTTACATTTTCATGAATTTCCCACATATTTTATTTCTTCTAGTTTTTCTTTTTATACAAAGGATTTTTTAAAAAACATACTTTGTTAAACATTTTGGATGTTTTTAATTGCTCATAAATTATTCAACAATATACAAACTATACAATCAAAGAGAATAGTCATTTGAACAATTTATTAAAAACACATTTGTGTTACTCGAACTGTTCGACGAATGGTCTAAGCAAATTAAAAGCACCCATTTCTGCGGTTTGTTAAACAGTTTAGTATAAGGTATCTTTCTTTAAAACAATCACGTTGACAACATGCAACATTTCCCTTGCTAGCTGGGACCCCATCATTTTCATGATTTAACACACTCTTTCACTAGCCACTTAGAAACTGCCACTTATAAATGCAGCAAGCAATAATGCAAATGATATAATGTATCGCACGACACTCGCCGCTATGTTGGTAATGTAGAACGCAACTGGCGTCACACAGTCACGTGTCTGTGATTACATTGAAAGGTAGGGATTGAGCAATCCTTGTAGAATCTATTATCCTTGGATTGAGACGCACAAGATCAAGAGTTGTCAACGCCACGTGCGCGCGGATACATGCATGCCCATACTGCTCCTCCAATTCCTCCTTGAGACTTTCAGAAAACAGCTTTTTATCAACTTTTGTTTCATATTTTTAAAAATATGGTATATCTATCTAAAAATCATAAATACCGTTTCCTTGATTAGTCCCTTATTTCGGTCAACTTAGTATATTCCGATTTATTTAATTATACAATTAAAAATCAAGTATAAAATAATTATAACCTGCTGCCCGTAAGGTTAAATAAAATCCTTAGCGCGACCTCTGTTCGAAATCATAGTAGATCATTCCATATATTTAAAATTACAACTATATTTGTTGATGCAGTCAAATATAGTTTTAAGTAACAGATACATATATAAATACCGGCACTTGTAGCTGCATCCAAACATACGTATATATTGTGAATTGTGACATAATTTATAACTCAGAGAATTAATGACATTTAAACAATAAGTGAATTTAAAAAACGCGGTACCGTCATATATTATTATGTGATTGTACATAAGTAAACATACAGAAGTACATAGAATTCACAATATCTATATACTCAGGTATGTACTTACTGACTGAGAAAAAGTAGGTGTAATGTAACGTAACTATTCGTCGATGTTTTGGAAGGGATAACCTCGAACATATTTACAAAAAACATTATTGCTGCTACCTAATAAGCCAGCATGTTGTAAAATATGTAAATAGAAAAACGAAAAATTTAAATAGCATGTTGTTGACCTCTTTAAAATCAATAAAGATCTGGCCCTGACAGCATTGCAGGTTAACCGCTCGTATGGTTGTATTATATTTTACTACGCGTTTATATAGTTTCATACTAGCACTTCGTCTAAGTATCACATGCACTAAAATAAAAATGTCGTCAAGTCATATGCGCATAGACAGGATGCAACATGTATGTGTACGATGTCTCCCGCATATAATGTAAATTTGTATAATTATAGAGGTTTCGAAACAACAAGGAACTGCCACTAGGTGCCCGCATATTATTACCAGAATTAGTGACCTAATTCGACCCTAATTTTTATAATTATGTTTGTGAAGAACTAGAATAATTACGATATAAAATATAATAATACGTAATACACATAACAATCATATTAGTGTACACTATCTGCCATAAATGCGGCCCTGGGTAAATTATAAAAAATACATTGTTAAAGTAAAATGTATATTCAATGAAGAAAGTAAAAAGTAAACTTTCACTGATAAAGTAAAATAATATTCTCAAATTTCATAAAAACAAATTCCGATCCTTATTTTTTATTTCATCAATATCATCGTTTCTGTTTTGAAGATATTTGCTTGGTTTCATACTTTATCCCTTTATCCATGCTTTATTATATATTTACATTTTATGTATAATAAAACTTGTTACCACTTATGCAATCATAGTATTTAATTAAGCCTTTTTTAGTAGTGTATTAAATTTATGGAATTATTTTTTTTTTTCAGGTAACTGAGGGTCTACATACGGTCGGTCATTGGAACAGCGCCAATAATACTCAACTGCCTGCAGGATTAATATACAATATATTCCTGCATTTCGTGATTATACATGTTAATTGCAACAACAATTTTTAATATTCCCAGAAATTGTTAATCCTCAAGAAGACTTTGCATTAATTTTAAGACATAGATAACCACATTTCTACTTTTTCTAGTTTAAATATAAGATTTAACGCAATAAGTTGAATTAGTAATAACTAACATATATACCGCATTACACATATATACAACGGCATACAAGACAAGGGTTGTGCTATTTTTGTTGCACATAAAGCTTTTTATACTTTAATCTGCCGATACAAAGCAGGTGAAATTACTCTTTGATAACCTCTAACTATTTCACGAGTAATTCAATAGGCAGCATTGTCTTATATGCCATTTCACACTTATATAAACATATACACACATATAATTCAACGTCTAATATATATGTATATAAACATATATAGTTAGTTACTAGTGCTGCCACGAACTTTTGTTATGTGATTGTACGTGTTGTGACTTTAAATTGGTGAATTAAAGTTTACTTTCTTGTGCTTATATATTGTTTACGCTGTGGCCGAGGAATTATAAATGCCTATCCAATTCTTTGCGAAAATACTTAGGATTAAATTCAGGTAAGTGCATTTGGTTATATTTCTTTAAGTATAAATATGATCCTTTTGTGCATATATTGCAGAAATCGCACCATTTCATTTGTGTTAGGAGTACAGTAAAGAGATGTCTTTAATATCTGACTAGTTACACCATACGCAATCAAGTTCTTCTTATTGGCTCTACGCTTGAAACAAAATGTATAAATTTACGACAGTCGATGACTATTTATTGCCATCAACAAAGGGCGCTTTGCTTTTATTTTGTTAATTTGCCAGCGTTATTGTAAGTTATTCCATCCACGTTGTGATGATTTAAAAACTCTTAATACACAAAACCACAAAACATAATCACGATTATGAAGAACATAATCGTTTACTTTCAACTTATTTATAGATATAAACTTTATTATTACTTTATCTAAAAAATACCAAACAACAAGGATATCTCCCAAGCCTGAAGATGACTTCTTAATCAAAATCAATCACTAATATATAATTAAATTTCCTGATATTGAAATACAATCTGTATCTCCTAACCTATCTAACTAAATAAAATTCATTTGAATTCAGAGCAGGTATTTATTGTATAACTTTAACATAAGTGACTTTTCAATGCAACATTTTTTTGGCAATTTTAAACGTACCCACAACGATTTCCTTTGTTTGAGTAATATGTATAAAAAGGTTGTTGGGGAAGCCAAAAGAGGTAGATGTATATCCAAAAGCATTTCCTAACTTAAATATTCCATTATTTCCTGATTCCAAATATACATATACATATCCCTATTATGGCTACTGTCTTTGATACTTCTCAAGATATATGGTCCCAAATATCCAATATTGAAACGTATTCAAGTACTACAAAGGTTTAGCAGCGCTTATGTTTAATTGTTTTAATATCAGATTCTGAAGGTTCGGGAAAAATGGTCACCTTCCTAATTAAAACTACTTTATGGTGCTAATATTAACTTAGGTAGACATTCGCCCAAAAAGAGAACAGCCTGCATATATGCATTAAAATAAACATGTCTTGTTCTAAATACTATTATGTTATAGCAATGTCTCTTTGAAGATTAAATTAAAAATATATATGTACAGAAGTTAGTAAAGTGTGTAATTTATCGCTAGTAAGTTTTTAAAACAAATAGCTTGTACGTATTTTTGTAATAAAAGTCAACAAAGCGAGGGTCAGTGATACTATGTGAAAATATACACATATCTGTATACATGCATACAAACATACTGAGCGCATTCTGATAATGAAATGCATATGGCCATTGTATATTTACATAGTTAGGTTTTGATCATATACATACGAAAAATAAGTTGGATAGAGGCTGGCGTTAAGCATATGCGTACACTAACACAAAAAGGAATTCTAAGCAACGTTAATGTAAACAACTATTAGTAGTATCGATTAAATCTGTTGTAACAGGTGAAAAGTCTCCAATTTTTATCACTATTCGGGCAAATGTACTAATGCAAGTTTGGAGCTGAAAAATGTAGCTTTACCTTTACCTTTATTGGTAGATAGGATTATTTAGTCAACCATCTGCTAGGCTATTCTTTTGAACAGCATTTCTGATTAAATTGGAAGCGGATGTGGACTTTCTTATTTCAAAAATAGATATGTAAAGACGATTTGTACACTATGAACTATGCAATATCTGCAGTTTTGCTTAAATTACCAAATTTGTATATCGAAACCCGGGTTACGTATGCTATAGGAGTGCCAACTTTGAGAAATTAATATATATTAGTATTTCGACGTAATTTTGATGCATATTGGGCTAGTTTATTTAAGAGCACCATTCAAGTTATGTAGGCAAAGTATTTTGTTTACATATTTTAATTTGAGCAAAAAGCTGGAGAAGGCTCACTATTTCCCCTTGCTAGATCTGGGTCAAAGCCTTTAAGCTCTTTTCTCTCTAATAGACGGTATGTCTCACGGTCAATATTTCTTTTCCTCGTGTAGTTTTGTTATTATTCTTGTTGATCATGTGATGGAAATTCTATTTGCTATTCTAACCAGCTTGCTTCAGGGTGTCTGTTGTCTGTTCTTTTCACAGCTCCCAGACATGCTATTGAAGGCTAGGAATTTGAAGATATTCATGTAACTGTACATTACGCACAAACCAAAACCTCCAATCTTTTTAAGTGGTTAGACGCGGCCCTCACCCACGTCCGCCCTCCGTAAATCAAGATGGGTCTGTGGCTGCTCTTGTAGATTAATAGCTTGGTTGTTATATCAACTTCCATATCATCCGCTGATTGAAAATCGCGCCTTGAGATTTTGCAAAGGAATTTTATCGAATACTTCTCGTCCTCAATCTATATTTCTTTCGGAGCACGTCTTATTCTCCGAGTAAATCTAAAGAGAACATGGAAAACCTGAATTCTCGGGTTTTCCGTGTTCTCTTGTGAGTGTAGTGCGACAAATCATCCTAGTAGCGATCTAACGTTGCTCTAATTAACATAACACAATTTTGAGAATTCTGCTTTTCTCATATTTATTTATTTATTTGAGCGTTAATGAAAAATATGCTGTATAGACGTAAATATTAGGAGGAACAGTATAAGCGCGGTGTGCATTCGCATTCGCCTTCTTCATTTCATATATTTACGTAGCATCTGGAACAGTACGGTACATCATATACCTATTATTTCTGTTAAGTACTCAGAAATATGTCAGTTACCTATTTAGCAGAGATAAGAGATCATAATGATAAGAAAATGTGTTTCTATCACGAGATCGCAGCTCGCCGGGCAGGTAGGTTAATAACTTTTAGTTATCATGACCCAAATAATGTTATCGAATTTTTTTGTTGTCGCGCCTGGCTTTTAATATTTCTTGATAATATTTATCTAACAAAAATAAGATTATGGTAGTTATAGTTCTATTTGGACTATGTTATTAATTATCAGATTTATAATTATAATCTATAATAGTAAACATACTAGAAATAAAAATTTTATGAATGTGGTTCTTACAAAATGGCAGTCTTATCGCTCACTCCATATGCGTTTATGTACAGTGCAAGCTGGTCCACTGTATTGAGTTATTGTATTAGCAGAAATGTTTATGGTACTTTGAGCGAAAAACTTCGCGATATTAATCATAAACCTGGATTTTCTGTCTTGTACTGTAGAAATGTAAATAACTTGTCGATCAATTAAAAACAATTTCATGGTGTCGAATTCTTTTCGTGTCTGTCACGATTTTTGGGAAAACAGACAATGGTAAATATTCGATTTACTATTGCTTGTTTACTATTTCATATTAAAGACTATATCAATAAAGTTCGAAGACGCAAAATGATGAAAATTATTTTATATAATTATAAACGAAGAAAGATCAATTAAAGAACATGTGCAAGAGGTAAACTGTCATAATTAATCTTTTATTGTAAGGATAATATTGTATAGATAATTGCCCTTTGTATTTTTATTGACTGGCAATTTATTGCCGTTTATTTTCTATGCTCTGACAACTCTTCTAATTAAAAAAATAAATATATAAAATTGATAATCTCTTTAAGAGTCTGATTTGAGAAAAATGCTCGGATACATCAATTTTTAATTTTAATTTGGCATCGTTTAGGTTCAAAATTGTTCTTTTTGCTTTCTTCTGATGTGCTGAACTCACGATTAATTTTCTTATAATTTTCTTCTTTGCAGCAGCACTCCATTAAGGGAGTCTGAGGTGATTAATTTTTTCACTATAAGGCTCAAACGTAAAAATCGACAGAAACTACAAAACGTCGGAATATCTGGATGAAATATTTCCTAACCGCTGAATCGATAGACTGTCGAATAGCCGACGCGATTGCCCGATTTAACTCCATTAGATTTTTTTCTTTAGGTGTATCTAAAGTTACGAGTAAACATTTACCCGCCCTAAGAAGAAGGATTATAGAAACACATAACTTTGGAATGTCGACATATTAGCCTGGCCACTATAAACGATACACAACAAGAATTTCGTAACCATTTTTATTTTTGCCAAGAGGTGAATTCGAATTTCTACTTTATGAATAGTTGATAAATTTGCAAGTTGATTTTTTTCTTCTACATTAATTGTCATTTTGTCATTCAAACAGAAGACAATTGATTTTTTATCCTATAAGGTATTTCGACAGCGATGGGGGAAAAATTTAATTTTTACAAATATATATATTGGTGAAATTGACCTATCCGAAGATTTTTCCAAATAAATAAATTATTAGGAAAATATGAATTTTATTCCATAATTTTTACACTTATTGTATAACAATTACTGAAGTTTTTACAATTTTTGATTTGTACTTTTATAGGGCCGTTTAATTTTGTTAATATTTCTCTCTGTTTACTAAACATATTTGCTTCTTTTCGTATTTTAAATTATCGATTATATTAATAACAGGCAATAAATTTTATTTTTCCAGATTTTTAATAATTTTCATCGTTTAAGGGTTCACTTTGAAACAAGTCGTTGCAACGATTCATGTATCATTTTTTGCTTATATTTTGTAAGGAGGCTCTTTATTTCTCAGGACATAGGTTTATTGCTATCACCAATTTATTGTAAAGAATGGATCGCTGTTAATTACGCCGCGATATGCGAATGGGGACTTTGTATTGAGAAATTTGTCTTAACCCAGGTAGGACTCGAAGGTACAGCGCCTAACTCTGTCGCAGGAGCCAGGCTCTCCTACTACTGAGACACCAATTCGTTAAATGAAAATGTTAGTAATTATCTGGTTACTGATCAATAGAGATGACCAGGGCAGGTGAAATTATTACCTTTTTGCAGCGACTAAACAGACTCTTATCTATTCGTCTCATAAGAAAGGGTTCGTGTTGCCTACTGGTTTCCCCAAAAGTCGACAAAACACAAGTCTGTCTAGTCGCTGCAAAAAAGTAATAATTTCACCCGCCTTGGTCATCTCTACTGATCAGTAGTTGTGGCGTTAGATGTGCGCCGACCTTAAACTTCCGTAATATATGACGCTCTGTTTCTTGTATAATCAACAGTTACGCAGTGATATGGGTGTTTTTGTTTTGCGGCGAAGCATCGGGTTGCGGAATATGGTTTCCACTTCTAACAGGCCTCTATTACTATAATCATTAGCCGGCTTTTGTGGAGTTTTACAGAATCTAGAGGTATCCCAGCATTCGGTAAAGATTTTGAACGTACCAAACATCGTATGCATATGCAGCCTACGCTTTCACTTCCGTATCCCCAATTAAAAATTGATCGTCTCTAGTTTAAGACCTCGCCTTTTGAATCGAAAATCTGACCATCGTTCTGATATAAATGACCGCTCTTTTACCCTGACTCCATACTAAAAAAATACTTGCAGATAATTGTTATACAGTTGCCACAATTATTTGAAAATGCAAAAGAAAAAATGTTTGGAAAAAGAAACGTAGATGAAATATTGTGGATCTCATATACACTTGGTACCCTTCCAACAACCGCAATCGTCCGTTCCGTTTTTGTGTTGTCATAAATAACTGCTAACAAACATACATTTTTTATCCACACATACGTTTTTGTGTACGAATATGAGAAGTTCGCACATGAATAACACATATGTGTACCCACGAGCAAAGACTGAAATTCGTATTTGTGGTAAGTTAGGCCGAATCACCAGTTCCGACCATTTTCTTACTTACTATTGTTATTACATTCGATCTAAACTACCATAAAAATAGTATTTGGTTGCGTTTGGAAAATATTATCGCTAAAACGCAGATGATAAAGTACCTGGGTTAATCTGTCAGTTGAATCGTACTATTCGTGTGTCCGTAATGTTGGGTATCAAGGTGATCCGGCGTTGTCGGTCATAAAGTACTGCATCGCGATAACAACAGTGCGTGCACTACTCTCGCATACAGTTACTCAATCCCGTATTCGTAGAGTGCTAGACTGTACGTAGGAATTCCTAGAATTATGTATAGAAACATTTAAACCTTTTCAGGCCACCCAAACTTTAAATATAAACAACTAAAAAGGGCTATTAGTTTAAGAAAATAGCATTAACAATAATTTAATTACACTTTTAATGTATGAGTTTATTTCTTACGTGGCAGTAGAAAACCACCTCGATAAAAATTTAAGGATTTTGAAAATTCATGGCAAAATCATTGTACCTGAAGGCGTTAGTTTTTGCAATGTATAGATGCAGTACTAATTTAATTATGTAGTACACTTTGAATGCATTTTTATACAAAAGCCGTAAATGTATCTTTCGTCAAAAATGAACCCAAATCACATCCACGCATTCAGATATAAGGAAAATTATTAATGAATACCGGCCACGAATCCCTTTATTCACTTTGCAGTTTAATTGGCATTAATTGTACCCGTTTTTTTTTTTTATTTCTATGGGGAGATCCCACTTAATTAACAGTTTTTCCTTGAGCTCATTCTTATTGGACATGTACTTTCTGATTTTTGAGCGGAGTAATGCGTCATTTTAAAAGTACAGTCTTAATGCCAAGTTTTTTGTAACAAGTAAACTTGTGCAACCAAGTCAATAGTAGTCATGATTACTGAAATTATGTAAGCTAAAATTTTTGCGGAAATTAACTGTCTGGATAATAACTAAATGAAAGGTATTAGAACCGCTTATTACTAAAGATGCTTCTTACCGAATGAATTGAACCATAAATAAATCTAAAATTTATAGGAGAAAGTAGCCCAAATACATTTGGTATTTAAATTCAGTTTTAATATTTCGTCAGACATATACTGTGTGTTATTTTCCGTGATATTTTTCGTATTTTGTTACACGTTAGTTTGTAAAATCTTTAAAGGACAGAAAATTGTAGCGTAGCAAGTATAATTTCTTGTGCAATATTTGATTTGAAATATTGCACAAGAAATGCGCTAGTTTCTACCTCTTGAATGATAAATATTTTGAGCACTAACTTTGCCTTCAAAATGCTTGTTTGGTTATTTTGGTTATGTTATAACTAGACAGAGGACGTTCGGTGCAGTTTGCTAGCGAGTGTTAGTCTTGGCTGACTAATTATTAATTAATTATTATTAATATTATATAGTAATATTAATTAATATCTTTACATTTAGAATTAAGTGTCGCGAGGAAATCTGGAATAGTACTTTTCCTAGTATTAAGGACCGCGAAAATATCATCTACATACCTAACCCAAATTCTAGGAGAATATGCGGTATTCATCCTCATGCGTGTTTCAAAATTTACAAGTTGGCTACGAGAGGGGGCATGGGATTGCCTATTGCCGTATCCTGTAATTGTTCATAGTACCTACTTTTATACTTTTTATGATTATATCCTGTACACTTACACCAGTAAATAGAAAATAATTTTTGCTTTAAAAAATTGTTAGGTGTCTCCATTCTAAACTTGATAGCTTTTGAGATATTAACGAAAAAAGATTGTTTTATTTCAAAATAATGTGTGGATTGGGAACAAAACTTAACAGTTTTATGTTATTTTTTATTATTTTTGTGAAGCAATAAAGTTAATTTGGCCTAAATATGTATCTTTAATGGCAGATTATTCAATTAGCGAGAAAGTGAACATAATAAAATTTTATTATTTGTCAAATAAATCAAGGCAACTTCTGCACTTATATTGAAAACAATATCCGGACCAAACTAGATTTAAATTACAAAACGAATCGCTTAGATCTGGATCCCTATCGAGAATTTATGACCTAGAAATTAATGAAAATTTGGAAGTTGATGTGTTAGCATATTTCAATATTTACCATAAAAATTCAATTAGAGAAACTGCACTGGAATAAAATACAACACATAGAAAGCCTATAAAATATAATCATCCTGAGGATGCTACAATGTTACAATTTTTTAATACTGCAAAATATTGCAAATACAATTTCTTTTAATAAAATTTGGTGGTTAGATGAATTCAATTTTTCTAATAATGGAATTTTAAATAGACACAATATGCATTATTGGCAAACAAGAGATACAAATCCAGATTCAGGTGAAACATTGAATACGAAACTCCAAAACGTTTCTCCGTCAATGTGTGGTGTGAAATTATAAACAATATTATTTTGGGTCAATATTTTTATGAAGGCATATTAACACACACAAAGATATTTAATTTCGTGCAAAAAGAATTTCAACATTATTTGGATGATATGCCATCAGCAATTAGACGCGGCATGGTATTCAAGCACGATGGTGCACCTTCATACAATTTGAAAAATCTTAAGTGAAGAACTTTCAAATTAATCGTTAAAACCAGTGAAATAGCTTCTAGTGATCAGCTGAAAGTAAAAACAAATATTTACAGGAAAGGAATTACTGATGTTCCTTGTAGAATTATTATTTATAATTTTCTGAAAAATTTATTTCTAAATTCTATCAGGTTGGGTAGAAGTCTAGTTACCACTATTGGTTGTTTTAACAGAATTAATTTCAGAACGAAAAAAAGCCACATACTTGCACAACACCGAGTTAAAGCGCCTTTATTTATTCCTACAAGAAAACAGCTCTAAAATTAGCCAGCATATATGCTATATACATGCAAACAAACGTCCCGTATTTATCTCAAATGACCTTGAAACTGACTGCGCGTATATGTATCCTTTTTTATGGTGCGCGAATATCTGTCCTATGTCCTCTTATGCTAATATGTTGGTATTTATCCCAGTCTACCGTCAATAATACTGAATACAATGAACAATGCATAACCTACAACATTTGTAGACATTGAGGCGGTTTCTTCATAGTAATTGGTTTCCAGTATCGTAGCTACAATCTATGTATATACATCATTTTTAAATACACATAAAAGATGAAACGTATTTTTAAAAATATATTAAATATATAAAATAAGAATATATATATATATATATACAGGGCAAGTGAAAACTATGAAACAATGGATATAACATTAGAATTTATTTTACACGCGCCCGGTTTTTTTTTCTCTTAATATATCTCTTCTATAAGTTCATTTGATTTAAGATATCACGCCATCGCATTCTCTTATTTCAACATATTTTGTTTTGTGTTTTATTGCATTGCTCTTTTAATTTCAAAAGCGGCGAGGAGTGTATTGTTGATTGCCGTTTCCTAATAAAGTTTTGATTGATTTAGTTTTAATAAAGTTGTTTAGCGCTTATTCTGCTTATTTCCTTCGTTGTATTTTTAAAATGATCTGTTTTCTGATGTATTCCTGCAATGTTCATTTTAAAGACTCATAAAATTCATTCTAATCTGGTTATGGTCAACTTCGGTGACCAAGCCAAATATGTATACTGAGACGAGGTTCTCTTTTATCCCAGGTTAATACTGTGACGTATGTCTCTAATGTTGTTTATAAGTTCCTATGTATTCTGACCGAGTTAAACCAAACTAAGTGTACATTGCGAGCGTATCTTCAATTCCTTACAATTAACGTTTGAATTTTCTCATATTTGCAATCGTTACCTTTTTCGTATTATACTGATTACATATTTTACAATGGATATATTTCCCTAGCAATAAAAGCGATTTGCGCTTAAATCTTGTTATCTAAATCACTCAAGAGTGTACACTGTAGCAAACCCCATATTCTGCAAGTCTGAGGTACGGCATTATCGATAACTCGAGTACGCTCTTATTGTCGGTCAACATCCTGCACATTATTACGTATTTGGATTCTCCATCTAGAAATAAACCAGTGTAATATGGATTTCATATATCTATTTCTAAAACAGATTTCGATGTATTTATAATTCTGTGCTCAATCGATTAAATTTAGATGTTTGATTTCTCCATAAATCAGAAAGACAAATACATGTTAGCGTAATCATTAAATTACATATTTGGCTCTACCTAGATATACAGTATGTTCCGTAACAATCAAACTTTACCATTTTTTCCGTAATCACCGTGTAGGAAATCATACCTACGAACGTTTTTGTATAATGATGAATATGTCTAATATTGAAAGTAAAAAATATATTTTCAGTCAAACCCGAGTAGTGTATTTGGACATTGCATTCAACTGATTTCTGATGATAGTATTGTTTCATTACTATGACAGCAATAAACAAAACATACTTTTGATTTTAAGCCTAAATAGCTGCTTACAGAATGAAGTACAGATTTATGTATGAAGTTAGGAATAACGCCAGGCACAACAATAATATTACTGTTTACATAAACATTTCGAGCTAGTTTAATTCGTGACTATAGTTAATCATGAATTAAGGTTGCTTTACACTCTGCATAATTCCGCTCACAATTATGCGCATAAAAATTACGCATGTAAATCAACAAACCAATACCGGTCAAAGTTATATAAGGGTTTTACAGGCATTTACACATGATTTCCACATGACACACATAATTAATATGATCTCTTAACAAATAGATAATTCATGGATAATTACGCGTTGTGTAAAACAGTCTTTAAGTGACAATTGGGATAACCCACGATAACGTGCTGTAACGTTAGTATGAAAAGAAAAAAGCGATATTAGCGAATCAAGGTTTATACTTTACTGAACGTATATTGTCTGTCTTCTGCGAAACAGTATTAACTTGTAATTTTTATCAAGTACTATTGCCATGTTATGCAATACGCTATAGGCTACGGTAGTTGTTAATATAGTATCGAGTTTGTAATGCAACAGCAAGGAAAGAAAACCATTGTTTAGGAGTGGCAAAGCACCTTTCGACAACATACTTTCTTCTCCGATGAAAAAAGTTACAAAAAATGGGCGATAAGTTGCGGCTTAGTAAAAAATCATCTTAACAATGACCACTTTCAAAGTGAGCACAAAATAAGAATAAAAATAGAAATAACAACCAAAATAATGATAATATAGCTCATGGTATTGGTGGAATCACTCCCAGCAAAAACAATATGAGAAGAGAAAAGCAGTAGTCAACGGACGTGTTTCTGCCTATTCGGCGTTGTAAGCTTTGCTCCGACCACAGCAATGCGAGAAAAAACGGTCCGGAGTAACGCTGATGATGCCGGGTATGCAGAGACATGTCTGTTGGCTAGTGCTTTTCTCTTCTAACATTGTTTTTGCCGGGAGTGATTTCATCAATACCATGAGCTATGTTATGGCATTATTTTCGCTATTGTTTCTAGGTATTCTTTTCATATGTATTTTTAATACATCATGGTAAACCTGTGAAATCATTTACATGTGCAAGTATTCGAGTGGTTTCACACCCACATTCCGTTTTTGCTACTTTCTAGACGGCATTTATGTATCTCTTGGCTATAGGTGGCGCTAGGAAATATTTCAGCCTTGTTTTTGGAAATTAATGACACAAACTGAGAGATAAGAGACAATGTGAATAGCAGAAAAAGCGCTCGGAGCAACTTCTCTCATTGTTTTTGTCGGGAGTGATTCCATCAATACCGTGACCTATGTTAGAATTATTTTGCTTAATTTGCTTAATAAAACAGTAAATGTTCAAATAACTGGCCAGTTTCATTAATGCACCCTTTCCGGCACTTTGAACTACTGCATTAATTTTTCTTTCTATCGTCCTTTCCGTTCCGCTTATATGATCTATTAAAATTGCATCATCCCTATCACTTTGCCGAATTCTAGTGGTAAGTGAATATCGCTTCGCTCGGTAGGCATTTTAGCAGGACTCGGCGTGATGTGTAAAGAAATGGAAAAATTGACAAAAATGCATAGATCTATATCCTTCATTCTTAACAGCTTAGCCTAACAGTAACTTATGTATCAATAATTTGTAATTTTAAATTATACGATCAGGGCGTCACCTGTGACTTTCAAATACTCATCGAGTAAGGTATTTTGTATCCGCACTATAAAAATGTGTTTACATCTGCTGTATTAATTTTCAAAAGTAATCTTGTATTTTTGTTGATTTTTTTTCCATATAAATTTCACTAAAATAAAAAAGAAAAAAGTTTACGACTGGACCTCATCATA
>LR736858.1:6197899-6327489 GCA_902654985.2 Oryctes borbonicus
TGTACTAATTGTTACAATTATTATAAAACAAATTATTCGGCCCTGTTAATTGCAAACCAACAACTCACCATATACGATACATATATTGTATCCTTCATTTTTATATGTTGAACATCGTATCACTCCTATGTACATTAAAAATAAATTCCGTTCCCAACAATTTTTCTCATATTTATTTATACACAAATAACTATTCGCTAAGTCGAGTTTTCCTTTTTTCTAGGTTTATTCAAGGATTTAAATCGGACTGCATCAAAGACTGTTAAATGTAAGTAAATGTATGCGCAACATTTTAACATTTAGTACGCCATCATACAAGTACGCCTTGTACTTGTATGATGTAAATGCGTAACGATCTCAATACAAATCTAACGAACAACAAATTATTCATTTTGAACATATTACACTGCACACAGTAGATTGAAAAGCCGTAAAAAGTTTGCGCGAAAAGTACTGCAATAAACTTGATAGTTTCGTTTTGAGGACAGAGGCAAAGAAATAGGAATATTTTGCAATAATAAATGGTATACTACGTACATATTCTGTCTTACAGCAATAAATGCCAAGTGCATATTTTCTGCTATAAACTTTAATAAAACGAAAATCGGATACAAATTGGAGATGGTAACATTCAAAGGTATTTTACATACTAAACGTTTGCTATCAAATAATACTAATCATTACAATTTTAAAATAGATCCATAGTTAATAAAATTTGTGAAAACTGCCATTCTTTATGATCACAAAAAACGGTTAATGATCCCTCTGATGTTTAGTTTATACATGTATATTTATGTTTCTTATATGAAACAACGTATTTTTTCTGTTCTTGAATTGTAATTGAAAAATAGATTTTTGTTCTTCCGAAAACGCATTTTGAGCCTGTCGGATAAAAACGCGAGATATACGGACACTCGTTCCTATGGATTTTCTCATTTAACTGGTTAGTGCTTTCATCATCGACTCTTTATATGTCATCAAAGTACAACCTATAGCACACAAGTAGTATACGTTCAGATTTTATCTTTCTAACTTTGTTTTTACCCTTTTTATCTCTGCGATTGTATTTTATTTCCATATGAAAATAATATTAAATATGCCAGGCTGACCTTCTGATATCTTAGAATACTCTATTTACTTTTACCATAGCAATAATTACCAGAATATTGACAATTGCATTGTTATTGCATTATTTATTTACATCCGCAGGACATATTGCGCTCACCCTTGTTAATGTGCAATCTCATAAAAAAAGATATAGGTACCCAATTATAGTTGTTTTTTATTTGTTTTTGAAAAGCTTAAGTAGTATAAAAACCTA
The DNA here is from genome assembly GCA_902654985.2 of Oryctes borbonicus. NCBI lineage: Eukaryota > Metazoa > Arthropoda > Insecta > Coleoptera > Scarabaeidae > Oryctes > Oryctes borbonicus. The sequence goes on from LR736858.1 coordinate 6,199,221, forward strand.
ATGAACAGATAAAATTATTCATTTGAGTAAATAATTTTATGATTATTGTCTGCTATTAAGTCCCAGACTATTGTTATGTTATAATTATTTAGGTTGCAAAGCGTTTCAAGTTGACATATTTATTATGTTAATTCATTTTAATTGCGAGGCGGAGCAGTGTTGGTGACTTAATTTTCTCCAAATTGGGTTTTCATCCTCGTCTTGCACACTTACACACAAACAACTTGTGCTGCGAGAAAGCAAATTCACTAACGCGAATCGAAATGATATATTTCATTATGAAAATTTGTCAATTATTTCAAATTTAAACACTTCGAATGTTAATATTAAAATTAGTATCATTGTTATGGAAATTACCATAATTTCAATGTACAAGGAGATATGCATGGAATCTAAACAGTTGTCATTACATAATTTCTTCGATCGAACTTATTCGATTTAGCAATTTATAGAAGACATTTTAGGAAAATAATCGAGAAATAAGCAATCCTTTTTCTCCTTCGACATCTTTTCAAAATTTCCACGAGAAAAAGTTAAAATTGAAATATCTCTGATTCTCTTCGTAAACAATATTAGTTAAATTTTCACCACCTATAAATTTGGGATCATTCGGATCCGGGTTCGCAAGGATTTCTAGATATGGATTCGAAGACTAGGAAATCGCAGATACGAAACATTACACATTTGACCAAAAATAAAACAAAAAATATTCAATCTTTATTCATTTTTAAATAGAGTCTCTTAAAAGGGATGTTTAAAAAATATGGATATAAAGATATCAATAATATCTGGATGAAATACTTGCCTATTTTGTTGTGTCTAAGAATATACATAATTCATACCATGTAAGTAATTATCGGATTGTATCAATGAAAAGATAGATATTCATTAGAAAGATAAAAATATGCATGCACTTCTAATAATTGTTAAAGCGATTTTGAAGTCCGTAATAATAGTCAGTCACGTTTGATTGAATTAGTCTGGGCAGACACTCAATTACTACAATGCGTGTATATTCTTTTGAATGTGCAGTATTTATCTTCACAACAGTGTACCTATCATCTTCAACGCTGTGCGAGAAAGAGCTCTATATGCAACTGACGTCAGCTACTTGACCGGATCGCGACCAAGGCCGCCTTCCTGGCCTCATCACAGCCCACTGCACTTCAACAATTATGCTGTTGAGCCGCCCGGCAAAATCTATATAGATGTTGCCTTTCTATAGCGTCCGACAAGGTTAATGTGAAACTCTCGTAGATGTCGATTTTATTCCCTTCTTACAACCCAACGTATCACCAACTCACATGATTATACAATTTTTAATTTGCGTTAGTAATACTAAGTCGAAAATATATTAAAATAAATTTCTGTAATAATGCCACGTGTTACTAAACTAAAATAGCTATTCATTTAGCAGATGAAGGCGCAAATAATTAATTGAGATTGTTATTGGAAGTAACTCTTCATAACAGATTTATTACTTCAGGAAATTTACACAGACTGTTATAAATAAATAAAAATATTTCTTATTGCAGAAGATACGGAAAAACAGATAAGTTTTAGTTTATCGAAATTTAGTTTTGATAAATAGCAACTTCGATTATTTGGGTGACCTACTCAGTGGCATCGGAAAAAGGCTTGCATAGTGCTTTTGTAAATAGAAGAAAAGATGACAGCTTCTATGCAGATTTTGTATATATATGAACTTCTGAGTTCAATCTTGCTGATGAAGATGATAGGTTAGCTATCGAAACGTGCGTACAGTTTCAGTGAAGTGTTTGTGGTAGGGGGTAATAGTGAGGTGTTTCAGTGTTCCAGTGCCACAGTATTCGAGTACGTGATTCATAGTAGCTGTGGTTAAAAATATCATTTGCCGGGTTCCTGTTCAGTATCTAAAATGTTTAGTGAATTGTGATAGATTTGTTCAACTCGTACTCTTTTAGTTCTGTTTGAAGTTCTTTTTTTTTAATCAGTCTTTTCAAAGCTGCTTATGCGGACAAATTTAACAATTACAAGAATTACAACTGCATCAATAGGTACATTTATATTTTGGTAAATTATATCATTTAAAAATATGTCTATTTGTAGTACAATCATCATAAACCTCAATTTAACGGGCCAGTAAGTGCAATGTATTCTCTTTATTGAAAAGCGCGTTACAGCGAATGACACCCATACCCTCTATAAACACATATCTAACCTTGAATCCCGCTAATAAATGTACATGCAAAATTTAAAATAAATAGATAGAAATTTGCTAATAATTTCTTGCTTACGAGAGGCGCCAAAATACGTGTCTATATCCATGGCCAGCGTCGCAATTGCATTATGTTATACTGTAAGTCGAACAACGTTTCTCTATATTCCAACAAAGACAGACCGGAATCCCATCGAAAACGAAATTTTCTCCAAACGGAAGTATGGATCAGTAACTACGTTACTCACACTAGGAAATGTAATGAAAGAAAGCTAGAACAAATAAAAAAAAGAAAGTACTGCAAAGGGGTAAATAGCAATAAAAGTATTGAAAATAAACTACCAAAGCAAATTGCTGAATATACCAAACCATCTCGCTAGCGACAGCCGTTAAATTCAACGAACATGTGATCGAGCATAACCTTTATTGAATGTAAACAAAATCTAACACTTGTAACGAAATAGGATAAAATTAAGAAAGAGGAGACAGAGACTCACTAAAACGATAAATAGCTATAGATAGGCCCTATTCTAGCTAAGAGGACACAAACAGCAAAGCCAAAAAAGAATAAAACTACCCGTAAGGATAAATAACTAAAGAAATGAAATAAATAAATAAATCCCAAAAAATATGAGACAATAAGCTGAATAAACGGCAACAACTAGATCAGCTCTACGAATGTGGATCAAACTGAAAAACCACTTCCGAAGCAAAAGCAAAAGGATTAAATAAGCTAAAGTAAGCGAGACGTAATCGAAGCGACCAATAACTAAAAACATAGCTCGTAGGTTAAATGAAAAGCAAATGCAAAACAAACATGCGGATATATTCTGAGTTATTAGATTTGTTCAAATCCATTACTTTACAATGATTCTGAATTCTAAACCACTCGGAAATTACAAATTTTTAGTAGTGGTATAAACATCCTTGAACGATACCATCAACAGGTCGATATTTACCCCACCAAGTAATATCGAAATGAGAGTATCAATGTTAGCCATATATTAAGTATCAATGACTTATCGGTATCGATATTTGTAATAAAAAAAAAACAAATATTAATTTTTCTAAAGGCATATTTGTCAGTCTGATTTTTATTGTCAATTGCTGTAACATCTACTTTCGACAATATGTAACAGATAAAGCAACAAGTAGGTACTGAAAAATTCTGAGTTTGTATGATAATGAAAATGTCCTTTTAAGCTTTCCCACTCTTCAAATTCATGTTACGCAATAAAGTGAATAATTGCTACCGCACCGATCAGATAGCAGTGCTTTTTCTTTGTATAATCTTGGGTCGATTTGTCGCTAGGCAATTTCCAACATCGGACATACGTGTTTAAGGTAGGGAATCTTAATACCAAAATAATTCGGTCCAAGTATTATATAGGAACAATCGAGCTTTATTATCTATCTAACAAAAATTAAATGGTATTTTCAGAATTTTGAATAGTAATACCCCACTGGTAAAGAAATGTTTGTAGGTGCTCAACTGGATTTATTAGCTATTAAACTCGTCATAACCATAGAAACCTTTAGCGTGTGTAACGATCACTCCCTCGTCAAACGTAGTGAATTATGGTGACTTAAGATTGTACCGAATCCGCCAGAAGAGGGTTAAGGTAAACCTTCCGCTCCATTATGAACTCAGTTAACAAGAACTCATTATTAACAGCTGTCACGTTTCTATCAGATCAGTTTCTATTAACGGAACTAGCGACCCGTTAAATTAATTGAATTATTAATTAATCAAACAGAACTAATTTAATTAAAAAACACTGAAAATATAACTAACCCGCACAGTCTGCACATTTTCCTTGTAAAATTACAATATATTTAATAGCAGCAACCAAACTACTAATTACAGGATAACAAACACATATATGCAATACTATGAGAGGTTGTACAAAAACAAAGAAAACATAAATTACATTGCAAAGTGTATAAAAGATCTATTCAGTCGTACAATAGCATAAAAAAATAAATTATTGATCAATTCATAAATAAAAGAAATTCGCGAAAAAACTCTGTCTGATTAGATAAAACGGAATGAGTGTGATAGTACAGGACTTTTAAAAACTTTCTTTCAACTTTCTCTATCATTTCGCTATATTTAGCATAATCCGGGTCTCACGTTAAAGAGCAATATTCAAGCTTAGGCATTAACATAACTTATTAGCGCTTTATGACCTAAATATTTTGTATTTCTAGACAGAAATACAAACAATCTTAGAGAGTATGCACATATGTCATACACACATAAATTAAAGTTCAATTTTAATTACCCCAAGATCTTTGAAAAAAATCACACAGAAGTAGCATAAATTCTATATGGAAACGTTATCCTTTGGTGATAACATAATACTTGAACTGTCGAGAGCATTTAAGTTACTTTGCCATCGCAATCGTCGTCGTTTTCAATTTTACGAAAAAATTTAAGGTCATCGGCATAACAACGAGATGAAACACAGTTGGTCATTAACAAAGATGTAATATATACTCATAATATACATAATCACGAAACTCAACGTAATTGGTACGCCCAGATAAATATGATTGGAAAACCTCAATCAAATCTCGAGAAGAACTATATAATTTATGTAAAACTAAGTGATGCTTTACAGTGTTAAACGCTTTGGTGAAGTCCGTGTATATTATGTCAATTTGATATTGTACGTCCAACACAGGGGCAAATTGTACAAAGGAACATCATTGAGTAGCAGCTGATCGAGCCTTAATGAAGCCTTGCCGGTGAATAGAAAGCTGATTGATAACGTCATTATAAACCGGGCCATAGGGCCATAACCTCCAATATTTTCATAAAATTATGTAGGTATATAATTTTTAATTGTGTTATTATTTTTAGATATGCAAATAGGAGGGATTATTTTGGAGGGTTTTCAGCAATCAGGGAACTTCTTTTGACGTAATATTAAATCAAAAATAAGTAAAAGTGGAATTTGGAGGGCGTATTGACAGTCCTTTATTATTCTCATGCTCAAATTCGTTGGCCATTAGAACCGTTTGGAACACAGTTTTAATTAATTGTGTGGGGTTCGAACAGTGAACCACCTGCTCTCAGAATTCGTAATTCCAGTATAGAATTCTCCGAATTTTATTAATGAAAAATACAATAGTAGTAAATTCATATAAGTTAAGTTGAGGTAATAATCGATAGCTACTCTACTTAGCACATATTAAGGTATTAAAAGTATCTAAATATTAAGGGGACCTAAAGTCTGGGCATAGCAAATGTCTGTTTGTGTGAACAAAATCTACCACATGCAACTCGTTGAATGAGTTGGCATATATATTTGAAATCTACGAATTTCTGAAACAATTATTCCGAATTAATTACACCTTTTTTGTGGTGCGGAGTGTGCCAATACGTTGATATCTACCATACTACCTCATGATCCTTTTCCAACGTAGTTTACTGACGAGACATAGTATATATCAGAGATTTTGTTAACAAAGTTCGAAATACTTATTCTCTTACTCTCACTTTTAGAACAGATGTCTTAGCATTATTTTTTGGTTCTCACTTTAAGGTTTTATTTTTGTTATTACAGATCAGCTAAGCCAAGCTGGGGCGCAGTTAGCCCAATTTACTTTAAATGCAAAGTAGCATATAAATCTGATACAAAATTGAACTGATATAACAGTTATATTTAAATGATTTCCAAAATTAATTTCATTTGCATATATCTAAAAGTTTACCTGTTTCATACACATGATATTGAAATTATATAATCCTGTAACTAAGTGGGCCAAAGAATGGCAAGAAGCGATTACGCACACTCAATAGAACTAACATACCAGGGTAAATTCTGCTACTCCCTGCAACGGAAAATACAGTGGCAAGGGCATGCAGCTAGTAAAATAGGTCATCCTGGCAGCGAGGTCACTTTTGAACTAGGTCACCGCAATATCTGGGATCCGATTACCTCAATAGTTATTTTGAGTGCAAGGACGAAGCTTGTAAAATGAGATAGACAACTATGCATTTCCCAGGTAACGTGTTTTAGTGAACGCAATAATTTGTTGAATAACATCAAATTGTTCCTTAATCAGTTTCGATATGATTTCTAAATTCGCTGCATCTCATTTCGATATACATTCATTCATACAATAAATAAATGCATATTGAAATCCGTACTCCGATCATCTCAATAAAAAAGTAAGCGTACTGTTACCCCAGACGGTTTGGACTCCGCTTTAATTTCTTATGAAAATATAGAGTAAATTCTTCTACGTTCTTTAACCCGATGAGACGAGATATTTGGAATTTTTTTTATGCAATCTGAATTATTACAACCCAAAAGCACGATAACAATAGACAAGGTTTCAAAGATATACACATATTAATTGAAGAAATTTTATGTAACTTTTTCACTCGGCCCTTGACCGCAATGAAGTAATGGTGTACTAGATGAACGAAAATTGTGGCATAATTATTGAATAATTTTTCAAAGATGTAGAGCCGCCCGAATTTAAAATTAAGCAACCGCAATTTTTTTCCATCAACAAAGACGATAACTAAGTAATTATATTATTAAGACTAAAAAAAACTTCTGATGAAGATAAACAACATTTTATCGGAACGTTAAGTACTAATCTGTGATCAATAAAAAAGTTGATATTTGCCATCTGTTTGTCTCATCCTCGTTTTATTCTGTACATATATTTTAGTTAGAAAATGGCGTCCCACTTTTGGGTCATTGGCGGAGTGTTTTTTTTTTGATCGCGAATAAGTGTATCAGTGTGTTCAAGCAGGTCTTTATACTTCTGCCTACCACCTCTCAATAGAAATTATATAAAAATTTTCTTCTGGAAAACCGAGAAAATTAAATTTAAATTAAATTAAATTCAAATTTTAAAATAAAAATAATCACACTTTTATCAATTATGCTAGGTACCATTGAGTCGTACAAACCAAAGAGAAACACAAATTATTTCTTTTTATCGTGCTACAGTAATTTTTATTTTGAGTGTCCCGAAAATGGGACAATGGCGAGTAATGGGTAATGGGGTAACGCTGTAGTTATGTTTATCTATATTTTCATCAATGAAGTAAATGTTTGCAACGTCACAAATCCACAGTGTAAACTCACTTTTCTTTCGTGTATCGATCTCAAAGCTCATGGGGGAACAGTTCTTAATTCATGCACTTTAACCTCTTGAGTGGTTAAGTCGAATACCTTGTGGAAATAGATTACTCGATTGGGTACGTACATATTTATATAGCCCTTTGCGTTTTTTATTTAATCCGTCGTATATGAAAAAATAAAAACTCAACGATATGCTATTCCTTCCAAGTAAATTGGATACGTACAAAAATCAATAGTTGGAATAGTTCCTTTCTTAATTACTTTTTCATGTTTAGATAAAAACATGCTGCGTGTGACACTCTCGCAGTGCAACATTCAAATATATTCAAGCAAATGAGTAAGGCTGTATCAGAGGTATCTAAAAATGTGAAAGATTATCTATCTAGCTTAATTTTTGAGATAATTAAGACACGGGAAAAAAAGTTATGGCATCTAGTCTTTCAGACCATTTTGCTCGTTTCATGTTAATTTAAAAAGCCAAGAATAAAAAAAAAAACATTATTTTACCTGATAGTTTGTAGTCGATGAAGGTGCAACTAGTGACTATAGACTGGTCTGAAGTACTTGAAACTGAATAAGCGGTTGAAGTTTATGATAACTTTCTATAGACGTAAATATGGAAAAGGAAGAATATAAGCGCGGTGTGCGTCACTTATGGTCCCGTCCGTATTCTCCGTTTTATATATTTAGGTAGCGGGTCGAGCTGTACTGTTGACTACATTAGATAATTATTCAATAAAAAAATTATAACAGAAGAAACTGAAATAAAAAATCAGCGGCTGATAAATTGAATATAGAAGTCCACCCGGGCAGTGTTTGATGAGCTGACCTGCAGTGTCCCACATTGATGACAGCCAAAGTAGCTTGACACACCGTCTTGTGACCAAACGCTGTTTTTAACGCTTGTAGCTGCGTGTGTATTGTGTCTTATTGCATTTCATACATGTAAAAGTATTCCTACCGTTTTCTTTTAATATCAAGGATCATTGTTTTAGCTACAAATATATGACATTCTCGGTTTAAATAAAAATGATATATAATTATAACTAATATGTTAGCTACCCATCCACTAACGTTCGTTATCGTTGCGCCTTCATATGGCACGTAAGGATAGCATCTTCACTCATGAGAATTAATCATCCCATCATTCGTTAACACGCATGCCTTCTTGCGGAATACTAATCAATGGCTAGTTACTGTATTGTTAGTTTTGATATGTTAGCTACACATCCACGAACGTTCTTTATCGTTGCGCTTTCCTATGACACGTAAGGATAGCATCCTCGCCCATGAGAATTAATCATTCCATCATTTGTTAACACGCATGCCTTCTTGCGGAATACTAATCAATGGCTAGTTACTGTATTGTTAGTTTTAATTCAAAAGAATGCTATTTTCACAATATTTTATATTAGTAATTTATGTGTTAAATGTTCAAGTTTCTACATAACGCTACGTAGGCTTTTACGGCCGGTATAATTGTTACTGTTATTAACTTCTTCCGGGTTTCTCCGTGTGTCAAAACGCTCAACGTTTCGCCGTTCACCCTGACGGTTTCTTCAAGACAACTGAACTGACACACAGCGAAACCCGGAAGAAATTTTTTTTACTTATGTCAAATATATTACATCCCTCTCCTACCGTAATAGAAAGTATGTTAGACTGCAATACAATTATATTTAATGTTACTATATATTTCTCTCCGTGCGTTATTATTTCTTTTATTGTATTAATTGAATGAGAATTGTTGTAGCAGGTTTTTTTACGCTGATGTTATTATAGAAATTGACTCACAGAAGAAAAAAACTGTACTTATACAAGAATATAAAAAATTTCTGACCTACAAAATAAATTACAGGCCGCGCCACTGTAGATCGGTCGACCGTCCGACCTAGTGGATCTCTAGCATCAGTTCCTTTAGAACTAGTGAAAGTTGAAATCGACCGATGTCGAACGCTATTAACAGCGATCGTTTTACTGAAAAAATGTTGAAACTTCATGATCCGATTATTGTTCACTTGAATACAATATTCTACTTATACATTACAGCGCAGTCACTTCTACAAAATGTCATTACTTTGTCCATCTATTGAGTACTAAATGTAATAAATCTTATAGGAATACGAAATACGCTACAAGAAAGAGCAGTTCGTTACAAACTCTAGAATCGTGCTCTTCGATATTTTTAATGCGAAGCACGCTTCGAAATACATGCTTGGAGCGTCATTTCTGTGTACTTATACTATACTGTACTATACTATACTTACACTATAACAGAGTGCCCGACATTGAATCGATCTCTACACTTGTTTCATCTTGTTTGCTTATTAAATACACGCTACTTTACTTGGACGTTATAATTTCTATTACTAAATATTGTTAAAACTCCACGCAATGGGTAAATGCTTGGAGGTTTTGTATGCTGTTTGCATTTCGTTATAAACTAGCCTCGGATCCACATATATTCTTTGTCTCTCTATTAGGCATTCAATATGGCCTACCTATACTTAGTGACCCTGGTCACCCTGACTGACCCCTAAATGCATCAGTGTATGCTCCTTTTTTGCAACATTCTTAATTTACTATCTACCTCATCTATATCTGCTTGTGTTTACTGTGGTAATCTCAACACCAAACCCAATTTGTGTACTACATCTGGCTTGTGTTGGTTTATCCGAAAAGAAAGTAAAGCTCGCTCGTGCTAAGTCCGGTTCTATTAAAGAACTTTAACTCGCATCTTCTGTTGAGAAAATACGCGAAAGTGTCAAGTCTAAACTAAGTGTACTCAGTATCACGAGCAATTCACCTCAGCCTCAGTCGCAAATGCTCTCTAAGTTTGAAAATGTATTAGACGTTATAGATCGCCAGTCATGTAAAAACAACCTTGTGGTCTGAACGATTTTCTGATTTATCTCTCGGTCAAAGAAACGAGAGAGATCCTCTTATTACAAATCGCATATTGACAACTGCCAATCCATTTTTTCAGGGAGACAAATTCAGATTTCGTAGACTTGGGCGCTTTCATAGCGTGAATACATGTCCGCGGAACTCTACACGATGAATCTGATAGCATTCGTTATAGTAAAAGCTAGTGCTGGGCACCGGTTAACCGTATGCATATAAATCGGTTAACCACCATGACCGATTAAAATGCACACATGCATATATTTTACCTATCCCTGTCTATTTTAGTATGTCTTTTGTTAATTTTGTTCCAATAATAACATATGTATTACAGTTTTTAAAATAACCGTTATACGTAATGTAAATTGAGACGTTCAGTTTAATGGTTTATTTTTAAAGCTTGCTACGATTCGCTTTACTTTTGAGCATGTTCTAAGAACTTAAATTTATACACAATATTAATTTTCTGTTTTTATTATATGAATAATTTTGTAGTTTACAAATTTACAGTAAAATGTATGGTTAGAACATTGCGTTTTTCGTGTTAGTTTATTTCGGACTATATAGTAAGTATTTTTCCCTAGCTAAGGGCTGGAGCGCTAGCTGCCAATTATCAGCTACAAATTTTAGAAACGTGGACAATATGCATGTCACAAAAAAAAATAATACCGTGTTCGTAAAACTGGTAAGTACACCTAAAGCATTAATGTAGGCATATAATTTGCATTTTTTTTTCAAACTATTGTTGCATGTTCACGCTGTTTTTCTTTCAAACAGCTCCTTTTTGCGGATACTGTATTGCTTGCTGCAGAAAATACTCTCTGCGCTTGTGTGGATGTTGCTGGTACACACAGCTACATATTTTTTCCGTTCGATTCATACATTTTCCGAATTACCTATTTTGACTTCTGCTATTCAGCGAAAGAAAATGAAATTTCATGATGTTCATAATGAGATTTCATTTATTGCTACGTTTCTCTTCTCACCAGGAAAAAGAAAACTGCTTTTAAGTTGCAACTAACGTGCCAGCATCATCTTTATTTTCTAAGTTATCATAAAAAGGCTTTCGTACGTCTTATAACGCACCAATATATCTATCTTTATTTCCTAACGGGATTCAAAAAAGGTATAAATATCTAATATGTATGGTGCTATATTTTTTCATTCGCATCTATGCTGCAATTCGAATTTGAGCTTTTCTGTAAATAATTTTATTTCATCCAAATCTGTCGTACCAGGTTATATATGATTCGAAGAAAAATTATTTAACATCACAAAATTTCTTCAGGAGATTGAATAAATAGATATTAATTTTTATTTAGTAATGCTTTCGATTTTGTTACCGACTAACCGGACTGATTTTTATAATTTTAGGTCTAAGAAAGTGCATTTGCTTTACGCAAGTACATTGTTTTTTACCGCATAATTACACATACGTATACTTTCACTATAATACATTTTCAACACGAACATTTACTTTTGTCTACCAAGATTGAAATCGTTACTTGTTAGTGATAACTAAGTAATTAATGTAAGTTGAAGTATAACTACCTTGAACACTCAATCTAATTGACTGGTTAACCAGTCATTACTTTACCTAGCTTATATATATATAGCTTATAACCATTTTAATCTTATAACCGGCTATCCGGTTAAAATGCACAGCCCTAGTAACAACTTAAGAAATAACTCCATTTCAACTTGTGCCTACGGTTTGGTAGCTTTTACTGAAACTTGGTTAGGCGAGGATCTAACAAGCAATGAGATTTCTCTTGCAAATTTCACCATTTACCGTCGGAATAGAGATTTTACCGCAAACAAGTCTTCGAGAGGAGGTGGTGTTTTGCTGAGCATAAATTCGGAAATATGTTGTCAACTTCTTGATTTTACAACAATTTTTTACCGTCTACGTAGTTGACGTGAAGATCTCTACCTCTCTACCTACTATGTCTGCAATTATATTTTAGTGTTTCTTTGAAACCCTTACCACGCTTGAAACATCTTGCATCTGAGTACATCTTACTATTAGGTGATTTTAACGTTTCAATCTACACATTGGATTCTAAATGCAGTTAGGCTTACTGTAACACTCAACATAACATTTGTTAGATCTAGTATTTGCAATCCATTACATTGCAAAGTTGCTGTGTATAACCAGCATTAAACATTCTATCGACGTTTGCTTTCTGCTTGTAATAATAAATGCATTTATACACATTCATTAAGGTGGAGAATGTATTTCATATACATGTATACAAAACAGACTGGTCGTCGTACTCTACTCTCATGGTGTAATCTGAGGTAGATGTTTGCAAGTAGACACTAAAAAGGAAAAGGTTCTGTGAAGCTTTAATATTATTTACTGGAAATTGCCCCCATAAAGGTATGTATATTATGTCAGCAAGAAAACGTTATTATGCAGCCAATGATTAGGACTCCGGTCGCTCATTTCGGTAAAGTTTAACATCCTCAAACACATGCTCATGTATACACTAACTTTTTGGTTCTGATTTTTGAAGGAAGACCTCGTTACTCTGTTATAACATAATTAAATACCTAAAAACATATAAGTTTTCCTGTAATTAAAATTATCATCTGGCTTTAGGATGAGATATTGCTTACATACCAAAATTTTTGTTTTATTAACATTAACCTTCGTCCCAACAGTCTCACAATTATCCACTCTGATTGTTTGGGTAGCTACTTATCGATCGGGTAGGTACTTATCGATAGAAATATTTTTGAAACTACGATGTCTATTATTTTATCACAAATTTTTAACTTTCTACAACCGGAATTTTGAGCATTATGATAATATAATATATGTACACTTTAGAAGTTCTTTTTACCTGATAATCAAGACAAACTTTACCTCTCGCGGCTAGCTCCTGTATTTAGGTCACAGCCTTCAACAGGGTTGAGAGGTCACGGCAGACCAATTCTACTGCACTCTGTTGTGGGCGGGGGCGAGGCCAAGAGACTTGTCGGATCAATAAAACCCAGCTTTTACTGAATGGGGTTACTAGCAACGTATTTATTTATGATTATATTCTAGGATATTTTAGAAAAGAACAATACGTTTGAATCTTCCGTATACTTTTACAATAAATACTTCCACCACCTATTCGGCTATAGGTTTGATAATACACTTGGTTGCTGTTCCGAAATCAAACCTGTTCTCATTTATAAGTGCCGGCTTAAAGTATTGTTGTATAATATTAATTCATTTATTACTTTTTCTTCACGGAAAAGTAATAATGGTAAATAGATCTGGCGCTACGTTCTGAAAAATAAAGAAATAGGGCAATTTTCAGATATAAAAGCTATAAGTATTTAAAAAATTGGCACATGGTAATTTATTTAATGCTCTAGTTTGTGTACATTCATATATTGTATAATAAATATAATTTCTTATATGTATATGTTACCTTTGGGTATACCGGGTGTTTTAAAACGTTTGAGGATTTTAGTGGTACTGTCGAAAATAAGGTAAAAAAATTTAATAAACATATCTTCGCAAATCAAACGTTTACGAGATAACCACCACCAGTGTTCCCGATACATGAGATATTCAATGATAACACATCCCAATGAACATGTCCTTATCAGCGGTTTCTTATTGACAGCTTAATTTGAAGTTTTGTGCCATTTGTACCAATTGCGATAGTTGCATATTCAAATACTGAAATGAGCGATATGGTGTTTATATACGGTCGTGCCAATGGGAATGCTGTAAAAAATGCGGACATGCGTTTAGTGAGATTTTTACCTTACTTTCGAACATACTACATGCCCTGAAAATCCGTAAACTTGTGACTGTGAGTAATATTCTTTACTTGACGTCTGGCAAGATTTCAAAGAGATTCAACCACTAGTTTGTTCTAAAAGCTGTTAAGGTATTGAAAGTGAGACGGTTTATATATTTTCGCATCTTCGCCATTGTCGTAGGCTTGCCCTCGTCAGTTTGATAGTATAAAATAAACATCATTTTCACGTGTAGAGTACACTCCTGGAGTTTATTCCATTCTTCCTGACTCACCCTGTATGTTAAAATGAAGTTAAAATTTGTTGATAATCCTTGATCAAAGGAAGCTTGATCAACAGTGACCGATTTACGAGTGTAGCATTAAGCAGGTTATAGTTTTTCTTCAATAAGATTTATTTACATTGAAACTAATCTGTCAATATACACTGCGTCATGTACGTAACAAACATTATATTTAATTGTACAATAATTATAACTCAAATACTGCTATCCTTGTTTTTAAGAAAGTGGTACTATTCTTCCCTAGAGTTCATGGAAACGGATTTTAGTTCAGATGCGGGATCACAAACAAAAGTGTCGGGTATTGTGTCTAGCGTTATCGATCCCGTCGAAACGCGAAGGCGTCCAGACAGGTTAAGCTTCTCATATAAATTTTAGGGTATTTTTTTTCTGTTCATAGGAATAAGATACATCAAACTTAATTCTAAGTCTAATTCTTATTTTATATACATTGCAACTGTCTTAAAGAAGGCGTAATGTTTCTAATAAGAGAATTGTTGAGTTTTAACTTTTTTTGTTGTTTTTGACAAGAAGCGGGAATTAAACCTAATAACAAGAATGTAACCAAACTTACTTTATAAGATTTACAAAGCAAGAATCTGCAAGTAGCCGTCTATCTCATGATATCTAACCATAAATTTTCTTTTTTCTAATCTTCTTTGGCGAAGATGATGTAAAAATGTACAGGATATTTTATTTAAAATAAAAATTTTTACCTTTTTTAGATTTTTTTTTTTTTAGATTTTGAACAACCTGTTTAATGTCATTTAGTTCTTTTACAATTCATTAATGCGTCTAGGAATTGAGCTCTTTGCAGCTCATAAAAAAGGTGTGTTAAGGAAGACAACGCAATCGTTTTGCATCTAGTAAATATATTTCTCGACGTAATATAATTTGTCGAATTCTGAAAAATAAGACTCTGTTTCACCAATGACTTTCTTTATTTGATGTGAATCGCTTTCCTTCAAGCCATGTTTTCAAGTTTGGAAAGAGAAAGAAGTCACAGGGGGCCAAATCTGGCGACCGTGGTGGATATGACACCTGTTCGTACCGAAAGTGGACTAGTGTGCTGTTGCAATTATCGATAAGTATAGAATTCAGTGAATAAATCTTCAACTTGTTTCATTTCTGCTATGCATTTTTTCCAACTGCTTATTATTAGTCCATGAATCACCATAATGCTCACCAATTACAGCAACTGCAAGCGTGTTCTTGTCTCAACGTGTTAGTTCTGCGTTAACGTTCAAAGCGAGCGATTGTAAATAAACAAATAATAATACTGTACAGCGAAGGCAAAACACTGATAGAAATACCAAGAGCTTTTTCTCTAAATAAGTCGATAATTTCACGGATTATTAAAGCCTACAAGAAAAATGGAGATGCAGATGCTATTAGAAATACTCGAGGGTCGAAAAGAAGTAGTGACAAACAACATTTTTTTTCGTCATCAAAAATGTCTGTTGGTGTTTACACGATAAGAAGAAGATTAGTTAATGCCTGGTAAATAAGCCGTTGTCCTGCAAAAAAAAAACTGCTACAGTCCAAGAAGAATATCAAGGCCCGATTAGACTTCGTGAAATCGCATATCACATGGACTATTGAAGATTGGCGTAGAGTAAATTTTAGTGACGAGTTTCTTTGCTCTGTGATGGTCCAAGGCTACTTTTTTCCCCATTATAAAGAATTCAAGACATTATGGATCAGTAGGAAGACAAGGACATTTTGGAAACTAAAATGCAGCTGTATGCTTATGGCGTTATACCTCAGAAGCACTAATTTCAACACGATGATGACCATAAGCACAAGTCAAAACTTGTAACTGACTGGTTTAGAACCAACAAAATTGATGTTATGGCGTGACCATCGCACTCCTCAGCCCTCAATCCCATTGAGAACCTTTAGGAAATTCTGGATATTTTTTTAAGTTGCCCTATATGTGAATAGAATAGTATCGCGGCCTTTTGAAAGTTCAAATGTACCTATACTGTTTGTTCTGTAATTGATTTTTTAAGACTGTTGGAGAATAAAGTTGTCTTATTATTAGTTATTTTTTATACACCTCCTCTTCCAGATTTCTCGCTCATTATCATTATTATGCGTTTTATTGCTTTGCATACAATGGCTAAGTCTAAGCTCATAATGCGGCTAATTAAATACAATTAAATACAATCTATTTTGCTAACATGAAAAGTTGCTAATTTTGAGATTTAGATAATGGAAAAAGTGGAGGTAGTGTGAATTGTAGCCACCATGCAAATCACGATTACACAGCAGCGCATATTGGTTCAAGTGAGGAAAGAAATCATTTTGGAAACTATTGATCCGATGACATTTGTGATCTTGATGATTTATGATGGTTAATCTATCTGAATAATAGAATTAATATCTGGTTATGACCGATTTAATATGAAATTTCGTCGCCTAAAGTCGGACTAATCACAAACAGAAAGAATTCAAAGTGCCCCCGTTTCGTAAACTATTATTCAATTCGTAATATGATTATTATATTAGGTGTAACAGTTATTAGAGTTTATATAACCGAAGAAATAATTGCAAAACATCCCATAAATGATGATTATGAGACGAATAGACACGAGTCTGTCTAGTCGCTGCAAAAAAGTAATTATTTCACCTGCCTTGGTCGTATCTAATTATTACTATAATATACTTCATTTCTTTAACAAATGGGATCTGCATCCTCTTAGCATAATTGGTTGTATGTGCTCTGTATTACGCGCTTCTTTGTGATGAAGATAATTCAATGTACACAATGGATTTTAAATTATGTATATAAAACCACTATGTGTTTTTTCCTATGTGTTTCATTTATGAAGTAAACTGAGTATTAGGCAATCTATGTGCAAAAATTTGGAACGATTGTACTTATTTACAGTCTAAACCATTTAATATATTCACTTCACTTTAAATAGTAGTAAAATTAAAACATACTATTTTTGCAGATTGTGATAGCATGCCGCGCCTCGATCCACGTCGTTAGTATTTTCTGCATTTGGAGACAGTTCGACCCTCTGCCTCTAGCAGCAAACCTTCATGTAGTAATTGTGTGCGATACATCATGGACACTAAGCGCGAAATGATCTACAGAGAAGACGTGCTTCAAGTGAAACCCGAACCCCATCTTTCTCCATGCACCACCACCATTATTACTAAAACAATTAACGCCAGTAACAATGGAATTACCTCAAATGGAATAGTAACATCTCTACAACCAGGCGCTGTCACTGTTGCTACTGCCACTACATCAAACATTCTATCAACCAATGGTGTCGTCACCACAGCGCTACCCAACAATGGACTTAACACCAACAGTGGCCCATTTAGTTCGTTGGGTGGTAAGCGACCCAGAGCGGATGACTGGCTGAATTCGTCTGGTTCTGGGACGACGCCTACAATTACCCTTGGCGCCGCACCATCTTCTCCTGTTCAATCGTCCCATAACTTCACCGTCATCGGCAACGGTTACCATTCGCCCGGTTCAAACGGAAGCTATGATCCTTACAGTCCTACGGGGAAAGGTAAGTTCCTCAAATTTAAGTGTACCTATTGAAAATGACAGTCAAGCCGAATCGGATAGTGGGTGGGTGGCTAGTAAGATGAAGACAAAACTAAACTCAATTGGTTTCATTGCATACACTCTCCGACACATATTTATATGCAACATATGTTTAACGTCTGGTTGGTTTAATTGGAGTTTTTTACTAACTTCTAAAATGCATTCTTAATTCTTGTATTTGTAAAGCTATTTATTTCGAATGAAGAGAGTCACTCGATTAAACCACTACAAAGCAAATTCCCTGCACGTACGTCAATTTCCAGACAGTTTCAGAAAACTTGCTTTCAAAATTGTTAATATGGCCAAATATTGCTCCCTTCGTTGTGTATTAAACGCTGAGGCGTTGTTGTTGAAAGTTGAAATCTGCAGGGTTTTATTCGTGCTCAGGTTTACCTTCTTTCTTGAGTTTAAGAAGTCGATAACAATTACGAAATATACTGAATCATAATATGAAGTTGCATTTCACATCGTCACCTATTCAGCTTCAACTTTCTTCCGGTTAAAACATTTCCAGAACATACGAGTCTGTGCGATTCATCAACTCATTCCGTATTTCTGGCCACCTCTATGTTATCTCTAAATAAAACATTAAGTTCACTAACAAGGAAAGCTTGCGTCTTGCTTGATGTTACTTACTTCTGAGCCACTCTGTGTATGTGATAATGTATATACAATTTTAAGCGGATTTAAACTTTTATCTCAAACTTTTCTCCATATTATTACAAATACGCCCATAACGCAAGTGTGCAGCGCTCTGTATATTCTGCAGTGCGGCGTTATGTTATCAAGTAACTCTTACATTTAAACATTTAAATCTCGAACTCTTACCGTTCGGGAGTTATATCGAAGAAAATGAAAATTACTCAATTTTCGGGTGGATGTTGTACCCTTTTAAAGTGACTTTCCGCCGATTTTACGCATGCACATCTAACCATACTCTAGATCCCTACCAAGTTTCATCCGATTCTGAATTTAACACCTGGAGAGCTTTCCTTCTAAGTTAGCTTTATTTACACAACTGAGACATACATATGAAGGGAAGTATGCGTACGAGTCAGACAATTAACACTCTATGCTACTGCCTTTGCTACTTGTGCGTGCGTGTATCCGTTGCATATGTGTGTGGATATATACTATTTATAACAAAACTTATTCCTCGTACTCGCTGATTTTGCCTTTGGTTTTTTACATTTAGGGAATAGGAGCACAAAATTTCTTTGTATAGTACCCACTATATCCATGATAGGAATTACGATTCAATTGTTCGGTGGAAAAATGTATTTTTTTTACGTGTGGTGACAATCTCACGGGATGTATAAGATATGAAGCGTCTTCTTGGCTTTTTTCGTTATGTTTTCTGGACACTCTTATCCTACCATACTTCCATAAACAGAACCTTGTTACTGAGTACCATGCATTTCCATTCCTCCTGCCACATTGTCATTAATTACGATATGCCAATGTGACATATCGGATGTTCTTGTGTCAAAGGGACTATAACTATGAAACTCTACACGAATCATGCTCTTGTGAACTATACGTACATATTAAGATTCATTGACCTCTGAGATTTCCTTGTTGCGCTTTAAGGATCGCTTACTAAAACTTATTGTGCACAATCAGTCGGTTTAAGGCAGAATCTTTGTCGCCAACAGAATTCCACAATTCAACCGAGTCTCGTCTTTGTCCTGAGCGTTAGTAAAATGAAATTTTTCGCTTTGCGAACTCTCGTAATCCACTAATTCAACACCTTTCTCCTAAGGTTAATTGCTTGAGTTGTGCTAATAGCCATCATACAATACTTATAGTTTCCATGCGACACCTTTTAAAACCTTATACAAACACCTATATCCACGGACACAGCAAACAAGTAGACTGATCAACCTCATTTTAATGTTTTAATAATCCCTTTTCCTCGAAAATTTGTTGAAAAGTTTAACAAAATACTCGAATAATTTAAATATGCTGCAACTTCAATTGCTGAGTGTGTATTAACCAGTATAAAACTGAACATGAATAAAATCCCAGGACACTACTAATGGTTGTAGATTTTGCAATAAAATTTATATTTCTAGAATGACATGAACAAATTAGTTAATGTATACCTACATACCTATATACTTATAATCCAATGTAAGACAACTGATGTAAATTACCCACAGTTTATCTTCTAATGTGCAGGGTCCTTTTTTCCAAAATAAGAATGAAATTAAATGTTGTCCATAAAAGGTGTTACGAAAAACAAGCAACCTCACAACCGCCTGGAAAGCAGATGTTCTGATTACAAGTATCTCCAAAACTATGAAACGATATTCAAAATCTGGTGCAGACAACAATATAGAAAGAGAATATTGTACATTCTTTCTTTGGTTAAAAAACACTCTCTTGCGGAATATAGTATGAAGACGTTAAACT
This sequence comes from Oryctes borbonicus, assembly GCA_902654985.2. NCBI lineage: Eukaryota > Metazoa > Arthropoda > Insecta > Coleoptera > Scarabaeidae > Oryctes > Oryctes borbonicus. Next base: position 6,219,467 of record LR736858.1, read on the forward strand.
ACGCGGCTTTAATGTGTATGGAATATTGATTGATTACAAAAATATACCAATGCAATTACACAAGTCATTGACCGTCAGTCGGAATAATGCGGGGGTAAATTCATTTTCTATGTGAGATTTACTCAAATAAAATTCGAATGCGGATTAAACCTAGCAGGTTAGAATATTATTCCAGCTGGAACGAATGTACATATACAAGATATACCACTGGGAACTCTCGATATCATGCTGGAAAAATCTCAAAATTTAGTAGAATGCTAATGCGTATGGAACGAACAACAAACGGCAATAAATGACGTTACGAATAATGGAATACGTACGGATAGTGCTACTATCGAATAAGTGGAAGCAAAATCTCTGACATTTCTTTGGAAAACATTTACCCGTGTTACTAGCGGTATAGGAACTGTCAATAGTATTATCAAAAACTATCGATAGTATTTACTATTGACAACAAAAAATACCGATAGTGCCCAACATTTACAATAAGTTCCAGGAATACTGTTTCTAAAACCGGTACCCCACCTGGTATTTAATGTACGCTTCTGAACCCAGGTTTATGTAGGTTAAAAGGACGAGGATATTTCAGTTTCTTTCAGTTTTCTTATTAGTAGGAGAACCATTTAGATCATTATTCCTGTTTTTGTTCGGTAAAAAGAACCTCCATGAATACTGGAAAGAGAATGCGGATGATGAACACAGTTGCATTGGATTATATGCCAACAACTGTATCTTTATTATTGTTACACAAATTTAGTTGGGAGTAATTTTTATTTTTTGTTTTATTTTGAATCGCTGCTTCTGTTGAGGTTAAAAATTTGTATTTGAATGCTGCAATTTTAAGTGTAAATTTTACCACCGTTTCGTTAAACCTGAGAATGTTGATATACTAGGTGGTCGGAAATGACCAGGAACAGTTCACACTCGTAATTAAGTTAGAGAGTTATAGTTTCTATATTAATTTTTAAAAGGTGTTGTTAATTATCACATCTGTAAAGTTATTTATTTTGAACAAAAATAGTTACTTGTTTCTTGAGCTTGGAAATCGTAGTATATTAGGACCAACGTTGTTTTTTTGTTGTTTCGGCGAGGGACTAACTACAAAACAAATGCCCACATACATAAATATCCTACGTACACGATCGAATTGCCTGCTTCCACGTGGTATACATACATTTGTATACAAAAAGGTCATTATTGCTAGACAACCTTCCAAGTAAATTACTCCATGAACTAGCATTGTTCAAGGTTATTGCGCAATTACTTTCAGTACTATGCATGAATTTATATCTGGCATTATTTAGCAGTACGAATTATGAAAATTTTATTTCTCTACTTTTCCAAGTTACCAAAATCAATTAAGTCACATGAATGTTAAATATTTTTTGTGAGAAATAATAGTTCCCACACTGCAAACGTTCAGACTACCACTGAATATCCCACGAAATATCTTCATGCAAGTTCTAAGCGCTAGGAGGATTTAAAAAGTATTTAAACGACTGAAAAATAAAATTTCAGAAGTATGCGTAAGCTACAATAAGGTTTTCTCTGCTTCCACATACTCAAAATATGGCGAATGCTGAGAGTGAGCACTTCTAAGATGCTCGAAGGACATGTACCTGATAACTCATTGCCGGCCAAAGCTCGCCATGATTGACGTAAGCTGTTGAGTGATGCGAAGGCATGGATTACAATCAATATCACATCTGGTTACATCTAACACGAACTGTTTAACTATTAAAATCACTTTCCTACCTAAGCGACAAAATCAAATTTTCTTACCTTAAATAAGGTATGAAAAATTCAACTTTCTAGCCAGCTGGAAAAAAAGTATTTTTTGTTGCAATTGGAATTAATAAACGACTGCAATAAAACTAAAAAATCTACGTTAAAAAAGATGCATAAATAAGAGATATCAGTCAAAAAACGTCTGAAAAAAATCTTCCATGTTCCATTTATGAAAATTGAAATAGTAAGGATTTTGATGGCTATTTTATTGATATAAAAAACCTTCGGATGTACTGTCTGAAATTGGAAAAAATACCCAATCGAATAAAATTTGTCGTTAGAAAGCATTTCGCAAAAATCTAAAGTTTATGTAGATTTTCTCAAAAACTCAAAACTCAAAAAAAAGAGATAGGGATTAGGGAATATTGTTGAAAGTTGACATGAAATTGAATATCCTATATATTTGAATATAAATTTATGTTGTGTAGCATTTGTCTTTCAATATTTTTTATTTAAAAATATATATAAATAAATAAATTGCTCAGAAAGGAAATTATTTTCCGCCCACGCACTAGGTGGACACATGGTATAAACTAAAACACTAACATTGCCGTTTATTTACGTCCAAGAATATTATGTAATTGTACTTAGTGCAAACAGGCTATGATTAGTAATGATCTGAACTATTTTATTAAACAGAAATTACAAAAAAGCGAGCACTGAACTTGTATTTTAAATGCCTATGAACTCGGGGATCACGTTTATAAATAAACATACAAACGAAAATATGCATCCGCAAACTACGCATAATTTTTCTAGAGTTGCGTTCTCACTATCAAACGTACAGTAAGCTCTATTGATAAACTGGCAAGTTCAAGGTTTTGTCGGCCTCGATTCTAAAACTTTATAAATGTGAAATGATTTGATATGTGTTCCGCCGGGCTCCAAGTAATCTTGGCAACATTTTGATGCGTTTTCGACACAATAACCTTGGCTTAATAATACGAAAGTGTCTTTGGTAATATTTAGTCTTATATACTGTGTTCATAAGGTCGACAATTTGTTGTAAGTCCTTAGACACAACTGCCAATTTTTATAGAAATAATTACCTTTGAGGCACATTTGTTTACGTATGTCCGCACCACTCGCAGAGGGCTATGCACATAATGTTTTTAAATATTACATATTTTTTGCTAAAAAAATTGTTATCGCACTTTTGGTATCTTTTACCTTCTTCCTCAATATATTTCTTATTTAGGATGTGCCTAATTTTTTTTTATTTCAAAATAATTTATAACAAATATAAAATCTTTCAATAAAATTTCTGCTTATTTTGATTGCTTTGTAGACAACATAAGTTTCAAACATACTTACATGCTTTGTTTGGTGTTTCAAACTATATAATTATGTAAGTACTTAATCTTCAAAATAATTTTGTTTTCAAGGAACGCCGAAAGAAATCGAATTTGTTTGCAAAAAAGCATTAGCGGATCTATTTGTGAAATATTGGGTTAAGTTATAACTATTACTCTTATTATTATGCCCAAATTTACTGATTTTACTGAAAACAAAGACGATAAATTGTACCGTCAGTTGGGCAAATGGCACTGCTTTCAATTTCTACTGGGGCAGTAAGAAATTTTCATTTATATCTGTGTAGAATACCGTATATTTTATGTGGCTTTAAGAAAAGTATGGTATATTACAGGGGACACTTTGCTTTTACTGGTACAAATAGTTGAATATTCCCTCAAGAAGTTGTAAACAACCATACAAAACCCGATTCTTGTAGCATTCAATGTGGTGGGTTTGTTGAGTTTTACGGGAATTGTGCTTATACCATGAGTAAAAATTTTCGTATTATTGTTATTTAATCTTCTGTTACAAATTTTCCTATCTTGTTATTACAGAGATGTACAATTATTCTAGACAAGTTGTAAGACTACCTGAATAAATCGTACCGCCGCTGATTTAGGGTTTTCTTAAGATTACTTTGATGTGCATCTGCTAAAAAACATTTTATTGCAAAAATATTTGAATATAATCGGTTTTACAGGATTTATACAGGATGTTTTTGAAAACCGACATGATTTACTCAACTTTACCCTAAGTATTACCGTAATAATTTTCAGATAATATTATATTCAGCCAGTAAATAACAATTTTTACTATATTAAATTATTTGTTATGTATACTGTGTTACTTGTTGTCTATCCAGCACAGTCGATGCTCACATAAGAAACCAACCTTGTTATATTCCAGAGCTATTTATTACCATCTATTGTGTTCTAGTAAACTTAAGAAATGAGATACACTACTTTGTACGAGTGCCATCTTGTGGAGTTTATTTGAACATCCTAGTTTGTGAGTTGTGTAATAGATGGCAGGTTTATACCGCATTGAGTATGTTTTATTAATTACGCTCTTGCAGTTTGTATACTTGTGATATTAATACTTTAAAATATAGGAATATTCCTAGAAGAAGTATGATGTTTGTTTGGCTGCTTTTATTTTTAAGCGTTTTCTCTGCTTACAAACCTCCGAACAAAAATCCTTGTATGGTATATTAACCTTCTTGTGTTACGTCGCATCCTTTCACGGTACTGTGCCAAAGTAGTGAATTTCCAACTAAGGCGCTGTTGTCGTATTTACAGTGGCATTGACATTCTTATGTGAAGGCTTTTTCGCTTCCCGCTCGTCTTGATCTAACGTACCTCTACGTATATACATTGAAGAGTGAGGAGGTACGTGGGTGAAAGTCGGCCAAATCGAAATCATGGTTCTTGGCAATACAAACGAACCGATATTGAAGTCGAATAATTCTACGTACAGAACGCAATTATTTTGAACAGTTCTCAACTAAATTGTATCCGTTGTTTTTTTACCAAAGAATTATTTCCCATTAAAAAAAGCGGAAAAATAGAACTAATATTTAAAAAATTAGTTTTTCCTAAGAAGGAGATTAAAACTGAACGTATTCTGGATTCGGACTGTGCCATGGTTAAACGGAAATTCGATGTTTCGCTCACAATCCAAACCATGACACGGCCTAAACCCGGAATACGTTTAGTTTTAACTGAGTCTGGCCATGGAATCCTACGTTATTATTTCAAGAAGAAGATTGTTACTTATTGTTGAGAGTTATGTTGAATTTCTGATGGTGTATTTTTAAGATCTTAAAAAAATCTGTTTTGAGATAAAAATTTAATTACCTCTGGAAGAAAATTTGCATGAACAAGAAAGTGCAAACAGCACATTGTAATATACAAAAATTACCAATTTCAGGTTCAGCATTTTACTAATCTTATATTGCTTAAAATACTTGTACTGCAACCGCACAAATAAAACACACGACTCTCTTTCTCGGATTCGAAGACACATGGACGATGCGCAGCGATGAAGGAACGTATTTAGGAATTTCTATAAAATCTGTAAAAGTCATAGGGTCACATGTTCATTTTTTTTATATAAACATTAGAACAGTTCACAAAAATATAAAAATAAGTAAATTATCTTAGGTTTGATATAAACTTAATGACAAGTAAAACATTTCAAATTTTTAACTATACTCATATGATATTTAACACATTTTTCTTACTCTAAAAATTTCCAGAATTTAGTTTGATCTGGAGCTAGAGTATCGTTTAGATTAAAATATAATGCTACGAGCTTGATTCCGTACTGTTCAAATACTTCACCTATACATTACACACATGTTACACACAATTTTTTACAGTGTATACTGACAAAGGTTATAGCTACTTCGTTGGCTGGGCAACGACGCTTAATATTGTCTCAAGATTAAATTTTGTTAATATTCATGAAAACAGGAAGTACACTGACAAAAAGGACTTGTTGATTCAACGAAGCCTACATTGAGTGAAAGAAATAATATCTCTTAATCCGTGCAAAGAAATAATTCGTAAAAATTCCAACGTTTGAACCAGGGAACAAATCTATTTTATTTTAAGAAATTGAGTTTTTAAATTAAAAGAACGTCTCAAAGAAATAGTCACAATAGTTTAATTGTTATAGCAACTATAACTTAGATCTGGTTACCTAAATAATAAATTTCGGAAAAAAATATTCAAAAATACGTAACAAAAAAAAAATTGCGGCTAATAAAGCTACTTATTGTACTAATGGAATCACTTATAGTAAAGGCAATGTGAGGAGAGAGAATCTTGTGTTTCTGCCTGACGTCATCAATAGAGTGGGAAAATTCTTGCATACTCTTGCATAATTGTGAAATAGTAAATACAATGCCCAAAAAGGAAATTTTAGAAGCATAAAAATATACGCAAAATTTTCAAAACACTGAAATGTGTTTGTATATATCCGATTACTCACAATCCATTACCATTTACTTCAAAGTATAACTGATTTACCCAACCTTGTTTGTGAGACATACTCAACATCCCATATGCTTTAAAACAATAGCACACATTTTGGTTGAACTTTTTAAATTGAATCAACTTTAAATGTTCAACCAAGCTACATTAGTACCTTGGTAGAAAGCAAAAAAAAAATGCTGTATAGAATCAAAAATGAACACGTGTGCATAAATTTGTAGTTGATCTAAAAGTAGTATGTTTTGAGACACAACCAATACAAGTACTGGTTTGATTTAACAACAATAATTGAACCAAAGCTAGTGAATTCTATTAAGTTGCAAGGTAAGTTGAACTCGCTAAAGTGTTGAATGAACATATTTTTAAAATGAACATATAAATATGCAACTCTTCGTGGTTTGTTGGATTAACGAATTCCTTTCTCTCAGTGTATATATTGTAGGAAATGTTATTACAAAACAATATTATTACACAATTATTTTACTCCAACTAAAATAATGTTAAAATACGAAAAATATGGCGTTCGCATGTTAATATCTATGCTTTTACAGATTCTCTGCCTAGAAGAACATTACCTGAAGCAAATGAACAATTAAATCATAAAAGGGTTGGTGGCAACGTTTTGAAAAACAATATTAAGTTTAAAATAGTTTCTGGTTGAGATGCAAACATAAACTCTGAAGAAGCCATACGGTTACTTTCAGGGAATTAAACATATTTATGATGTAGACTAAATTAAACTATTTTATTCTGCTTACCAAACAAAATGTTTACCTTAAAAAATAAAAAGTTTATCTCGGATATATGTCTAAGGAGCGAGTAACAATTTTATACACTGTCGTATGAATAAGTTTTCATTGGTATGTATGAATATCCCTCTTGTCCTTAGAAATGTGAAATGAACGGAGATAGTTTCAAAGAGGTTCCACTCTATTTGTATTTACATTCGTTGAATCGGTAAATATAATATTCTTTGTTTACTGTGCTTACATTATAAAATATAAAACGCTGCTAGTATAATATAAGTTGGTGAACTAGATCGAATGTTAATCTGAACGACCTAGTTTCAAAATATATCCTAATAAGCATTGTTATGTTGAAATTTTGCAATAATGATGCATTTGCAAAAACCGCACGGAGAAAAATACCAAAAGATTTCTTCAACTGTTGACAAGATTTGTACATCATAGTGTACACTAACTTTCGTAGCAGATTATATCCTCATCTATGACCTAATGTGCATAAATTGTTTATATGCATAGATAAATCGCATACAGATTAAAGATGTATGTACATATACCTATGTTAAAATACAAACGAGTGCCTTATACAAATTTATTTTCAATTTATGCCCTTTAATAATTGCCCCCGATGCTTTCATACGGCACTTATATTTAATAAATGTTCGGATATGATTAAAAAATTGTTTATCGGACTTTCTTCGGCTAGAAAATAGCGTGAACATACAAAAACATAAAAATTTGCAAACTCGTAAACTGTGCAGGCTAAAATACAACATTTCTTTCACTTATTTCTAACACATAAATTGTACCTATTACTTAACTCTCCTTTAGTTAGACCCGAATCAAAAACTTAAGATCATCGGTCTCAGTATGCTTTATTTACTGTTGTCGCGGTAACCAAATTCTAGACATATACTCCACTTTATTTATTCATTTAACAACAATCAAAAATCCACATAGCAAAGAAAAGCAAAATTCCACAGATCTGTGGGCACCTATGTACATATATAGACATCCAACATCTGATATTTTAAAGAGCCATTCCATTTAAATACAAGTATATGTTTTGAGTTCATAACAAAAAATACAAGAGCAAGTAAACATAATATCAAACTTTGCCTGCACAGGCAAAATACTTAAGACTATATTTAAAATAATATAGGCACAATCACTTGCACTATAGTAAAAGTACTGATCATGTAATACATATACACTTAATACAGATACAAATAACTCTAGAAATCCTGACTCAAACGCACAAACTCTCAGTACTAATATGGTTAAAGTCAGCAAAGTTTGGTGTTCAAAACCGAACAATCTATATATTCCGAAAGTATTTTAATACTAACACGTTCGAATATAATGGGAATCGAATTTTTTGAAGGACATAGGTATGGCGAATGAGAATAAAATTAGCCTGTTATAGACGAATGAAACCCATATAATATTGGTTTATTTCTAGATGGAGAACCAAAAAGTAATCATATACAGAGCGTTTCATTTAAAATAACAAAGTAGGCGCTTGGTCCGCTGCTTACCAATCACCTTGTATATACGGAAATATGTGTGGTCCATTGCATCATCGGAAAATTTTAGTTTTCTACTACCATTTATACGACCTTACATCTTAGGATACTTTTAAATATTTTTTTGTACTAGTTTTTTGTTTTTCCTCGTAACTAATCCACTTGTATCTATTTTTCTTTAGAGTTCTATTTGTACTTAATACTTTGTATTTTTGTTCGTGTTTTTTAACACTTAACTCTTAATCATTTCTTGAGTTTAAAACAAATAATGACTAGCTTTTTGTGTACTTCATTGTCGTCATCTAGCCTTATTAGGATTGTGGCTAACGCTCCGAGCCTTTTTAAAACTTGCCTACTGAGGTGGATTCATTCCACTTTTTTTTTTTACAATTTGTTGTTTGTTTTAGCTTTTCCGTTATTTTTCTCCATTCTTTCCTATCCCAGCACTTCTCTCTCTAATCCATTACTCCCAACGCTCGCATGTGCCCATCTATTTTGCCATTCCAGGTCTTCCTCGGTCTGCCTCTTCCTCTACACCACAATGGAGTCCATTGCGTTATCCTTCTGGCATCTCTGTTGGTTTCCTCATCATTATTTATCCAGTCCTATTCAGTCTTATTTCCTTTATGCATCTTTACTATTATTATATTTTCATTCTTCAATTCTTGCTCTATTTCTTTATTGTTATTTGCTCTTCTCTCTCCTTTTCTTGTTAAGTTTGGATCTAATACTAGTTTCAGTATCTTTCGTTCAATTATTTGCAGCTCTTACCTTTTACTTATCACGGTTGTTTCCATAGCTTCCATGCTTTTGCTTTTCAACAGCGTCTTATTCCTTCCAAATGCTTGGTATCCTATTTGAATCCTTTCTTTCATCCTGCGATTGTATACTTGTCCCAATGTTACTTTTAAATACATGAACGTCGTAACTGTCTCAAAATTGTACTTTTGCGCTCTTAGATGATTCTATTTCACATCCAATTTTCATGTATTTTTGCCTTCTCTTAATGTATCTTAGAGGACGTCCTGTTTAATAAAACAAAGATTTTTGATATTGATTAATGAACTTGGACTATGGCCATGGCGATAGTAAAAAAATCTTGTAGAATAATGACAAATAAACGAGATTTTTTGAGAAAATGCGCAAATGCAATTTTCTTCTTTGAAAGAAGATTATATTAACAATTATTTATTCTAAGTATGTATACTGTTTGCTCGTCACCCATGGGATTGCTTGTAGTAGTAGGTAATATTCGGACATGGGAAGGAGAAGGCGGGCGGGTTTATACGGCGTTATTAAATCATGGTATCGTGGGTACTATAGGGCACTCGGCGTATGGTGTGTTATCCAAATTTGCTTTATTTTTTCTAGGAGAATCTAAAAATCTAATATACATGTTATTCTTTTTACATAATAAATTAAAACACTGTACCAGAGAAACTCGACATCATCCTATACGTCAAAATAATTTTCAGTCATAGATCACTTGACTTTAAGAAACTTTCATTCGAAAAATTTTTTCATTAAACGAATAAATAAGCTATAATTCACCGCGTACAGATAATTACCGCGCCCTGTATAAGTGTCTCCGATTCTATTAATTTTCGATAGATTATTACTGCACAAACATTTTATTACCAACATTTCAATTGTGTGTCTCATCGGTCCTTTAATATGTTCTATTGTTATTGAACATGCGTAGTCTCTGTCTCTTCTACAATTGAATCTGTTAACATCCATCCACTTGGTAACCGAGCTCAAATTATTTTCTAGAGTGGTACATATTTTAATCAACTGCATTAATTGATAACAAATAGGTTATAAAATTTCAGACTACTAATACATGCTGTTGTTTTTCAAACAATTGTTTTTTACCTATATGTACTTATGTACCAGTGTATACGTTACGCAACAACAAATTGTGATACACGCCGGTGTCGTGCTCTAGCAGAGCGTATCAATACAGCAGATAGGCAAATAAAATTGTTGGGTGCTGAAGGTCTAGGCGAACAAGTTTAATGTCATTGCTACTTCTTTTTTTTTTTCTCTCCTATATCAGGACATTGAATTCGTTGTATATGCATGACGATAACTAAGTGTAGAAATAAATGTAAGTGACCACATTAAGCAAAATACGCTTGTATTTAATATTTGAATATGCGATCACTAGAAGATTTCCACAATAGTGCAACACAATCCTCGTATTTGGCTTACACACACGGAGGACTTGGTCCTTATTAACTGATACGATAGTTTCGCTGTTTGCATTCCGGTTATAACTTTTCCCATAAATAAAGTTACATGGTGGCAGATTTAATGTATATGTATAATCTGTGCATTTCTTTGGTTGACTTTGCCACTTGAAAGAGTGCAAGAGTATGGGGCTGTTTTTCAAGTGCTGTAACATCTCGAAAACTCGCTATTGGCGCTATCATTTAGTGTAAAATATTTGAAATCTTGTCTTTACATTGTTGATATCTTCTAAGATATTTTTGCTGTAATGTAATTTTAGAGTAAATAATTTCCAATTGTATCAATATTGAGCTTATATAGTAGTATGTATATTTGCGGAAAAAAAATTGTTTTATTCTATCACACGAAAAAAAGTATTTTTCGCTAAATCGTACTGGTCGTTTGTACACTATTAGAAAACTTATGCATTAAACTACTATATATCTAACATCTCCATACATAACGTGTGCTCCATATGATTTCGTTTTCGTTGTATATGTCCATATGTGCATGTATTGCTTAATTTTGAATCAGACAGCTTAGTGAACACGTCTAAAATTAAATCGGTCTTCGTTTTCGTTGATTTTATGCTTGAAATCACATAGATTAGATTTCAAGAAAAGCTGGAAAACAGTATAGCCTCGTAACTTTTATAAATGTAATTATAATCTTCACTTGAATAATATTCGATGACCTTTAAAGGTTAACGAATGCTTTTGAAACCTTGAACTAGGGCTAAACTCATTAAAATTATAAATATTGAAGGGCAAATTCACGTTAATATGAAGATTATATATTATGCTATTAGTTATTAGTACAGTGGTACCTCAGATTGCGGAATTGATTGGCTCAAACAAACATTTTGCAATTAGAAATTTCATAACTGGAATCAAATTTTCTTAGAAGGATTAAAGGAAATAGACCATAACAAGAAAAAAAAACAGTAATCAAAAATTCTTTTTACGCATTTTAAATATAATTTAACATGGAAAATGATGCTACAAAACAGAGAAATTTATAAAAATTTAATCATTGAAATTAAAACGAAACTTCATCTACATATAGTAGGTACAACCTATTATTATTAACGATTTTTTTTTAAGTATGTGTATGAGAGATGGCGAAGGTGAGGTGTTTTTTTTATCATTTATATTACAATATTAAAGACGCGACAAATATGAAATTGTTTTATTAATTATAGAACAGCTTTGTTTTTCAAAAAAGATTTTACACAATGATAAATTCTTTTTAATAAAGTAAAAATAAAATGGGCATAGCGCAATAGAGGCTAATTACACAAACGGTCGTATTATTGCCGTGAAGATCTCGCTTATTATTAGAAGTAGAGGGTAGGTTTAAATTTGGCAAAGTTACTAAATTTTGTATTATGAACTAGAAGAGAAAATGAGCCTGTGACAAATGACGTTCGAAATTTAAAAAAAAACAAACGCTTATTTTATTATTTTACTTTTAACAGTTTTATTTTGCCTTGGAAAGAAAAACAAAAAACACTCTCAAGCCACTCTCAATCTTATGTCTAATGGTGTAGCCGACATTTTTATACGGCGTTTTGGTTCTTTCTGGCTATTATGAACTTTCTTATTTGTTATCGGCGTCGCATTGGATTTTGACACTTTCTGAAAAAGTTCCTTTTTTCTAAATTCAACCATATGTTGACACAAATTTTTTTGATATTATGCTTTAATTGACGAAGAATACATTTTCAGATATTTATTGTATCGAGAACGCATTGTGTTTTAAATTCTGGCAGAAGTTTTGTCGAGAATGGATCGTTTATTGATTATAAATAAATTAAATGTGTGTTATTGCAACGTTTATCCTTATGAATATTATCCCATCAACATCTACACACGTAGTAGCGCCAGAATTTAATTTGCACCATACTCGACTATAGAGAACCTTTTATCAAAATGACAACCAAACAACCATTCCCGCTAGACACACCCTGAAGCGACTGAAGTGCTGCAACTAGTTAATGGGAGAATTAGAAGACAAATATTTTAAAAATAATCGTTTTGGATTAACCGTTTGGGTGGGCATTTTGGGAAATTGTCTCATAGGGGCGGTTATATATGAACATGTCTATTGTTGAAATCACAGAAAAGAACTTCTTGACGGTGTCAGACTCCAATATGATGCCGATAGAAAACAGGGAAATTGATGACGGCCAGAAAAAACACCATTAAGGAAGGATTAAAAGTGGCCTTAGGAATGTATCTCTGCAAGGCCAAATAAGGCTGTCTGTGAATCTTCTTTATTTACTACATCGTTATGGTAGTATTTTATTTCAAATTTTTCATTTGTTTTGAAATATTATTTTAGGATTTGTACAACGTACAGTTCACCATAGATTTTTGTTTTTATATCTTTGTTCGAGTCTTTTATAGTTATTAAATATTTCATTTATTATTAACTGTTAGCCCTACGTCTCCACTGTAAATAAATTCAAAATATTTTGCAATATCTGTCCATCAACAGTAAAATACAAAGACAATTGAATAACAACAACAAAAATCTGCTAGTAGAATAGACTAAGTGCAAATATATTACAAAAATAAGGTACAAATGAGATTCAAAATTAGTAGAAAATATATCAATTTGTTTCCGAGCCTCACTAAGTTCCAACAGATAATTTTCCTTTCCTTTTATAAATATAAGATTTACTAATATTGAATGGAACGATTTCTGTCGGCCTTAAAACTGATAAGATAAGCTCTCTAAATGTATTCAAATTTTACCATATAGTGGCTTCCACTACCGATCCGCTGAATCTAAGTGCATCTTTGTGAGCGCACATTAATGGTGATTACAATGGGTCGCGCTGACCCATCCCTAGTATGATGCCGAGCACTAGTTAATAATAATAATAATAATATTTATTTGCTGAACAGCGTATAAGACTACATTTAGGTGCATAAGTGTAAAATGAGTTGCATATCTTCCCAAAATATAAAAAAAAACACAATTAGTTCTTCATTATGGGCAAATAAAAAAATATAAACAATAAACTAAAGTAACATATATCTTTAGAGAAAGAAAATCAATTGAAATTCTTAAAACGTGAAAAATCGGAACATTATGAAATATATTTGTTATGTGTTAGTACATTGTAGAAGAGCCTAGTCTCTGCTAATTTCGTGAAGCGCACGGAAAGTGGTGAACTTTATTTATCAAGTAACAACCTACCGTACGACTCCAAGTTAGATACCGATCCGTATAAATAGTAAAGATTCGTATAATACGAATCATATATGGGTTTCGAATGAACCGTACGAATCATACGAATCCAACTAATCGCTCTACCAGTCGTCAATCAATGCAAGGTTAACTTGCAAGCTAATACCTAAAAGCAGAAATTAGTTTCGAAATTTTGAGAACATCGGTATACCCCAGAAGCTCACAACCCAACTTATTTACGAGGTCTTTAATGAATATATTAAACAATAAGAACCAAGTTTTGAGCTCTATGATACGCCAGACTATATGTTTAAGAGGTCGGATATATAAAACTTAGCCAACTCTTAGTAATATATGGTGACATCGGTCCGACAAGGGTTTGACAAAATTCAATAGCATCTAACATTCAGAAAGAAGTTGTGATTGAATCGGAGGCTTTGTGGTTTTGGGGTTCGAACCCCAGGACTGTTGGAGAATTTTTAGCAGAACTGCCACAAACTTGGTTATTTATCTGATTTACCGAATATTAATCAGTGTGAGCTAAGCGAGCTAATGTAATAGATACAGAAATCAACAAATTCCCTGCAAATACGAAACATCGAAGTGTCTGAGCGAATGTAAATGCCTTTCTTATTTAAGTTAACCAATTTTCTATATTTACTATTACAGTATTGCTAATGAAGTGCAAGGCAATACTGCGCAATTCAAACATTTTCCTGAAAATAGCAAAATGGGCTACCTACATACTTGCTAATTTATTATTTTATGTTATGAATTGCTTTTTAGTCTGATATCTTATTATTCATTACTAAGTATATAAAAAACAGTATAGTGCGTATATACAAGATGACCATGACTGTGTATTGAGAACACGTCAGGTAAAGGTAAAAGAATTTTAGGTGGGGGAAAACAAGGTAACAACCTGTTATGACGTCACATGTAACAAGTCATCATGACCCCTCCACAGACACAGCAGCAGTATTAGTGTTAGTGGCCGAGTTGGTACAAGAGTGAACCATCTTGCTTTTCTCTTTCTTCAGGTACGCGAACTACTTACATAAATTTTAAAAAGAACACGTGTTTTATAAAACTGGAAGACGCATGTTTTTTTGAGTAACTTTCAATTAACAAAACTTATTTTTTGTTGAACTTTTTTAAACAAAATACTTTCGCTTACTTAAACTGTAGAAATCAAAACGTACGCGAGATTGATATTATAATGAAAAGATATAGTACAATTTAGTTGTGAACGGAGGGGCCCGTGAAGTGCTTTTATGATTATTTATTTACACTAGTGAGTTCAATGCTTGGGAAAGCGAAACACGTTTCATATACTTGTGCGCACACATAAGTCAAGGTTGAGATAGTCTTAATGTTGTGTGCCATAAAATTCGTGAATTGTCACTTTCGGCATTCGTGGTCGATCCGTTGTGAAACGAAATGAAGCGTAGATGGTCGTCCAATGTACAAATAGTTTCAACAAAGGTGGATGATTGCAGCAGCTCGGAAGTGACTTCTTCTTCGACTGCTCTTGTTATGAGTCCAGCTAATTCACTAGCATCGACAGATATTGATGTAGACTTGGTCGAGTTTTGGGACTTGGATATTAACTCTTCGAATCGTGTCAGTGTGTTGCAACAAAATGGGTATGCCGGTGGTGGAAATAGTGTTGGTGGTGGTAATGGTGCGCAGGGCCAAACCGTAATCAGCACAAATCATCACGCCAAATCTGATACAAGTTCAATGTCAGGTAGGTCACAGACCCGGCAACCTATCGAAAGTGAGTACTAGCGTCCATATATTTACAACGCCTTAATTTGATAGTCGTAGCATTAATAAACCATAATGACTTGTAACATTAGCATACCATAACTAATTTATATTATGGTAATTTCTTTTTGCTAAGTTTCTTGATGGACATTTTCGAATTTTTTACGGTAAATGAAATGTGGTACGCTGGTACTTATATTGGAACAATGCACCATAAAACGATATTTATTTTATTTACTACCACCCTGATGAGGGTGAATGACAAGCTGTCTTCTATTCACTTTTATACTTGTATTTGATTTTCGTTAAAAAAAACATATGTGACTGAACTTTGAAATTTTGTCAATGGCAATAATTGATTATTTGTTTTAGAATAAACTAATCTGAAACTTAAGTAATCTAATTTTAATAAGTTGTTTGTTCTCTGGCAATATACACTTCAAAAAGTAAATATTAACTGCTATGAGAAATATAAGACCTTTTAATAATTTATTCTCCTTTTCTTTGACTTAAAGACAACCAGATAGGAGGTATTTTAAAATTATGCAGGCAACTAGTTTTGCCCAAGAGCGCAACAATAATATGTTGCTAATAAAATAATCTAGACAATAAAGGTGATTATGAAAGTTTTAATATATATTTTTAATAAATCTTAAATTAAAATATTATTCTTGGTGTTCTATTCACTGTAGCATGTACATTTAGTGAAAATAGCAAGTATTTCAAATATTAAAAGGCAAAAAACCTTATCAAACTCGTTTTTATTCTCTTTCTATATTATCGTTTTAAATGCAACATTCTTATTGGCTATTTTTTTTTTATATGTAAAAATGTAAATTAATTTTTTGGTGTTTTATACTGTCAGTTTATTAATAATTTTGCACGTTTATTAATTTTTTCATCGATTTTGTACGTACCTATTTACATAAATTATGGTAATTTCATAACGAGAGTTGCTATAAAACTATTTAGTACTATAACACTTCTTCATTCAATACACCTTTATTCTTAATAGATTGCCACTTCAATTGAAGCTTATCATTCGCTTTTCATCGAGAAAGTCCTCATTCTCAATTCTTGTTGTGCAATCGTCAGACATGTCTACTACCAACTTGAAAGCGACACCGTTTCTTGTTTCTATGTAGCACACTCGTATTGCTTGCGTGAACGTCGGAGATCAATCTGGTAATTTTATAATTTTTTTGCAAATATTCAGCGGCAAAAAAAAAATTAACTTATGTGTTAGGATATTTACAAATACCTGATTATATATCAATTATTTATAAAAAAAATGAAACATTTGCTCTTCTAAAACATCATAGAATAACGTATATGCAGTCAATCAATATATAGTATATTTCTAAAGATTCTAAAGATGACAACATTCCAAATTCTACTAACTAAATACTGACAAACCAATAAAATAGCTGTCATTCTATTTCAACTCCTCTGAGTTCATTTCGATCGAATGTATGGATACACAAAATATATATAATTTAGCGCAGTTAGAATATACATATGTATTGCATTAAGTTTCTTTAACACGTGAAGTTGGGCTAAGAAGACTCTCATAGATTATAACTAATTAATTAATTACCAGTCATCTTTTACCAAAATGTTATGTATATAGTTAAAATTGTTTAATAATGATTGTGTACACGTGCGAGTGCTTCTTGCTGATTATAAAAAGCAGAAGATGCATAAATGTCCCCACATTGCAATTCGTATGTAGCTGTTAATCGCCTATTTGTTTGATATTACCTTCTAAATATTTTAATCGCTAATATAGCATAGTGACCTGAAAACAAATTTTAATCACGGTGTTAGATTGCTATTTTCAAATGTGGCACTTTCTGCGTAAGACATGATACTTTCACTTGCCCTAACGCTATTAAAAATTTCACTGTGCTACTTTTGAAACTACGGTTGATTTGCTTAAGTTTCAATATGATCTCAGAGATTACTGAATAAATGTATTATCTATTATATTTTATTTTGTAGTAGGTGTACCTGCCCACTTACAATTTACCATAAGCACCAAATAATGAGCAACATACATATAACATTATCATTAGCGATATCCAGATTAATTCAGATATCAAGATTTTTAGTTACTATTAATTTAATTAAATAGGCCACATATAAGGTATAAGCTTTCTATAATGCGTTGATACATGTTACAAGTAACAAGTATACATACTTACAGACTGAATCAAATGTGCTCATTTGTTATTGCTGTTATTATCCATGCTTTAACAATAAGGGTTAAATTAGCAAAACTGATGTCGCAATTTTTTTTATACACAATAAACCGGTACCACAGCGTCTTTTTGTCACCCGCTAGACAAGATTAGATAAAAAATTAAATGTAAAATTTGACATTTGTTTTATTTTCTGTTGTAATCCCAGCAGCTACTCGCTGTATAAGGTGCCTATGTTCAAATATAAAAAAATGGACAGTATACATCTAAAGCTAAACACTTATATTAAATAGAATCTTAAGAAATGGTAACAGAAAAATAGAACCCGGTTTATTTTCATCAGAAGTATTTGTTCTGTAAATTCCTCAAAAGGTACCCTTTTAAAACGAATTAAAAGAATGTGAGAAAAATTACATAAATTCCTGCATATAATTACCTTGCATATAACTGTATTCGGTACAATAATACAGTCGTAAATCGTTGTTTTAGATCATCATTAATACCATTCTATAGAAACTGCAGAAATTCGGAAAAGGTTTCGTTATCGAGATCAGTCATTGTAAATACCATATCGATCACGTACATTTACCTTTCTTTCTAAAGTTATTTTTCTGTTTTACCATCATTACAGCTAATCTGCCTAAAATCTTGTAGTATTTTTTTGTCATCGTGCAATATGCCATCTATTACAGTTTTTATGGAGTGATATTTGTTTGATTATGAAGTGGATATGCGATAAATGTTTGTTAAAAAAGGACCACCATGACCAAAAAATAATACAAGATTCTCAAGACGTATAGAATCTCTAACACGTACTTGTAATTAAAATAGGGCATTTGTCTATTACCATTTAATTTGATGCAGTAGATGTTTTCATCATACAACTTTTCCTTAGAGGCATATCGTCGTCCTAAAAAATATACTATTCGATTTTTTATTTCCTACCTTTCTTGATTAACCTGGAGATTTGTGGCGCAGACTGTATATATCAAACACTAGAAATAGAAAAAGCTCAATTTAAACCTTGAGTTATTTTATCTACATAACTAAAGGTAATTTCAGATAATACATTTCCTCATTTTAATTATAATTTGAATGACCCTTAAAATTAGTAAGAAGCTTATTATGTGTTTGTATCACTAGTGAATGTTCTATAGTCTACTTTTTCCATTCAATTGTTTTCTTCAAAACTAGTAAATAAATGTAAAAACTTACATCAAAGTTAATTTTATTCAGTCCTGAAGATATGAAATATCTTAAACAATAGTAAATCATTGAATCTTAGTTTTTGGTTAGATATAAGCTACACATAAAGCTCCCATTTTAGCCTCTTCCGGTACATATTGCTTTCAAGGTTAATTACATAATAATTATATGATCAACAGCATTGGATATACCTGCACTATATCTTACAACTGCTTTTGAGTCGGCACTAATTTAACGATTTCTCTAAGTTTACAGTTGGAGGGAATGCAAGAAAGAATTACTATTTTAATATGATTTAGTAGATTCTTTAGTGGCGACAAAAGAAAGAATTACAGAGCGTCTTGTACTTTGTAAAAAGTAAATAATTGCTTAATAGATATACGTTTAGAAGCAATCTGCATTTAATGAATTTAACAAAAATGTGTAGACATATTGCTAGTGAAATTCCCATGGAATTGTGTTTGTGCAACCATTCTCTACCAACAAACATTATATAGCGATTCTTTTTGTGTATTAAACAGATGAAAATCATACGACATGTCAGGAGCAAAGTGGATCTTCTAAGAACTCCTCAACGCTTACGAGCCAGCAGATTTTGAACTGCTCAGATGCAAACACTTTCACGAAGAATAATAATTGTAAGAGCAGATTAAAATCTACGATAATTTATCACCATTCCTTTTTTTCTGCTAAAACTCGAGAACGACTTCCTTTTTGCCTTCGGTTGTTGTCGATTTTTACTGAATACTCCGAAGTTCGGAATCTGGAAAAATCAAAAATCATCATTCATTCATTAGTGATTTGGTATGTAAAGCCATTAGCTCGTTTATAATGGCCTAATACAAATTCTGATCCTCACATAATCGTGGAATCCACTGAGCAGTAATTTTGTGGTTGTGGATACAGTGAATAGTTGAACGAACATTTGAGAAAATTCGAAAATTTTGTGCGCCTATGAATCACTTTCCAACCGTTTCAGTTTTCATTTAATGTGACAACACTAGAGAAAGGAACAAATTTAAAAACAAATCTTACACTAAAAGAGATTATGTTCCTCCTTTCACATTTCTAAGAGTTGTTAGTATTGAATTTGAGGTAATGCCAAGTTGGTATTTTCACTTCTCAGTAGTAGAAATATTTTCAGCTAAAAACTAGTTTATATTCACGGACAAGGTGAACACTATCGTTGTGTATAAAAATTTGATACTTTATTTTGCTCTGTTTAGTTAGATGTTATAAGAATGGGGAAATATGTACTTTCATTGTGTTAAAATATGCAGGTGCTGTATTTCCTATTTTTGAGCAATTTTTTGTTGCATTGACAATGAGTTTTGTTTTACGTAATAAATGTAATATAATAAGCACAAAAAATTATCCTAAAAGAAGAAACAACAAAAGTCTTATCTCTATTAAACTCTTGAAAACACAGTACGTGTTTCTGGGCTTGTAGGAACTTCATGATCATGCAGGTCGACTTTTCGCCAAAGACTGCGCGTGGTTTCTTTAGGACAATGTTGTTTCGCCTGAGACCGCTCCGCAATAAGTAGTTGTGCCGCACCTTGGTCATCGTAGCGCTATTTGTTAATTAATTTTTTTTTTCATGAGGCATCTGTATATACAGTGTGTCTGTAAAAGTTGGCAACAAATTGGAAACTTTTTTATTATACGTTTCTCAAAAAATTTTATTCTTGATAAAAGTTGCTGCATGAACCCAAACATACGGTAAACATAGCAGATCCACTCTGAGGTTAACAATAACAGTGCTAACAGCGCTTCTTTGGAAACCCCTCAAGAGTAAACTACCCTTATTCTGAAAGATACGCAAAAATTTTATTAGGAAAATTTGTTTGTGATGTAGAGATATAGTCAAATACAAAATTTCGGTCAAGCACGCTCAATTATGATATTTCGTCATTTTTCGTTTTTTTTTTTTAACTAGATGCAAATTGTTGATTAAATTGCTATATGATAACACTTGTACTGAATCAAGTAGGTATGGAAAATTTTCGAAACAAATACGTAACTAATGTCAGTAAGCGTCAAATCGTCAGTTGGAATTGTAATAAATAATAACAATGCCATTGAAATTGAGTGTTCAAGATAAAATTGAAGTTGTTCTAATTGTTGGAGATAACTACAAAACTTTTAGGGAAGCTGCCGAAATCTTTAATTACAGACACCCAGATAAAAACATACATTTTGCAACAGTAAGTAAAATAATAAAAAAATTCAAGGCTTATGGAAATGTTGAGAATAGATTCAAAAAGAAACATCAAGCATGGGTTGCTACTGACGAAATTCAAAACCAAGTAATGCTCTCAGCTGTAGAAAATCCTAAATATTCGTTAAGGAAAAGGTCAGCCTTGTTTGGTGTAAGTAAAGATGTTGTTGCAAAAATATTAAAATCAAACAAATTTAAACCTTACAAACCCCAGTTCAGTCATACTCTAAAAGCAGGAGATTTTGATAGAAGGTTTGAATTTTGTGCTTGGTTCCAAGGAGAATTAGAAGATAATCATGGTATGGCAAGATGTATACTTTTTACTGACGAGGCAACGTTTACTTCGAATGGGATAGTCAGCTCACAAAATAGTCGCTGGTGGAACGACGTTAATCCACAGTTTACTGTCCGAACTCGTGATCAATATTCCTTTACCACAAATGTATGGTGTGGCATCTTTAAAAATAGACTAGTTGGACCTTTCTTCTTTCGCCAAACTATGAACGCACAACGTTACTTAGAATTTCTAAACACTTCATTGGTTGGTTTTCTTAATGAGCTGCCCAGAAACGAAAGACAACAAATATGGTACCTACATGATGGAGCAACATGCCATAGTACGAGAAATGTTCGCGAGTTTCTCTTGCATATTTTTAATGGAAGAGTAATTGGAAGATTTTTGGATGCTGCTTGGCCCCCAAGGTCTCCGGACCTGACCCCATTAGATTTTTTTTTATGGGGATACTTGAAGCAAAAAGTGTACCTTAAAAGACCATTTGAAAATGTTGATCATTTAGAAAGAACTATTAGGGAAACATGTAATGGTATAACTCCGGCTGTTATTAGAAATGTAATAAAAGAATTTTCTCGAAGAACAATTACCTGCTTAGAAAGGAACGGTGGATATGTGGAAACACATGTGCAGTGAGGAAAAAGTGAATCTGCATTTTTCCTTCTCATGCTTTAATGTGTAATGTTGCATTTTGGAAATAAATGTTTCTATTATAATTAGATATTTATTATTGATATTTTATAGAATGTTAACATCGAAATGAAAAACAGTTAAAAACAATTAGTACAAGTGTTATCATATAGCAATTTAATCAACAATTTGCATCTAGTTAAAAAAAAAAAACGAAAAATGACGAAATATCATAATTGAGCGTGCTTGACCGAAATTTTGTATTTGACTATATCTCTACATCACAAACAAATTTTCCTAATAAAATTTTTGCGTATCTTTCAGAATAAGGGTAGTTTACTCTTGAGAGGTTTCCAAAGAAGCGCTGTTAGCACTGTTATTGTTAACCTCAGAGTGGATCTGCTATGTTTACCGTATGTTTGGGTTCATGCAGCAACTTTTATCAAGAATAAAATTTTTTGAGAAACGTATAATAAAAAAGTTTCCAATTTGTTGCCAACTTTTACAGACACAGTATATATATACATATATACATATATATTATATATATGTACATCTACTGCGAGGGTGAAAGATGCATATAATGAAGTAAACAATGTTCAGTGCTTCCTGCGCATTTCGTACTTTTAGTGGTATATCCTGTATTAGGTATATTATTGCGTTTTTGATTCGTTTTTAATGGAACATTCTGTATATTTTTCCAGAATCTGACAGAAAATATCTTCTAGAAATTCCTTCTCCGTACTAAATTGCTTCTTTAGTAATTTAAATATGAAACTATGCAGACGAATTTTTTCTTTTAAAAAGTGTTGCGGCGAGACTGTAAACTTTTATTTTTATACACTTTTTAAGTTACGGTAGACTGACATAAACTGAACGCGAAAACCTGTTAGATAATTAGCAACTTTGTTCCTCCTGTTGTTCAGACTTCGGTATAATTATCTTTATACAGAGTATGCGCTAAACTATGCAGTTTAAACTTTGAACTATTTTGTTATTTATTTTTGTTAGATAGTTATAGTTAGGATGCGAAACTCTTTGGATGTAGTTCTATAAATAGCTAGTTTATTTTTGCACAATATATTTATTTAAATTTGTGTATTATGTGCTTTTACTGAATTATCCTAAACAACAAGTGTATGGATTGAATGCCAATGAAAAATACCATAATAATTAATAATAATCACATTGACATGACACATTCACGCTCTTTTAATGGATAAAAGCTTTTGGACTAAGTGCTAGGCAGA
Source organism: Oryctes borbonicus (assembly GCA_902654985.2). NCBI lineage: Eukaryota > Metazoa > Arthropoda > Insecta > Coleoptera > Scarabaeidae > Oryctes > Oryctes borbonicus. The sequence goes on from LR736858.1 coordinate 6,242,816, forward strand.
CTGTGACTAAGCTGATTAAAAGAAAGCGTGTTACCTTTGATCAACCCAAAAAATCTGTGGCTGCTTCCGTCGTCATTAATCCAGGTGAAGGCTGTAGGTTGAGTTTCGTCATTGTTTAATACAAAACCACTTTCATTAAACTACGCTTTCCCTCCCATCTGTGACACAGATTCCAGCAGTCACATCTCCGCCTTTACAAAATATAGCATAGCTGAAGACATGAATACCCCCTAAAATCGTTATGTACCACACGTCATTCATAAAACGAGGGACGGAGGTACTACCAGTCCTCATCCAATAGGCATTAAAATCTATCTATAAGATATCCTCAGCAAAGCTCTAGGACCGCCATTTCTCGACATGTCTATCCTTAGGCACCAGCGGGGGCTGGTATACTGTAGCCGTGGAGCTGCATTACAAAGCTTCGATTCGCTTGTCTATTTCGATTACATTGTACTATGCAGCGGAAATACACGAGGAAATCGAAGCGTTGTAATTGACCTTCCATTTGCGTCAGCATTGCCTGGCACTGCTAGGCACACAACTAAAAGCTTATATATACATTAATTAAGATTTAGGAGAAGTGAAAAAAATCGGTTTTAAGACTATGTTGGAAATCACTTCTATTAAGATACACAAATTTAAATTTAAATATATAAAATAGAATAAGAATGATAAGAATAGGTCAATAGTTTACATCTTTAAAACAACATTTTTGTTTAGCAGAAATAAAATGACAATATTTCAATTTAGCTGAAAAAATACCATCGAAAAGCATTTATTCACCAAATGTACCACAGATTCGCGCACAATATCCATTAAATAATTTTCAGATTAGTTATCAAGACTGTAGACATTCATTGCTTTTGAGTTCCTTAAACTAGCAACAAGGTGTCAAGAAGTTTTTAATTACAATTAGTTTTTTTTTATAATAAGAAATTTGAGTGCTTTTATGTCTTTTATATTAATATATACAAATTCTTTAGTTTGACCATAGTTCCTTTAGTAGTAGCAAATTTTGCACTTAAACTGGCTACAGTTTACTATAAATATAAAACATTTAATACCCACAATTAAAACATCGCAGATTATGGCAACCCTAGTATTCTAAATATTTTTAAATACTTTCTGTTTGGGCTAAAAACTGCATTATTTTCAAATATCTTATGTACATTGCTAAATATTCGTTAATTTTAATAAATAATTGATAAAAAGATCACGGGAAAAGACAAAGTTGCAAGGTAAATGTACATGCTTATATATATACAGACATACACACATGTGTATGTCTGCCTACTTGTTTACGACTAACACTAGTCGAAACTGCTGTTACTATTCACATGACGTTCAATGCCATTTCAATATTACTATAGTTAAGAATGTGACGTTCTACAACTAGAAAACATCTGTGGCCTATAACAACGTGCAGTTGCATATTGCAGATGTCGATCCTGTTGGCCATGACCATGACATTGCACGACCTCTAACTAGGCAGGTGTACTCCTGATGGACTACACTTTCGGATTTTACTTGCTTGCTTGCATGCACTACTGCAGCATTCTTCATAATATTTACTTTCGTCAACCCACAGCTCAATTTACGCTTATAATATACATTACATAATCAACACATAAACACGGCGTTCTTTTATTTCTATGTAGATCTATTAACTTTATATTCTGATTTCGATCTTTAGTTTACAACATTCATTAGTTAAGGACATATGGTATCCCTCCGTTATATTCGAAAATATTTGGAGAAAGAGCTGGGCTTGTTTGAAAAATTATATCCCAAATTAAGCACAAACTTTGTACTACATATATATCCATCCGCATCCGCTTAGCGCGTGAAAGATGATTCCTTTTTGAGCAGTTTAGAGAAAAAATTTTCAAATAAAGAATATTCAAGTATACAGAGTGTTTAGTTTCCGCTGCGCACGATACGAGTTAGGTTTTTTAAATGGTACAGCCTATAATTATGTTTCTGGATGTCACTCCGCAATACATATCAACATTCTTCAATATTTATGGAGATAATTGAGATAATTTTCGACTTAACACGCTAGAGCGGTTTTTCAATTGAGTATTTCTTGGAATTTTGCAGTAATACTTCGAAGATTTTTTATATGAACTAAATTCAGCAAGATGGTCTTGGATTTCGTTGACAAGTTAAATTCATTCTTCTTTAGTAAATTAAATATGAAATACTATAAACTTTTTGTCTTACTAAAGTATTGACAACATATGCATATATGCACAGAAGTATGTGCGATCTAGTAAACGTAAATGTTGTTTACTAGATCACATTCGATTCGAAAAGAAGTGTTTAATTTCATTCCGTGCTAACAGAAGCAAGAAAAGTAGAATTAACTAGACAGCATTATCGAATCATGATTTACTATGATTTTAAAAAAGATTAAAGTGCTTGTGAATTCAAGGAAAGTTGAGATTCAATTAATCTTTAATGAAGAAGCGTCTTCTTTTGCCATAAGTTAACGATGCTATAAAAGGTTTGATACCAAAGAAGTTCTGTTCAGCATTAGAAGAGAGCAGGACGTCCTCATACGCCCGTCATCAAAGAAAATATTGCTTCTATTAAGAAAATAATTGAAGAGGACAACAAAGCCATGTACGCTGTAAGATTGAAATCCCAACTGCTAAGATAATCATACACGATCACCTGCACTAAAAAAAAGTTCTCAGTCGTTTTGTGCTGTATCAAATTTTTGACTTAAAAAAAGCAGAACGTGTGAGAATTCGCCATAAAACTTTAACTCCGAAGAATGGCTCACACCATTTTTTTTTCTAAAATTATGACAGGTGACGAATCGTTGATCCCGTTTTCCAACATACCCACTCGTTGAGAAAGTCGTGTATGAATCCATAAAGACGAAGAAACGGCAACAGTAACAAATAACAATAAAGTTATATATATAGTGTTCTCTGGAAATATGTGCAATTAAATTGGATGCACGAAAAACAGTCCCATATAGAGACTTTCACACTACGGCATTTGACTGAAAAAAAATTGAAAGTAATAGAAAACATCCGGCGTATCCACCTGATTTGGCAATCTAGTAATGGCAGGTTTATAGGCTTAACAAGATAGAAGATAAAAGAGAAGATACGCCCTTCTTCCGATGTAACTGCAAATACCATTCGTTGTTTATTGAAAAATTGTAGCGGTGTATCATTTATTACGGACATCGCTGGACGCTGAGGTGTTTCCATAAACATTGGTTGCTGTTTCCGCACCGGCATATTCGTCGCTGTTGAGCAAAATAATACGCCTGGATTGAGTAGTCGATTTATGTGTGTGTAATTGTAGCGCAAATAGAACTAATCTATACAATCGCTTTTTATAACTACATGCAAAAATTACAATCAAATATCGCACTTCGATTCGTTGGTTAAAATAGCAAAAACCGTTAATGATTCAGTTATACAGCGTGTCCTAATAATTCCTTCTACGAGTAATTTAGAAAAAAAGTTTTCGAATAAAAGATATTTGGAGACAAGTGCACTGCAGCATAAAATCAAATATACAAGATGTTCGGTTTCCGAGCACACCATATAAGCTTTTGTTTTCCAAGCGGAACATCCCAAATATGTCTTTATTATCTCTTTACCTAAAATATGTGTATAATAATGTTTAAAAGTTATTTTATGGGTACAATTCCAACATTTACTCGAAGTGTACTTTCCTGCATAGATTATCCAACAAGTCAAGTACGTACAAATAATAAATAACGAAAGTAAGCAGACAAGTGTTTATTAAAATTCAGCATGAAACGAATAGATTCAGTTAAAGCATTGCACACTTAGTTTATCAGCACTAAAGAAAGATAGAAACATATCGAAAGTTGTATAAAAAATTATACCGAAATAATAGTAAATGTTCAACAAACTACAAGAAATCGCATTAATGGTAGCACTCTATATATTTTAGGCAAATCTTTAAAATGTACCACTGACAACTTCAACAAATTCTCAATCGAGCAACATTTAAATCACAATTCTAGTATGTAAACGGCTAAAGATCATGTGCTAAAGAAATATCAGCATTTTACAAAAATCTCAAATTACTTTAATTAACTTAGAAGCTAAGCTAGGTAGATATATGGTATCTTGAGTGAAGTAGACATGAATTGAAGAAGGGCATCCAAAATGCAAAAATATATAGAGTGTTCCGTTTAAAGATCCAAACTTTATATTAGAAAAATTTTCTCTGGGTGTCCACCCATGTACTAGGTGGACACGCTCTAAAAGTTGTATTCCCTGATGAAGTTTTTATTTTATTTGTCTCTGTTTTCCTATATTTGAGTTTACTCGCGTGGAAAATGTAAAGGATTTGAAATTAATACGTGAATCACCTGTAATATTATACAAATAAATTCAAAGAAACAATGTAAAAGATTGCTGTGTTAATGTTATTTTATATTTCACTATAATTCTTTTTTAGTTTCAAAATCATTTTGCTCGAGTAAAACCTCGGCCTAATAAGGTAATGTTACACTTTCGAAAAGTCTCGCGGCCATTTCTTCATCTGAACCAGTTCAGCCGGTTGTAAAAATATGTGTCGATTCGAGCATTCTATATGAGTCGGTCTTTACAGAGCAATTAACTACGTATATCAAAAATGAATACTATTTCTAGTGTTAATAATATGTATAGTTTTAATGCATACAAATCAGTTTTCGCTTTTCGTTTAATTTAAATACGTTGGAATACATTTGTAATATTACATAGATATATTCTTCTTTCAATGTATTTCTGTTAATAACATGCACATAGGATGTGCCAACTGTCAAGCAATATTCAGTATTCAGTATAGAACCATAAACAAAAATTAGCGTCCCCTTTTTTCATAAATTCTGTTAGAAAGTAAACTATATTTACTAACTCTTTTTCAAATCATATCTGGACGTAAATTGCAACCGATATGAAGTAATATGCTATTAATTTTAAAAACATTTAGGTATTGAACATGTAATCTTTTTAAAATTTCGCGGAATGAGTGAGGCGAAGAATAAGGAAAGGCGATCCGTATATCAGAAAACTAATGAAGAACAAGGAAAATCCATAGTTCGGAGATTTTGTATAAAAAGATGCTGAATAATTACAAAAACTTAGTATGCAACATGAGTATAGACGTGCACATTGTAAGCGGTTATTTCGATTATTTTCTAGGAAACTTAGGGAATGTTAGTGATCAACAAGACGAGACGTTCCGCCAGGAGATCAAGGAAATGAGAAAGAGGTACCAAGAAAGGCGTAATATCAATATAGCGTTGGTGTCTTAAGCGAGACAACTCCAATGAAGAAGTTAGAAGCATAGTTTTAATCAAACTGAATAAGATTTTAAAAATAAATAAGAAATATAAAATCTCTAATGAAATTTTAAAGACATATAAGAATATGGCCACATATCTCGGCTAGAAGAAATTGGGGAACTGCATTCAAGAATAGATTTTAAAGATTAAGACGAGTACAATGCAATCCCGTTTTCGAAAATATGAAATAAAGATCCGTTCTCCCCACAATAAGTTCACAATCCTGGTCAAAACAGCTATTTTCGACTATTGAACCTAAAATTACTCAAAAATCTGACGTACTAGATAATTTCTGCGGCCAGATTTGTTTTCAGCATAAAAAAATGTTTAAAGTTTCACTCCTTGTCATTTCTGTAATTGACAAAACCTCGAATTTCGCAGGCCTGTTATATTTACATAAGTTCACTTACATATTTTTTTTAATAAAAAATGTTTTCAATGGAAATTATTTCTGAATGTTATTATTACTGGCACGTTGAGGGTGAGTTATATTTAAAAATATTATTTCTGGAAGAAATTTTATTTCTACCATTCTATCAAAGTAACAATCATAATGCTAATGCATCTTCTTGGCAAAGGAAACAATATTTTAATAACAGTTCGTTCACACACAGACTAACAATAAGTGATATACATACATATGTCAGCGTCAATTTAAAATCAAAACAAAAGAAATAGTAACATGTAACACAATTGAAATACACTACGAACAAACTTACTCTTCGTTATAATAATTAAGCTATCTACTGATGCATTTATCTATCTATAGTGAACGCTCGCAATTCCTTCCTTCCACCGCACAATCATTTGTAAAAGCTGGTCTGCACTTTTCTCAGCATACGTGTTGCACTCCCAGGCAGAATTCCTAACCTCGTACAGAAAGCATACGTATCAACTCTTTTTAAATGCTTACTTCAGTTAGTAAGTAGCTGCTCAAGCTTAAAATTTTGAATCAACGGCTAATAACAACAATGTCAATATGTTTCGTTTACTGTTATCGTGGTAACCAAACCATACACGAGAAACCACTTGGACACATTATCCAAATACAAAACTCGCGTTCAAGAGATATTTACATACTTTCGGTAATAGGCATATGTATCAACGTTAGAAATATAAATTTCGGTATGATGAATTATAACAAAATTATAAATATCCCGAAATCTATTTGAAACAAAATTATGAAACCAAATACACAACAATATACAGGTTGTTTTTCTTTAATATGGTCAGCTACATACCGATCACCCTGTATACATAAACATATTTTTAAAGTAGACTATGTGGTCTTTTATGTTACCAGAAAAATTTAGCTTCTTACTATTTACAGAATATTTGCAATTCGACAATTCCAGAAGGTTGGGACACTTGTATATAGTATAGGAAGTGTTGAATTAAAGCATTACTACACAGCAATGTCCATCTCAGATATCAGGATCCGCCTCTCAGGTAACTGACTTCTAACAACTGAGATGGGCATTGCTGTACATAAACATCATGTCAGAAGCCTTTAACATGCGTAACGTTTAGCTTTAGAAGTTTACTTCATCCTACAATTTTTTGAAAAATGGTTATTTTTAAACGTACATAAATGAAAAGCACTAAATCTCACAAACATCTTTATTTAATGATTGGGCTATCGGTTTCGTGTGTACATCACACATTATCGGATTCAGATTGCAAGTACATTTAAAGATCAATTAATGTAATTGAGGTATTGCTACAAATTCTGAGACAACTTCAAACAAATTTTTGTATAATTGGAAAACAGCGGATTAAAAACTATGTATAAATTGGGCAACGCAAACACATTCAATATCGGGGAGATGAAGAGAACTAACCTATAAACTCACATCGAGTCATGAACAAATAATTTTTTTTATTTTTTCAAATTACTCTTTTTTTGTAAACGATTAGTTCCCACAAAGTTTTGATGATAAACAAAAGTTTTGTAGCTCTTTTCCAATTACCTTTAAAAAACTACAGCAGCTGGGAAATGTTAATATGCCAGACACTAAGACGTTTGCTATGACTTGGTCTCTTTTTGCAATAATCCTACGATATCTTTGTCACTGCTATCTGTAATTTTAAACATGAAGGTGCATGCATGTGTTAAACGTTATTATCTCACCCTGGCCCAGAGAAATTGTTCAAGTGTAGTATGCGTGGTGTTCTATTTTTCTTGAAAATTCAACTGCAAACCTGAAATTTTGCGCGGATGTTGTGTATGTTTTCGTAAATGCACTCTGCGTATATTACTGCTATTTTTCAAATTTGAACATTTTTATACCACTTTTGATTCAAACATCAAGTTTAGTACTTTCATCTTAACATATGTTAGTACAAAACTTTTTCAAGTACTGTTCGTTTTCTTTATTAATACAATCTGCTGATATTAAAAATGTCATTAAACTAAGTACATGTTGCTCCACGTTCTTATTTCGTAGACAAACTAACATAGTCGCAATGTACAACCCCGCAGCTACATAAGTAAGACAATACCTGCATAGCGGCGTTGCTCAGTCAACTAGTAGAATTACCGGGGGCACTGTGCGACCTTGACTTAAGTCTTAGACTCTCCTTTAGTGTACGGAGAGTAGTGCGTCAAAACCGACTTCGCCTCGTCGACTTCGACCAAGTTTGTTAGTTGGATAACGAAAACGAGTTTTTTTTCTAAAGAAGTTTTGTGTTTGCAAACATACAAAGCACCAAAGCCAAACATTTTCAAATTTGGTCGTATATTACCGCACTGAAGTGCTAGACGATTTATTTACGGTTTTAAGCCATTTTAATAAACATCATCAGGACCTAATGTAGAGTACAGTAGTTGCATATAGTTGTAAAATTGCATCATTTTGCTAACTGCAATCTCACTAAATAAAAAAGGTTTTATAATTAACCGTAATATCAATAACAGAAAACTGACAACCTATTTAGGTACATCCAATTGAACATTTGAACACTCCTTCCCACCACTGCTAAGGAGGATATTATAGGAGTATTGCCTAACGGTACAGCCTATTGAAAGTTATGAGCATTGTTGCAGAGCATTCAACATTGCCTATCGCTACTGTACCTGTTGCATTAGAATAGAGAAATATTTTTGTAATATTTTTATTATACAGTCTGCTTAACTGACTATGCCTATGTATGGGTGTCTCACCTACCTTTTGTCACGCCTGCTGCTTCCGATTATACCGGAAAACAATGACAACATTAAAGAAATACACGATAGGAATATTATATTGTAAGTAATAATTTTTCAGGGTTAACAAGGACCAATGGAGAATTCCTGTCGGGCGAAGCGGACGATAGCTTGGCTATAAACAAATGAAAAATTTAATTCAACTTGCTTAAAGAGTCAAAAAAGTATATAGTATTTAGATGTTATGTGTACCTTTTTGACCCTTAGCTCAATTTCACATTATCGTGTTCACAACGATCGTGTCGCGAAGAGGAGTGTGCTTGTTGAAAAACAAGAAAATACTACATTGACCCTCTCCTTGAAAACAAACATTTAGTAGGCGAACTTGTAACAAATGTGTAAACTTGAAAGGGTTGCTTATACCACTGTCGTATGACTCTGGCATTGTGTCGTCGCCACGGTGCTACGATAGTCATGTACGGCTTTAATTAAAAGCTTGAATTTAAAACAATAAATTTGTGTACATAATAATATCATTCCATTTCCAAAGCTTTTAAGTTCTTACAAAAACAAAAAAAAAAAGAAATTGGTACAATTCGGTGTATTGTTTTTCAAAATATTCGCCATTAAGATTTGTAGATTATTATACACCCCAATGTTGCTTGTTTCCGACTCGTAAGAGTATATCTAAGTTTGGACATCTGTTACGATGTTACATACGGATTTCGAAGTTCCTCTCCCCAATATTTTGAGCATTCCTTTTACCAATTGTCACCCGCCTTTTTTGTGCTTGGGTTAAATTATGTGGAGCCCATCTTTTTCACACCTAAATGTTCATGCAAAATCGAATGTACTGCAGTCTTCGATACGCTTAAGGCTGCGTCTATCTTACGGTAACTCACATGTCGATTCTTTACAATCACGTTGCGTACAGCACCGATATTTTTTGGAACAACCGATTTTGGTCGACCTTCACGAAATTAATTATTGACGAAAGCACGACCACGGCGCAATCAGTTGTAAATAGTATTTTTTTAATCGTGTATCATCGCCAAAAGTTGAACGAAGCGATTTGGGGTATTGTTGCTGTTTAAGGTGCTTATTAAAAAAATTGTGTATGATAGTGTTATGGGCTACTCCCGAAATAGGAGGATGGGGAAGGATGTAGGAGAATGGGGGTTACTTTGAACTTTTACTATTTAGTGAAATGTTCAATGTGGAATTGAATATATAACGTTTGGGTGTTATATATTTATTTGGATGAAAATCGGATCAGAACACACGAGTCATTTTACATTATTTTCACGTGCATTAACTTAATAGGCACTGCCTTCAGTATTGATCAAATTATTGCTTATATTTAATGCATCAATTAGTTTTTGATTCCATAACTAACTCTTACTTTTTATATATTTACAGGTCGTGAAGATTTGTCCCCTCCCAGTAGCTTAAATGGCTATAGTGTTGACAGCTGTGATGCAAAGAAAAAAAAAGGCCCAACACCACGGCAACAAGAAGAACTTTGTCTTGTATGTGGAGATAGAGCCTCGGGGTACCATTATAATGCATTAACATGTGAGGGTTGCAAAGGTAAATTGCAATTTTAACATTGTTTGCTTCTTAAAAAAAAAAGTTGCAAATATAGTATAGTATTTATATACATAGATGAACGTGAGGAAAGACTACTACAATTCACATAAGTAACATGAATTTGGCAACGTCTTGTGTTATTATATGTTAAAAACGCAGTAATGCATAATGCAATAACTTCGTGAAATATCCTGTATAGTTGATGGTGATATTAAAATATCATTTCAATTGTTAGCTTCCAAACAATTAATTGTAAAAATCTATGTATTTGTTTTAAGGGAAATTTATTTTTTTCAGGATTTTTCCGAAGAAGTATAACGAAAAATGCAGTATATCAGTGTAAATACGGTAACAATTGTGAAATAGACATGTACATGCGGAGAAAATGTCAAGAATGTAGGCTAAAAAAGTGTTTAAGTGTTGGAATGCGACCAGAGTGCGTAGTACCAGAAGTGCAGTGTGCCGTTAAACGTAAAGAAAAAAAAGCACAAAAAGAAAAGGATAAACCGAATAGTACCACCAATGGATCTCCGGAAATTATCAAAGTGGAACCAGAGGTTTGTATATCCCGATCGTATTTGCAACTTAACGTTGCATAAATATGCATATTAATAGAAAAATCTTTCGGGCTTCACCGTGTACCATGTACTGATTTCAATGTTCTTCTGCCCCTCCTGCCAACATTTTGAGAAATTGCCACATGGTTGATTTATACTTACTGCATAGTAATATACTGCCGCAAAACGTTGTTTTTACATGCTTGAATATTTTAGTAATAATAGGAAAATGTCAGCTAGTCACTATTGTTAATTATAGATGTTAAGACTTTCCCTTCTCCTTACTAATAGCAAAATATAGGTTCTACTAATTTACGAATTTTCGTTTATTATTAGTTCATCTCTTACAAATTTCTAATTTAATTCGAACCAGAAATGACGATCACCAATCAGTTTATATCTCTATTGTGGTTTACGTACCGAATTACCGTGACCAACGAATGCCCATAAAGACTCACGCCTGGTTAAATTCTTTTTTGGCACACTCAAGTTACCGTATTAACCTTAATCTTTTTTCTTCTAAAAGCACCTTGCAATAACATCGAAATTTGCTTTAGTTTACCTGAAATCCAATTAGTACCCGTCTATGAAAGGTAATGAAAAAAAGATGTGCTAATTATTTATTCAATTATTTTGCAACTCTGTGTATGCTTCTAACGAGCGAAATATATCATCCAACACCTCAGCATAATATTGTACATTTTTATTATTTTACATCCAACATTGCGTCCACGTTCGCAAGAAATTTAGACATTGTATGTAGAGCAACACATTACAGCCCTTTTTGCTTCACCGCTAAGTAGCAACTGACCGGTGATACAATCATTTCGGGGTAGATATAAAGGCTACAAGGTAATTTCTGTTTAATTCAGAATCAACAGAGAATATGTTAATTAAAAATTAATAATCTCGGAAAATTAGGTCATTTTTGCGGGGAAAAGTAAAGGATGCTGGGTGCTTTTATTCTTGTAGTAAAGGCATCTTTACAATGGATTAATTAACAGAGCAATGCAGAAAATATGAGTAAGTAAAGTATATTAACGACAAAATTGCTTACTCCATAGTTACCCAAAAAAAAAACTACTGTTCTCTCTTTTAGACGGCTTTACAGATGAAATTGATGTATGTATAGACGTCGAAAGGGAGACATTATTTTGTGAGTGGCCGATTATGAGCTCACAGCTACATTGAGCAGCCTGGTGTACAGCTTTTTACACTAAGTAGCAGGTGATGTTTTAGGTGTGTCTACCAAATCATTCAATTGTGCGTATGAACGACAGTTTTTTGCTCAAGCTCAGCTTTCCTAAGAAACACAATTTATTCACAATTATTTTAATGATAATTTTTCAAATAAATCCATATTTCTGATGATAAGCGATTATATATTGCTTGCTATTATTTACATATGTAATTCCTCAATTATTTTTGTGGTTATGTGCACAAAGAGAGCATTCGAATGTTCATAACTACGGAATGTTAACCAGACTCACCGACAATTTTTGTATGGGCGATACGATCACTGTAAAGTTTCGTTTACACAGGGTTGTGCGAAATTAATGCAAGAATTGATGTGTAGGACGAAATTGTGCACAATATAAATTAACACAGTGTAAAATTAAGAATTTATCATAGTACGAACCTATACACACGCCAAACTTTGATGTTAGCATGGCTCCGTATCAATACTTTCTACATTCGCTACAAATTAGTGCGAATTATTGCACTAATTCTTAAACTTATTTCGTAGTACCCTATGTGAACGCAACCTTAATCTGGTAAGACCATTTCCGTATAGTGTGCATGCAGCGATTGCGTTATGGAAAGACAGAGTTATACAACTTAATATAATAATTGCATATTATTATAACAGGAATTGAGTAATCTCGCGAAAGTTGCATCGTGGTCAACGTTTAAAGATTTTTATTAAAACTCTACTAAAAAGTAGCGATGAGATAAACATGTATTTGGTATAATGTAACACCGTCTCTCTTACTCTTTCGCTAGCACAAAATAACTAGCCATGCTCTATCAATTCTTTTTAACATCGCCGAGTTCAATTCTAGTGTCGTATGTGACGCTATGAGTCCTCTATATCACATGGCCAGTTTGTACCAATGAAATTGCGATACATATTTCCTGCATCACCTTAGTAATTAGATTTAATTTTAACTCGCAGTAAGTACAGACTAGACAAATAAGCCACTCCTGCATCTACAGATTTGGCGGATGATGCTTGCGACAGCCGTAACACGTCTGTGGAATAACGAGGCTTCACTATTGTATCGAATTACTGACGAACGATTAATGCATGCAATCGTTTTTTATTTTGATTTATAGTTTTCTTATTTATGTTGGCTTCGCGATAAATAAAAGAATTGTCTAAAACTGTCGACTTTGAGTTTTGAAAAAGAAATAGGATTCCCAATGATTTCCGCATAAAGTATGAATTGCTCAAACACAAAGCGGTGGAATAGTGGGGCGGTGCCACACCAACAATCATCTTACGTTATATGCAACTATCTCTTTCTGACATTTGTACGAGGTGCGTGGAATTTCTGCCAAATCTGTATGTCTCTTTGAGTGTCAGAACTTTTTGAGATTGGGTTTATAACACTTTCATTATATTTTCTGTCAATTGCATTAATTTTTCCTTGATTTCCCGAACCTTCATTTGAGTAACCGTTTACGATAATTAAGATATATTGCAACCCCTTTACCATTTTTCGGTGACGGTAATTTGTCTTTTCTTTTATTCTACTTAGTTAATGTATTTTAAACTGTCGAATTTACAATGTACATTTAAAATACACTGTCACTATGTATAAATAACATTTGAGATTTTTGGCATAGTAAAACTACATAATAAATTCTATAGAAATGCATGTATACAGAGCTACGTTAAATGTAAAAAAAAAAAAAATCACAAACGAAAAAAACATACCAAAAAGTGTTAAAGCTTTGCTTCGTTAATATAACCCTCTCTTGAATGGCACTATACAATTTTACCATCCCTAGTATCAAGTTCGGTAGAGTTTCTGATGTTATTTTGTTTCAGTCGGATTCTAAATGCTGTATTACAACTTACGTAAATTTGTGCACATCCAGATCTACTTCATCCCAAAATAACTCAATGGAATTGAACTGGGGAGATTGTGGTAGCAACTTCATTAGCGTGAGCGTACATTTTTCTTTTTATTATTGCAAATAATTGCGGTACTGTTCTACTATACGATGTGTCGAACTAGTGCGTGGATCGAAGATAATTCCCATCCAGAGAAATTTGGACAAAAATTATTCTGAAAGAAGTCTTGCATAACATAAAACTATACTCAAGCATACGGTGTTCGGTTTTCGCAGTACACAATACTATTTTCTCTTCAATTCATGTCAACCTCTTATAGTATTCGTTAATATATTTAGCCTAGTTTTTGAAGTAACTCAAAATTTTTGTGAAATGTTTCTGTAACATCAACAAATCATATGATAGAGTAGCAATTCACATTTTGGTGGATTAGTAATTTTTTAATTGTGAGTAGTATCTTGAAATTTCTTTTGTAGCGGTTAATTTCTACAAGGTGACCACTGATATCGTTGCAATGAAGTTTTTTTTTTAATGGAACGTCGTGTATGTATCATCAGAAGTTGCTGAAGAAATCTGCTAAGAAAACACAGACAAATATTCCTTTTAAAATACATTGAGCGTTACGGGGATACATTATACATTTTTTTTATTTTGCTAAAGCTGTTCACTGGAAATAAAATGTCAGAATCAATTTATGCATATAATATCAATTCAAAGCGACCACCACTTCCCCAAATTATTGCATTTTGCTGAACATTTACTTAATTTGCGAAAGTAATAATACCCGTAATGCTTGAGTTATGCGTAGCTTGGAGAAACTCATCTAGAAATTTGTTTATAAAAAATTATATTTACCTAGAATGCATCATTTTTTTAATTTAAACAATTTTCAGTGAAGTTTTCAGTACTATACAAACTTTGTGTTAAATTCTAATTAAAATTTCTTTTATTTTCGCTATTTATTACTTTAGGTACATACTTGCTGACTGCACCATTGGATATCTTGCGCAACACATGGTTCACGAAGGGGCTCCGATTAGTGTATCATCATGTAATAGGACTCGATTTACATTGAACGTTTCCCAATAGATAGAAGGAGGAGGTCATATAGCTTAGTCACCAAGAAACATAGACCAAACATCATCTGATTTCTTTCTGTGGGGTTTTTGAAATACCAAATAAACAGATGCAACCACAACTCTTGCATTATAATATGATAGCTAAGATTACTCCAGAAATATTTCTAATTAATCTACAAAATACAAGAATAAAGAATAAAATTTGCCTGTAGGAGAATAGGGGTTACTTTAAACGGATACGGGAATTTTAGGCATAAAATAATTTTCACACTTCACTGTATCACCCTTACCATAACAGTTCTGAGCATGCATCTGAAAACTAAAAAACTTAATATTTTTTCCAAAGAATTCAAAGATTAAATGTTAATATTTTATAATTAATCAATTCATAAAGCTCTTATTTTAGTAAAAATTTCGAAGGCCATCTCGTAGAATTCAGTTGATATATTAACATTAATACTGTAAAAAAAGATACCTAATCGACAAGCATTTGAGTCAACACTCTAGTTTAGGATATCAGACATTTCGCAAAAATCTTAAAAGATCTCAATTATCTTTAAAACCAGATCATGCAAGTATTAGGAATGTTAAAGAAAGTTAACATGAATTGAGGGTTAGAATTTAAAAACGTTCTAATATACAGGGCCAAACTTGTATCACGTGCAGGAAATACTGTATACTTGCGAAAAGAATTAGCTCACACCCACGCGCTAGGTGAACACCTTGTATGCTTTGGGTCATATTATGAAAGGAGGCCGTGCCCACTTACTTTTAATCTTGATGGTATCACACTACTTTCTATTATGTGTTTGATTTGAATCTCCCACACTTCGCTGTACTAACCATGTATCGGTTAGATAAATGTTTTGCACACTGTCAATTTCTAATTTAAGATCCATAACCCTTGGCTCAAATTTGGCCTTATTCAATTTAGTAATACGTTCCATGTAAGCAACTTTCCCATAGCAGTTCCACTGTGAGTCCTATAACTTCCTTTTTTGCGATTAGAACGACAATATTTACTTCGAAAATAAGATCGTGTTTTTCTCTTATATTATGTGTAAGATAAATGTAATAATCTTCTGTCTATGATTGTTTTTGATTGACTGATTTTTCGCTTGTACTTCTGGCACCTGCTTTAATCTTTACACTATACATTAATATATAGAATATTTATTCATCCGTAATTTGCTTGTAATCTTTTTCTGTTCTGGGCATCTCCACTATACGCGTAAGATATTCTACTAATTTATAAAAATCATTTGTTAAAAAACAATAAAGTAAGTGGTGTTACCTACAGTTCTTTTACGAATGATTTTTAAAATTATTTTTGAAATTTTTCTCGATATAATGAATCACCCTAATCACGCCATTGTAACGTTTATACCATTACTAATATTTTGATTATTAAAAACATTCAATTCCGCCTATCACTAGTATATTGCTGGGCAAGTTATGTGTACGAACTTATTCTCAAATAAGCGGAAACTCAAATTTGAAGATGGACAAACGTTAATTAACCCAATTTAATTATTCTAGAATTTGCGTATAAAACTTTCCTTCACTCCTTTGCTGCTTTTCGCAGCGTTTTGTCACATGTATTGCTACTTTCAATACATCTTAGTGCTACCTTTTTTTTATAACCATAACCTTCCGTTAGTTAATTCTCTTTGGTGAAACCAAAGAACTAATGGAAGCATCTGTTTGCATTTTAAAGTGAAGCCGAAGTATAAAAACAAATATTTACATTGAGTCCTACAAGAGCAGGGGAAGAACAGGATTGAACTCAGTCGTTTCTAGTAGCAAAATGTATTATAGTAAAAAAAAAGAGGGTAATACCCATTTATTTCTATTTGTTGTATTTTTTTATGTTACACCAATGGAGAAATATCCCGCAATGCATAGCGACAATATTCATGTACAAAGTGGGCGTTTACTCAAGTATACATTGAGTAATAGGCGATGCTGTTTCTAGTACTCCAAATTTGTTAAGCAAAACACTACAATTGCTTGTAATTCTCCATAAGTTTTGCCGCAATACACAAATAGTAATGAAATGTTTCTGTGACATTAGTTGTCTAAAGCACCTACATTACTAAGTTTGAACAATACATTTAGCAGCAAATTGTTTCTTTTGAAAACTCGAAAACTATCGTGCAAATTCTATGTGTATACAGGATAATGTGCAGTGTAGAACAGGAGAAACATACCAACAAGTTGAACTTAAATACAAAAAAAAATTCCAGCGCCTGTGTGCCTACTAATATGAAACTATTATCTCATTTCAATCGTACTACTAAATATAATATGCACAGCCACTGGTCATTCCTATTTAACTTCTTGATTTCCTTCTTACTTTTTTTTCTTCAGTTTCCATAACATCATAATTACTTTTTTTTCTTGAAGGAATTATTCAAATTCTTGATGTTGCTGTTTAATTTCTGATGATTTCACAGTCTCCACAGCATTATCTACAACAGAATTAGTGGCGCTGTCTACTGTCTACTCCAGTCCTTCAATACAAACAAATCAAATGTATATATTTTCTTAAGGCTCTTTTTCACTGCATACTATGCACACACCTGCATCTACGAATGCAAATTTTACCTTACATACTTCCACTTATACTTAGCCGAAGAATTTTTATAGACGTATATTTAAATTCTCACATATTGGCTAATGAACCGTATGTTCTTGTCGCAACGTACAATGTGACCCTGTCTGTTATATTCTGTTGTTTTCTTGTGAACGTTCCTTATGTACCATCTCCTGAAACTCCTACAAGAAACAGTTTTACAGCAAAATTCGTAACTCATTTGACTCCATCAAAATCAAATTATCAGTAGTTCAATCACTAAAGGTAGAAGTATTATATATGATTAGACTGTTAACATAGAGCTTGTCAGAAACACATTTATATATATTGGTAATACTGGTTTGGCACCCTATAAATTCACGCTAATGATCCTTATAAGCTGTTAAAAGTACCGCCTGCGCAGCAAGCCATTACTGCACAATCCCTAATTAAACTCTCGAAAACACCACATTCTATGATTGCATTTAAAGTTGTTACAAAATGTATCCACTTCTTCAAAGGAGTAGGCGTACTGGTTACTGTGGTTACCTTCATGCAGATGGTGCAACTACCATTTTGAAAGTTTGAAGTGAAAGTTTTGAAAGTTGGCCCCGGATTCGCAGCACCCGGCAAACACCGAGGGACGGTCTTGTGGCTTGACCATAATTCTCACTGCTGTTGTCTGGAGAAGGATTACAGATACTAGAACTCCACGGAGTTGTTCGTTGCATACTCACTAACTTCCTAGAACGTTTCAATTATTAAATTCTTGGTTAGATGCAATTCTGTAACTGATAAGATTGTTAGCACTAGGGATTTCGAATATTTACTGTCGATAACCGAACTTCACTAACAACGACTTTCTTAGTTAGAACATATACGGATTGACAACCAAAATCGATTTAATAACAAAAAATATTGTGATGGGAACATTGCCTATCACCTGTATTATGATTTGTATACTTCTCTCTGATAAATACAGCTGTAACATAAGATATGGTTGTTAACATGTACATGAAAATGCCTTTCCTAATCAACACAAATACAAGGTCAGATACCATTAGGATCGAGAAAGAATAAATTAACTACTTTGTCTGGGGTATCGGCAAAGTAATAATGCTGAGACTCGCACAATAAGTTTGTTTTGGCTGTTTAGTTATGTTTATGATGTGTGTATGCGTATGTGGTTTTGTAAACGTTTTGTTACAAGTTTATAAGTTAATTTTACGGTAGCGCGAAAACCTAGATGGGTTACCTGGGTTAACCATTTATTTAAAGGAAGAAGATCTGGAAGAATCTATAACATTTTCTAATACCAAATAACAACTAGCCTGATCTATGCTAATAGATTTAGAAAAAAAATTGTAAAAAATATTCGGAAGTTCTGCACAACATAACAGATCAACATATTCAAGTATACATGTATTCAAGTCCGCAGCGCACGATACTAGTTGGGTTTTTAAAATGAAACACGCTGTACATTATTACATTTTTGGATGTCTCCCTCCAATTCATGTTAACTTTCATTAATATTCTCTAATTTGAGACTTTTGCGAAATATCGCTGCTTCTTTAATGGCCGCCTGATTCAAATTTTATTCGATTGAGTATTTCTCGGAGTTTTTGGCAATAGATCGAAAGATTCCTTATATCAACTAGCATTAATTTCACTCATTTCACTATCGTCTAGTACATGATTCACTATCTTCATTAATAAAATAATATCTGGTAAGTAGTAATTATAATATTTAGTCGACCCACTAAACAGCACCGATAGAATAACTGGGATCGGCAAGGAAGATTCCGACATGTTTGCATCCTAAGGCAATTTCTTGTAATTCGTCGAACAATTACTAACATTTCAATAGTATTCAATAATAGTATTTTGTGTAATGTCTGCGTTACGCATTGTCCTAAGAAATGCATCCAGACAGTTTTTTCATAAACATTTCTACTTAACAAAGTTGCGACATTTTTTAAACAACTTTCAATATATTTTTGCTTAGCGTGCCTTGCTTCAAATAAACCTGCGGATCTCCAATCTGCGGTCAGCCTATTTTCACTATTTACTATTTATACGTAGTTCTTAAATGCAATTACTAGGCAATGATGATTACGAGTGG
Organism: Oryctes borbonicus; assembly: GCA_902654985.2. Lineage (NCBI taxonomy): Eukaryota > Metazoa > Arthropoda > Insecta > Coleoptera > Scarabaeidae > Oryctes > Oryctes borbonicus. Next base: position 6,262,298 of record LR736858.1, read on the forward strand.
ATGCTGGAATTGTTCCAAAAAAGATAGCGTTTACACTTAGTTTTAATGAATATCTTAGGCGAAATAGAAATTTATAGTATTTCACCGTAGTACTCTATGTTCATAAACGAAAAATGTTAAAAAATAACACATTTTAGGTATATAGGGAAATGTTTACAAAACAATTCTAGAGCAGATTCTGAAAAAATGAATCAAATACGATCAATCGATTTCGATGGTCATTCTTACAAATTAACATAAAATAATTTAGTGTATTGCCGAAAGACGTTTTAAAATATTGACCGACATTTCGCATAAATTTCATATTATATCAATTATCTCAAAAGCTAAGATAGATAGATTGATGAACGTTGACATGTATTGAAGAGGAGCTTCAAAAACATAATAATATACGGATTGTTCCGTTTCAAAAATCACACTTGCATAAGTTGTAGCGAAAACTTATGTACTTGGACATAATTTTATGTTGTGTAGAACTTATCTCCGAATACGCTTTATTTGAAAACCATTCCTCCAAATTGCTCAAGAAAGGAAATCTTGGGCACACGCACTAGGCGGACATACTGTATATATGTATACAGTCTACTTAAGTTGGAACGATACCAACTTTGTTATTATTAGTGTTAAGAAGTTAAAAAGTTCTGCTTGGTCTAAAATCTAACAGACAAGTATCAGATATAAAATGCCTTCAATCACGTAGGTACAGTAAAGTACCTTTATTTTAGACAATATCTAAAAGATTATAAAGAATAATTGGTTAGAATTAGAAATTATGTTCTAATATGCAATCACGTCCAATTACAACAGTCAATTTCAGAGTAAAGGATAGCTTTGAATTCGCCACAGCGATTAATAACTTTTCACTTTAACCAAGAATTATGTTTTGGCTTGTTGCGATGTGGCTTTTTACTAACATTCCCCTCCCCTTAGTACTCTCCATTATTGATGATAACTAATTTCTTAAGTCTATGTCCCACCAAACTTATTTACCGATATTATTTCATTCCTATTTGAATCCACTTACTTTACAAACAAATAAATGGCTGGTCTATGGGCGGTGCAATTAGTCCATTTGTAGCAGAAATAGTAATGAACATCCTCCTTTACTATATCAAGAATAGTATCGATTTCGAGTTTGCTTTGATTTTTCAGTATGTTAACGGCTGTCTTGATGCTTTACGTCATGATAGGATGGAGTAGACACTTAACATGTTCAATCACACAACAAAATTAAATTAGATTGGAATATAAAACTTACCAGTTCAGACAGGTACTTTAACTTCAAATCCAACCACCCAGTAAAGTATAAAATCATTCAGTTCTAGCCATGAAATCATCAGTGGTGATGACGTAAACGGGAGGGCACGGACAGTGGTTCGATTCCCTCGTATATTGTGCTGTGCACGAGGAAATCGAATTTTTGCCCGCGCCTTCTTGTTCACACCGTCACCCACCGCTGCTGTTTGACATATTAAAGGGGATCTTGAGAAACAATTGTTGTCCAGATTCCTTTGTAAATAATATTCTAGCCCCCAATAGTCCTAGGAATTGCTATTACTATTAACAACCTCGGAAGCGACTTATAAAAAATTATCCTTTCGTTGCCGAATACTTTAATTAATCCCTTCAAACATTACAAAAATATTAAAATTAAAAAAAATAATTTGAACTGTGTTTATTCAAATTTACTCTTTGAATAGGATTATTTTTAATATTGTTGCTACTCACAGCCTCTACTGTTCTGTTTTTTTTTTTGCTGCTTTCCCTTCCTCGCCCTCAAGTACATAATTCCTTTAAATATTTGTATTCGTTCTAGAATATCTTGTTACATTTAAAAAAATGTTCTAATGTGGGTATCTTCTTTTTTACAAAAAGACTTCGATTTGTTGTTATATTACTACATAATTGTTTTACCACAGGCGCTCTGATGAAGGCTTTATTCAAAGTCGAAAATTTAGCAGTAAAATAATAAATTAAGGCGGCCTTTAACTTTTTGCTTGGCTATTTTTGTGATTATTAAAATTAAAAATATTTCTAAGGTATTCTCCAACAGCTAATACACTTTTGCCTGCTGCATCGTCTTATTGTAACCATGTACATTGGCGTTCTTGTATGAGTAGTTCGTCCAGAAAGTCACTGGATTGATTGAAAAATAGTGTAATTATAATGTTTCTATAAATTCCATACAAGAATATTGATCGCGTGTCTTTATTGTAAAATTGAAAATTACTCCACCAACGCCAACTTTGGGAATAAAACTTCTAATCCAAGAAAATCTTGCTTTATATGTAAAAATTAAACGTCTCGTTAAAAAAAAGAACCATCTTCTAACTCTCCTTGGATAAAGAAACAAAGCTCAAACCGTATACTGTAATCTCTTGCTTTTAACGTGTGTGTGTGGTTTGTAGGTGCACTCTAAATTTACTTGCATTATTTGGAATCAAATTAGCTCCTTTGCAAGGAACATTTTCGATTTTCAACGGCAGAGGAGGTGGATAGACGTGATTGCATATTCTTTCTAAAAATTTTCAATATTGTGTAAAATAAAGGTGCTTTAATCTTTACTGTTGTATGTAAAATTTATATTGACTTACAAACCTGGTGTGTGACAGTAAAAGATTGATATCTAACAATAACTGTTTCCTAAAACTAATAAAGTTTTCCATATTGTTCCAACTTAAGTAAACCTACAAGTCTCGTTTAATACTTAATTCACTTTGATATTTTTTTTAAGGAAATTTATCTTATATTTTAACGTATATATATTTTACACATATTAGAAACTTGTAAATATCTATAAATTTTTTGAAATTAAAGGAAACGTTTTTGTTATGTTTAAGGTTTCAATTCAAAATTTTGCACGGTAGGTTATTACCGAGAAAGTAAACGCAGCGTGGACTTGCCCAGACTTGTGACACAATATATCTTTTTCTACCAATCCTATCTGCTTTAAAAATTATTCTAATTTCCTGCCAGCTCCATATTAATAGCGAAGAGAATTCATATAATCACAACCAGTTTTGGTAGTCAAACTGTGTATGTTCTAGTCTTTATTACTTCAGGGGTTCAACATTAACCTACAACGATATACCAAGGCTTTTCGACTGAACCCAATGTTCAGTCGAAAGTCAAAATAAATCGTTTTCGGTTATAATTATGTAATAATATCGCTGTCAAATATCTTTAATTTTTATAATTTTGAGATACACTAACACAAACTAAAGAATTTGAAGTAATAGAAGTATTTGTTTATGTTCGCAAGTGAAGCCATCATCAAATCAAAATATTTACATTATCGTCTCCCAAGAGTGGACTGCCACTCCTCTGTTACATGCTCTCTTATTAAAAAGAGAATTGAATTTTGTCTTTTCCGATCGTAACTCGTCGTAATTGCAGTCTACACACAGGCCTAGTAGTTACCTCTGTGTACCGTTAACATTGATATCGCATCTTCTGCATTTAAATGCATTAAGATGATAAAAACGTCCAATGTGTTTAAAACGTACTGGTATGAAACAGCAGTGTAGTGTCTATTTTTTCTCGTTAAATTAGTTCTAGTCCTAGTAATAAGGGTACACGGGTAACCCAAAAAATCAAAAAAAGTTGGAACTTTGTAGGTTTGTAGATTGATATGGTGTAAAGAACAACGGTAAAATTACAGAAATTCAGAGAAAAAAAAACATAGCTGCAGCAGGTGCATTAAAGCACAAGGATAAACTCTAAAGTTATAAATAATAATAAGAAATAAAAATATTCAAAAATTCACTGCATAGATCTTCGAATGTTGGCTCTGCAGGCTAAAAATAATCAATTTGGAAATTCATTCTGGCTGAGTTTTGTCAGTAATAGGACAAACTGCAATAGAAGCCGTTGTTCAATCTTTGTCTTTTATTACACATACACTACCAACAATTTCGGTAAATGGGTGCCTATTATTTACCTTGTTCCTTATGATAAAAGAAACAACAGGACAGTTCGAACAACAAGTCGAAAATACACTTTTCGGTCTATTGAACATATTAGAGTGTTATAATTTGATTAACCTGCAAAGATATAATGTATTTTTGACTTTCATTCCATGGTTGTAACAGCGCACAAAACTCACATTTTATTAATAAAGTTATTATGCAATACCCTGCGTGGTATTTTCAATTAGTTAGTATCTCTTTTATTACGTTAAATTGTTTCGTGATAGATTTAGCGCAAGTTATGTACGATGGAACAAAAGTAAACTTGGACGGCTGGCAAGCGACGAAGTAGTATAGGCAATGTAAACAAGGCTCACTTTCATACAGGTTTACTGCGTATCGTCCAGTTTTGCTTTTGTGACACTGCACATTCCTTAATGTTGGCTTCAGCGAGTAGTGTGCGATACTGCTTCTATTACTGCAAGTTCTTTGATATAGACCAATAAGTATCAGGAATAAACTATATCATTATTTTCAATCGGTATTTACTATTTACAACCCACGCTCAATTTAGTGGAAAACCAAAGTATCATCTGAAAATCTCTAATATTACTGATATAAATTGATATCGAATGGTAATTAATCAAATTTAACTAAGTTTATTATGGTAAAGAACACAAAATCAAATTCTTAACAATTCCCTAATCGCAAAGACCATCTGCTAATTCTATTTGAGAATATTCTTAACAATTAAGCGATAAGCTGTAATAAGTTCTACAGAGTTTGCCAAATAATTGTATGTATGAATTGATATGGTAACACAATTGAAACAATTTACTGATTAATTTTGTATAAGTAGTGTAAATAGTTACTAATCTTTATTTTCATAGAACAGAATTAACGTATATAATTCAGAACTATTTTATCTAATACAGATAATTTCTCAGCTGTCCGACTCCGAAAAGTTATCTCCCTTAAATGGTGTTAAGCCAATTTCGCCCGAACAAGAAGAATTGATACATCGGCTAGTTTATTTCCAGAACGAATATGAACATCCGTCAGAAGAAGATGTTAAACGAATTATTGTAAGGCTTTTTATTAATGGAATCGTATACACTACAATTTTATTATTATATGTTACAGAACCAACCTATGGAAGGTGAAGATCAGTGCGATGTTCGTTTCCGACACATCACTGAAATTACAATTTTAACAGTGCAGCTGATAGTTGAATTTGCTAAACGATTACCTGGTTTTGATAAACTTTTGAGGGAGGACCAAATCGCTTTGTTAAAAGTAGGTTATTATGGTAGAATAGAACAGTATATATATATATGTACATGGACGTAGCTAGAGGGTGGCAGTAAGGGATCATGCCGCTCCCCTCCTCCCTTCCCCTCAAATTTCTGAAATAATTTCACTTTCGTTTCTTATTGCCGGATATACAAATATCTCCAAAATGTCAACTCTAATTGGTCCTCCCTTTGACTAATTCTGGCTACGCCCATGCATGTGTAAGATCATTTGTAAGTTTTAACAGATTTTCTGCTATCTATGACATCTTTAAATTAAGAATATGTAGTAGAAGTGAATTGGAAGTGTTTTTATGTAAAGATAACCTTTTACTTTTTATAGGCATGTTCAAGCGAGGTTATGATGTTTAGGATGGCGAGGAGGTACGACGTCAACACAGATTCAATATTATTCGTCAACAATCAACCATATTCAAGGGATAGTTATAACCTAGCTGGCATGGGTGAAACAATCGAAGATCTGTTGCATTTTTGTAGAACAATGTACCAAATGAAGGTGGACAATGCAGAGTATGCTTTATTAACAGCAATTGTTATCTTCTCAGGTATAATTAAAGCTTTATCAATTAGATAAACATACCGTTTTAATAGGACTATGATAAAATTTGTCTGAATGAATCCACAGAAGTTTAGATGCGTACCATATTGTTGCTTCATTTATTTACAGTTAAAAGTATCTCCGTGATAGGTTTCATGGAAAATATGCAAAATTTGAGAACATGTAATCAAAGTGAAACTAGCAAGATTTCCTCAAACATACATTTTAAAGAAGAAGATGATGAGTTCATTTCTCCACACAAAGTCTCAAATAAGATGAAACAACGTTTTTTGTTGAATATATACAGATTGAGCCTGTTGATGTTACTGCTACATTTAAAATATTGTGCTACTAAGTAGCAGACATTTATGTTAGAATCGGCGAGCAGATGCATTAGCAACGTCATTTAACATTTGAATACTTAATCCTTGATAACAATATTAGAAACGAAGTAGTGTATAATGAGAATAGTAACCAAAACGCAACACGAGCATAATCATGCGCTAATTGATTGACAGATTTATTCTAATGTAAGCGAACTTGCCAAACATCCAATAGCAAACGTTGTTTGAGGTATGACACGTTAATGACGTGTTGATTACTCATTGTTGCTACTACATCTGTTCGGTGATTCAAGTGCGGAGGATGGAAAATATATCGATTGGCGCCTTTTAAATTATTTGTCTCCGAAGATTTATTAACTTCTTATTAAAAGATGGGTATAACCTTTTGTGACCCAAATTAATTATGTTTTAATAAATGCTTAGCTGCCATATTAAAGTTTATTTGACAAAAGAAAACGAATACCATTTATTTTCTTAACTTATTTTAGGTAAAAATTTTGTACCAATTTTGTTCTGTTTTACAAAGATTTGTACCATTCCTATTTTGAAGATATGAACTATGCACAATGAAAATTGTTTTTCTTTTTATGCTAATCTGTTGTATCAGTTTTGTACCAAAATTGAAATATTTGTATCAATCTGTGTAAATACGCGTGATTCGAGATGCCGAAATCGGCATCGTAACATGGTTTCGGGAAATTTGTGTTTAACCAACCATATATATGACACAAATCATCATATGGCACATGAGATAGTGAGCTGAGGAAGTCTACTGCATACAACCTATAGATCGAATCATCAACTTTTTAAAATTGTGAAAATTATTGTTAAAGATGTCATCTGATCTTGTATGGCAACGTATACGTCGTATGGGATTGTTTAACCCTAAGTTACTGGAGAGGCTGTTTAAATAAAATATATGTCTAGAGTATAATCCAGGGACCAGAATGTTTACTTTTCCTACTAATTCTTGACAATCATGTATTCCGTTTAAAATTTTATAAAATACGCAACAATCAGCAATTTTTCTACGAGCACTTAAGGAGCCCTGCTGAGTTAAAAAGGTTTATATTCTAACATACAATCTTTCAATTTAGATAAAACCGTGATTCTATTCATACGTTGTTTCCACTAACTTCTTTTATTTCGGAAAAAGAATTTTCTATAGAGTGAGCGTTCAACTAAACGATTAATAGAAAAACAAATCGCGGGATACTATGACCTTCAATAATTGTGTCCTCATAAGATTAGACGGGTACTCTCTCGATCTCCCTATTTCTATAATATTTCTCAATTAATAAAATCATGTTAAGGACCTATTCAACTTTTGTGAGACTAAAAATTTGTGTACTTTATGAGAACACGCATGTACTTGCGATATCAAATTAAAAACATCTAAATATGTTTAAGAATAAATCAATAACAAAAGTTTAATGATAAACATTAACAGATAACAACAATATTCTTGCTATTCTTTCATTATTTTCAATATTTGTGTTTTCTTTTTGCAGAAATTATAAATATAAATTTGGTGTCAGTGTGCATACACAGGTATGCACACAATACATACAGTATTCTAATTATATGTTCACACTATGATCTTTGATTTATTCTTAGGTATTTATTTTTTAATGAAGCAATTACGTCGATGTCTATCCTACCTTGAGATCGCAGTATTCATTTTCCCGTCACAGCAGATGAGTTTGCCCGAATCCAGATGTGGTCGGTCTGGTTTAGACAATAAAAATAGTAATCAAACCAACAGCTAACATCTGACAACTTCTCCACTTACTACCCACCAATTTAAAGACAGATGGAAAAATGTGATGTTTAATGGATCCACCGATACAAACTAAAATAATAACTGATAGATTCTTCACAAATCCAACTATCAAATAAAAATGTACGGGCGAATAGCTGATGGGTGAAGAAACACGTTTATATACAGGGCAATGTAAACTAATACTTTGATCTCAACGTAGGACAGACATATCAATGTATATTTGTATACATACCGTTGATATTTTTCTGTTACACATTACCTCTATAGAAAATTGTTTGCTTGAAGATAGTTGACAATGTTAATTAATTTTCGTTACTGTTCACCATTTAATACTTGTTTGTATTATTTACAGAACGTCCCGCGCTGATTGAAGGATGGAAAGTAGAGAAAATTCAAGAGATCTACTTAGAAGCTCTTAGAGCATACGTTGATAATCGCAGACGACCGAAGCCTGGTACAGTCTTCGCTAAACTCCTTTCGGTTTTAACCGAACTAAGAACGCTTGGTAATCAAAACTCCGAAATGTGCTTCTCTCTTAAATTGAAGAATAAAAAATTGCCACCCTTCTTGGCTGAAATATGGGATGTTGACATGAAGACATAGTAGGACAATGCTGTTGCTTTGGTAAACTTGTGCGAAAAACTGATATCGTACGGACGGGTGGCCAAAAAACCTTGAACATGTTTCTCCGTTAGAGAACCCTCTCACAGGGCTTCAAAAAAGAGAGAAAACCTCAACACAAGTGACTTAAAATCGTAAAATACGTGCCTGAAAGATATAAGTGAGATACCAACCAAAATGTTATCCAAAATTTTGTCTATTAAAAAAGAATTTACCAGATGCACAAAATATACATGTAGAGGTTTAGTGCGATATGAATGTGACTGATAAACAATGACAGGAAATTAGATCTGTCAGGAGAAGCAACTGTTTATGGAATGGCCACCAAAATGAAGGCTGTGAATATAATTACACTTTTTTACTAACCTAAAATGAAAAACAAATATTATTTGAGAAGGCAACTATTAGAAACTGTTATAATTAACATAGTTTTATTTAGGTATTAGTGAATATAACTCCCGGTTAGAACATATATAATATATTAAAATCAAAGTATATGCATAAGTTTTATATCTGTGTGTATATGCTATGCGCATTCTTTTATAATATTTTATCTGGCGTATTGCTTACTTAAGAGGTAAGACTGGATAGGACTGAGAATTAAAACATACTGAGGTGCCTTCTAGTAAACATGGATCATCAGACTGAGGGCAGGTGCAACTTGCGATGTAAATGTAACCTTCACTAAAAAGTCTATATATACATAGTATACTAGAGTAAATATCGAAAAAGGAATGCGTTGCAAATATGAATACATTCTAAAAGTAAGTACATGACGCTTCCTGTCATAAGCCTTAGAGATGGCATATAACTGCGTCTTTAAAAAAGATTACCGATAAGTAATTGAGAATTAAAAATCAGATTTAAAGACTATGTTGTAATTTAAAACTTAATTTCTGGTAATATAGACTACGGCCCGTATTCTTTTAATTGTTTCAAAACTTATTCATAATACGTAATACCTAGTAAAAAAAATCTAATTATATAGATTCCACTATTCAATTTAGACTGCTAACAAATACAAACGTTGCACCAATTTTGATACATTTTTTTTGTAACCAATTTCTAAACTCATTTAATGTGTGTAGACAATAAACATAGCATCATCAGGTTTTATTTAACGGTGAAGATGTTATAGTTGCTGAAAAATATAATAGAAAGGAAAACATTTTATTCTCCATTAGAAATTTTTCTATTTTGCAGACAGATATTCATATAAGTTGGAAGTTTATAGTTAATCAAAGCACTTGGGGTAGTGGAAATATTTGTTTACAAATGTGAAACCAAGATATTTATATCCGGTCTCATAGAAGGGTGGACAGCAAAACAATGTTAAATCCTAATTTGTAATTGTAACTCGTACTTTGAATCTTTGTTTGACTCCAGTTATTCAACTCTAATCTCAATTTTGCAGATTGTACATTTGAATGTATTAAAATGATGCGTGCTATGTGTATGAAAGACACTATGGTACTAAAAAGCAGCATGTGTTTATTTTATGAAATTATTGTCTCGTAAATGTTTTTTTTAACCAGATTAATCGTGTTACACCAATCATGAACTATCCCGTAATGTTCTAGTTAAAAATGAACGATGGTAACAGAGTCATATTGTGTATGTAATCGGTGCTGTTTGCTTCGTCACGCAATGTAACGAATATTGTACAATACTGGTTCTAGTACTCCAAGTTTTTTGGTTACAGTTTTTTAAAAATACGGGAAAAAGAATTAAGCTCTGTATATTCAAAAACATATTGTTTGACATAATGAAAAAAGGAATAAATAGATAAAACTGAAGGTGCAGCAAATCGAAATGTTGCAGATTTGTGGCATAACATGTTCTTATCCTGCTTATCCTGTCCTTTATAAAGTTAGAAATCCAAAAAATTACCGTACCCAAATAATCTCACGTGCGCGAGTAATAAGCTTAGAAACGAGAACTGTGCATATTCATCAGCAAATGTATGTTTGATGACCCTAATATATTAACTTTCAATTGTACGTAGCTGGTTTACTTAATTAACTATATATAAGTTAATAGCATCTAGAAACAACGCAAGAAAGAAAGGAAATTTATAAAACTATGTACATGTAAGTACCAATAACTTTATTGGTTTATTATTTACTGATTACTGATTTGGACGTTATTGTGGAGTCAGTATAGAAAGATATATTTACGTCATACTCTCTGCGGAGAGACTTGCATTTTAGAGTTTCTGTGCCTAAGTAACAAATACGCTGGACTTTGCAATTACAATTGTATGTGGCGTTAAAGTTACTGCTAACATTTATTAATTTAATTGCCTTTAAAATAGTAATGTTTCAATGTATTTGTCATTTTTACTCGCTCAACTATATCAGTTTAAAATCATCTGTTTTACATGTAACCGTACAGAACTGTCACCTTCAATGTAATTGAATTTTACAATACATTTATAAAATTGTCATAATCATTACATTTATTATTAAAAGAATCTTGTAACAATGAGACTTGTACGTAACACAAATAGGTGATATAATAATAAATAGGTAACAATAATAATTAGAGCTAGACGTTGTTTGGATGTAAGATTCACAAAGCTCTGCACAATCGCACGTCGGAGCTTTCTTCAATATAATGCTTCCTTGACGCTCTGAAGTTTTAAAATATATACAAAAAAGTCCAGACGCCTTTTAACTATTTGAAAATGCTGTAATGCTAGATGCGGCTTTAGAAGAAACACATTACTTCTCTAGTTTTTTCTAGTAATTTCTTTTTGTTGAAGAAACTTTTATCTCTAACACTAATGGCGACAGGTCGCCTAGTTAAATGCTTGCTTATTTCACACAAAAGTAACTTTCGTTCTTAAATAATAAGGCGATCTTTCAGTGAAACTTTTACATATATTGCACATGATTACGATTTTTGCAGTTAACGCTTCGTGCACGCCCTTATAGATTAACATGATATTAGTCACTTTTATAGTAAATAAAAAATGAAAAATTCAGGAAATACAAAAAAAGACGTAGTTTCATTGCGCGAAACACATATGGCTCACGGAAGTTGTGAGATGATACGCTCACATATGTTTCACAGTGAAAAGCATGTGATTTTCAAATAATCTATAGCATTATTACATTGTGTCCTTTAAAAAGTTTCCAATTATTGGTAACGAAATGATTTCGCGTACGAAAACATAAATTTTTGTTTGCGGTCGTTGTTAGTAGACAGCACTGGATTTTTGTTTTCTTTCTATACTACAGAACCGTACTAGTACGTCCATACAAAAAAAAAAACTGTATATCAACCGCATTTGTGGAATTACGATTAATACAAGTTGAATAAGTCGTGTGAAACATGTGACTCACGGATTTGTGTATCTAAGATTATGGCAGGACAAAGAGCGTGTTAAACACATATTTTTATTCAAAATTTGGAAAAAAATGCAGATGTGAGAATTGTCAGCTGGTAGAGATACTAAAAAAAATGCTGTGACACGTTTTACCTATTTTTACTTTATCTCTTTGTATTTGCTGCCCTATATATCCAAATCTGCATCTAAATTCTATGTATAAATTGATACATAATATCTTTCTCTTTTTCAGTTCCTACTATTTTCATTAACTCAAAGCATGCACCAAACGCCTAAGCCTACTTATAATACGTGTGTAACCGTAAATATAATTAACTTCACCTTAAATTTAGCATGATATATTACCAGAAATTACCCTCAAATTAGCAATAATATGTATAATTCAGAAGATCATGAAGACATTATCTGAAAACGCCATAAATTACAAATTTCTTTTTTAGTCTTTAATAGTCTTTAAATTTTTCTTTTTGGACCTGAAATGTATTTGCAGTATTCATATGGTAGAAGGTATGAAATGAAATAAAATGTACTAAAATTGAAAATTAATCGATGTGCAATTAAATTACTATTTCCAAAATGGATATTCAGGAACGAAGAGATACTTCGAACAAAGTAGAAAAATGATGCAACCGTCCGTTTTACTTGTAAAAAAACCTAAGACAGTGAGGTGTAAGATTAAGTGCATGGTTTAAATATATACAATCTCAACGAACAGAATCTAAAAGAAAGCAAAATCACGTGTCAAGGATTTGCTAAAGTATGCGTTGTACGTGAACACTCCTGCCTTCCTAAAATAAAAACAAACAACAACAATAAAAGACTCTAAATGTTCTCAATCTCGATGTCTGTAAAATATTCGATCTACTCATTTTTATACTACTAGTTTCTGCGCAATATGGTAGACTTTCAATTGCTAAATACAATACATATTTTCATAAAAATCATCAACTATAGATATTACATATTTTTCATATGCAGCCATTAAAAGAGACAGATGTATTTTCATTTAAATGTACATAATTTCGCGCCATTAATTGCCTTATTCAAAAAGCACTCTGTTAAGTTCATATATATGTTTCGGTGTCGGCCATCTTATAATTTTGCTCGAGTATGTTCAGTCCTTGTTTTATGAATGCTAATTAATTAGAAAAAGATACAGTTGAAATGGAGAAAACTGGCAAGCAGTAAAGGCAAACTTCTAGAAGTTGTAATCCGGGAAGGTTTAACATTATTGGGTATTGATAATTACTATTATGGAAATTTTCAAAAACAAAAAAGCGTACTTCGTCGTTGCAAATTTAGCTATTGTTTGAATTAGTGTTTAATAGTGCCAGAATGTTATTGCATAAACTTACGCTTGGATTGGACTAACACCGAATAATTGGGTAACCGTATTATGTATTAAGATGGTCTACAGTGAATATTTACTACTCGCCAGTTTTCATTGCGATTACTGTACATTTTTCTAATTGTGCAGTTGGTAAAGATCATATCAACATTTCTAGATGTAATTCCCAACTGGCCTTATGCGGCAAAGCATAGCTGAAATTAGGGAATTATAAATATATATTATTACAAATTATGGCGGACGCATATATTTTTATGGCTTTTGTTTTACATTTTAGATATACATTGTGCTTCGGCTTTCAAGGACTTACATACATATATAGTTTAGTGAAATGAATGATTTGTTTTTAGCTTTGTTAATTTTAACTATAAAAATCATGATTAAACTGCAGAGCACAATGTCCATCACTTTATTACGACTTATAGCAGAATCAGGATTTGCGATTTCGGAAACTTATGGAATTAAATATAAAACTAGCTTTATATCAACCGTATTACGTTTTTTGACATGTATGATCAAACATAATTTTAGTTAAATATACTGAAGTCTGTGTTGACTTCAATTTTCTTCTGTACCACATTAATACTTTTGAAGTTACTCATATTTTTACACTACACCATTATATTCCGCATTCATTTTATTTATATATCATAACAATTTCGCTCTAGTATCACTCAACTATGACACTCACAATTTAATGTTTTCCTAATTTACAGCGTTAAGTATGTGTGCATGAGCTTATGAGTTCCATGCGTTTCTAACAATTGAACTAAAGTATTCAACTTAATACATGAAACAGGTTTCTGCAATGTTACCTTAGTATGTTAATGTTGACACAACCTTTCTCTTTCACTTCAAAAATATGAGTTCCTCTACACATTTTCCATTAAACGACTTATTTTAAAACTATCCTTATAATAATAGTTCGCAATTATGATGCTTAAAGCAAGATAGGCCACATTATCGACACAATGGCAAAATATCTTGTGGATTAATATTCATATTCTTCTCGTAGCTTGGCTGGACTAATTTACAAAATGAATACACAATTGAGTTTATATATAATTTAGATGCAATTTTGCTTTCTCGGAATGAGCATTCACATGGCTCGACTATAGAACATACTATACTCATGTGCATATACCACTTTTCGTACATACGACATAAATAATCAGATCAATACCTGATTTGCTTATAAGTATGGACAAATTCGCTAATTGTACTTTTATACATTGCATTACCTTTGTATGCACTTTCAGGTATATTAATGTACAAAAAAATAAAAATATATATGTATATTCATATATGGTACAAATCTTCAGGTAAATATAATTGTTGAAGCATTTTTAAATAAACAAACAAGATATGGTCGACGCCAAAAACTCACTGCCAGCAGTGGCTCTGTCTCTCTTTCAATTTATCACACAATCATCGTATATTATTATCGTCTTACTCTTCAATCATCGTATGTATCCACAACAGTACCCACACGGCCAGCATATGTTAAAAAAATGAATGGCAGTTACTATTAGCGAAAAATTGTATAAACTACTAAATGGAAAAACATCATTGTCGTATTTATGTGTACATTGTTTCTTGACACTGCCAAAATTATTAAACTGCCAAAACATTTATCAATCCATGTAAGTAATCTATTGTATTCAGTGAACACACTTCTGTATATGTAACGATTATTATTTCCACGATGCCGTGTGGGTGACTAAATACTTGTAGTAATATACAATATACGAAAGTGCACCCAGTTAGCTGTGTATATTTGTAAGTATATTACACTTTGAAAATTGTTTTGTATGCAAAACTAAAAAAAATGTACTTTAACGAAATAGTAGTATCGGTTCATAAAAATCGAAATAATACGCAACTTGGATATGGTATATTAATAACGGTTTTGTAAGTGCATGTGCCCCATCTTTAATCATTTGTAACGTATATAAAGAGAAAGTGACTGATTTTTCTTCTCAACAGATTATACAAAAACATACCAGTTTCTGTTGTTTTATTATTAAATAAAGACGAAATACATATACAAATTTGGTCTATATACCATTTTAGTCTGTGTTAAAAGTAAATATTGTATAATAAAATGTATATATTTATATATTAGTCACGATAATGAAAATACCGTTGTAAATTTTGTTACGCATCTTTCGCTTCTGCATTTATCAAACTAAATTACTATGCATTGATTGGTCTGTAAGTTTCAACAATACTTATTAAAATTTTACGTTTAAAGGAGCAATTAAAAATATTCATGATCTTATCCGTCATGGATAAAATTCTTTCATATAATGAGGTCATTAATAAAATTGTTTATCCATAGTACGGGCAATACATAGGATCATCCAAGAAATATACGACCCTACTGGACTCAACGATAATGTTGTATACTCCCCAACTTGTTAATTACAACCAGCACGATGATTATACTACCTCGTTCTCAGATCACCTTCTTTTCACGCTAATGGCATCTATTTCTTTTCGGTAACTCAAACGTTTGCATTAATTTTGCTCGGTTTTGTCAAAACCAGTCACAATATCGCCTCGTAAGACGTTTATGATTAAAGCAAAATAGTGGGTAGGAATGAGAACTGATAACACGATCAGATATAAGTTAAAAGGCATCATAGCGTAGAACCAAGTGGTAAATAGCGTTTAATGCTTTATATTTTCTTCTTTTTTTTCATCATATTGTCTACTAAATTATTTTATGTTTAAAAATATATACAAACTATTAAGCTTCATATTTGTTGAAATTAGTGTTTCTGCTAGCTATTCATGTATTAATATCAATTAATGAACGTGCAATAATGTGTAACTATGAATAAGTGAAATCAATTTGCAGTGTGTGGTTAATAACATGTTTTGAGCACCTAAAATGTTTATTAACAATATAATTGTGTGCTTGAAATACTTGTTAATTTATTTCTCGTGCTAGTAATCATTACGTAATGCAGTGAGGAGCAAAGCTGTCCATACACTTAAACATGTATAAATCGACTCTTTGCTGTAATTACTATGTTCTATACAATTTTGCCCCTCACTGAGACGCAAGTTTTTAGATTGTATTGATATTATTTTTTCAGAATATTTACTGTACTCACTCAAACAAAAATAGGTGTTCTGTTACGAAATTAGCTCTTTGTCACACGTCAGCTCGTATATTTTCACTTATATTAATTTGTCGCGCTCCTTGTGCGCTAATAATAATTGAATGAAACATTACGAATAACCGAACTGTAATATATTACTTTTATCGCATGACTAGTATTTGATTTTTTATAAGACAATAATTTCGGCAAATTCCTAGCTGACAAATTCATACGTACAAAGCTTTTCGGTTTACTAAATAGAGATTGAAAATATTTGATTACCTTTACTTGCAAGTCTAGATGACTTGTATTCTATACAAAATAAAATCAATCATTCAAGTGCAACCTTCCTTTGCTATTTGTAGGGTATTGCCCTGTCAATTAAAAACAGATTATTGAAAACATTAATCGGTAGTTTCTCAGAAATGAAATTTTGTAATGATTTAAAAAATGTTGCTGAAGCGAAAGATGGCCATTCCTAAATACTACACTAAGTTTATTATTTCTCTATATAGATTTTTATAATACATTTTAAAAGTGCAATATGTACAAATGTTATTAATTTACTTTTTTATATATCACTGTTTAACTGTCTATAGTAAGCAGATAAATTTAAACAATACTACCCAGCGTGTTAATTTTTTTACTGAGCATACTGAGTGGCAGTATTATAGTTTAGAAAAGGAATTGGGGACAAATATGACAACCGTCACGCATGTGTAACATGTTAACTATTGTTATCCCCGTAAATGCCTGTCGCAAATTCATGATAGACGCATTTCCACTAAATAACTTCGATAAACAGTTCTGTTACGTTCTTGTTTATTCACGTATGTTAGGTATTTTTTAACTAATAATAATTTAGACTGACGAGAATGAAATGCGTCTAGCGTGAATTTAAGACGAAGTTATTACCTGCAACATATGACCTGTAAAAATGCATTGTAAGCAATGAGAATGTTCGATACGAATATATTTTGTGCAGTAAACTGTAACTCGATAATTAATACGTGTTTTATTTCCTACCTACCATTCGTCATTTGTAGTATTTCGAATATTAAGAACACTCAACAGTACTACATCACGTAATTCATCTTTTGAAATTATCAACTTCTCTTTTAGCGTGACATTCTGAATTTTTATTGCTAATTGTTTATAGGTACTAATACCTTACATACTATTTCTACAGTCAACATTTGGTTCTTGGTCCTATTATGAGGTTGAAATGTTGGGCACTCATCTACGTGCATCTTGTGACTAAAAGATAAAATTTTCTGTATCGCGTCTTTTACCGAACAAAGCTGTGCGTGTATATCTTTCACAATTTGCAGTGATTCCTCTAATGACAGCGAAGAATTTTGTAATTTTTCTATTGCTCGCACTACTCCGACGTAATTGCTGTGAATACATTCTTTCGGATTGAATAATAGAACCACCTTTTTTATACTCTCAAAATATTTATGATAGTAAAACGCCGATTGTAACCATGTTCCCGAACGTGTGAGGATCGGTTGTGGTAGTTCATGGGTATGAGAACACAGTCTGTGAAATCCACAAATACGTTTTGGGAATTTCAGAAACACTGCTTTTCTACTAGCAATTAGCGCATCTACCTGTGGGCAACATCTACGAATTGTCTCTGCCACAAGATGTAGAGCATGTAATATCTAAAACTTATCACATTGTTCCTTAAGAGACCGGCCTACAGAAAGCATGGTTGCAGCACCATCTATCATAAACACTAAGACTTGATCTCTGGATATTTCAGATTTTTCCAATGTGCTTAACACCACTTTTGAAATTACTTGGGCAGTACGTTCTTCTATTCGTCTAGAAGCTAATAAAAATGAAGATGACGATTGATGTGGTTCCATTTTGCGCACCATAACATTAAGTACAGATCTGTTTTTGCAATCAGTTGTTTCATCCGCACACAAACACTTTTATTTTTCAGTTCAGCCTTGATTTTATTTTCTAAATGTACACGCACAGTTGATAAATAATTTCGTAGCGTGGTCCTGCTCGGTAATGTAATATTGGCGTATTTGTTCCAAAATGAAATAAATGAATCGTTGTTTAACAAAGTAAACGCCAGATTACACTGAATCATCATTGGACATAAATCAAATAAGAATTGTTCGTATTTTGCGGCGACACCGGTTTTGATATTATTATGGTTTGCACTTTGCACATGCCGTTTACAATGTGTTTATGACCAACACGTTAGATATATATCGCACACTAAACATTTAAGTTTTACGCTGTCGTAAGTCAAATCCGGATAATCCTTAATGAACCTATTCACCGTCTTTAATGATAGCTGTTTTCTCTTCGACATTATTAAAAACAGAACACAGAGTACTTCCCTGCTACTGTTACGTACGCTCCAAGTGGCAGCAAACTAGATATTGACTAGTGTTTCGTAAGCGAGAGTACATTCGTTAGCTGCGCCGATGGTGCGTACCTGAATTTGCCTCTCTAATTATTACTTATTACATATAACTAAGAAATGTTTAAATTATGCGCGCTAAATCTCTAAATAAGAATCAGTGAGTAAAATGTATAACGAGAAAATGTGTTTATGGATTCCTTATTAATTGTTTTTTATTCAAAGTGTATTAGAAATCTAGAATTTGAACACAATTTGATTAATTTGATAAAAATACGATCACTACGTAATAGATCATTACACGTTTCTTTACTTGGGTGTGTGGTGTCTTTGAACCTTTCGAGGTTGGCAACGATAAACTAGACAGCAATGTCATACAATTTAGAACTATGTTCGTATGTGTAATGGTTATCAACAATTTGTTTTACATGGAAAAAATGAATATTTTTGCAATTAATATGTAATCATTACGTTCATAGTTAAAAATGCTGTGATTCGTACATCATCATGATGTGTCCAACGCATTAAAGTAGTTTATTTTGTAAGTATCATGCTGCTCTGGCTTTTTGTTTATTTACATAACAAACAGCATGTAATGAACAATGACAGTATTATTTTAAGTATCTTTAATTTGTTGACGCATAATTTTTCTAACAATACATTTTAGTATAATGTCGAATGCAAACGTTTTATACATGTACAAATGTTGAATCATTTAATAGTAGCCCACACTTTTATACAAAGTATTCAGATAAAGAATGTTTGCTCATTATTTGTTTCTATTTTCAAAACTCGTGAGATACGTTATACAGTTCGTATGTTTTATTTTGGTATTATAAAGATTATCGTACCTATACGTGTGGTTATATGATTAGTTAAGTATATTTAGGGTTGCTATTTTTCCCTATTGCGTTTGATTATAATATATCTCTTGTTACAAGCTAATTAATAGTTTAAAAGAAAATTAAAAAAAAATAGAACTGCGCATAATAGGTAATTATTAGACATGCAGCCTTTGTCATAACAGAATTAGCAGTTCCCTGGTCAATCCCTGGTAACATATCAAGAATAAGTGCAGTGTATGTTTGTATATGTAATGCTTATCTAGGTACTTTCAAAACATACTTTGGACATAAATATAAATCAATTTCAATATACAGGGTTTGCCTTAAAATCGCCGACAGGTTTTTAGGATTTATAGGGAATTATATTTCAATGCCAGTCATTATTAAGTATAAAGCTCTCTTCACAACATATATATCATTCTTCTTGTACCCGTAAGTGTAGAAGTTGTTCACAATATGTTTCTTAAAATTCCCCTACCTTAGTTAAAAATGTTTTATTTAAATTATATATGTCAAGGTTGTAGGGCTTTTTACTAAGTTCATTGCCAAATCCGAGCGAAAAACTATTGGATTCTTAAAGTTCATAATATTTATTACATTAATTTCAAATACTTAAGTAACATTCAGTGTTAATGCTGCGTAATTTTAAGTTATTTTCTGTGCATGGCTTTTAAAATTTGCTCAAGCTTAATAAGGAAGTTCTCATTAGTGTGTACCTCCCTTGCAACCTTTAGTAGTACAATTCGTGGTGTTTGAATGCAATAACTTTACCATTTCTGGAAAAGGCGTTGATAATAAACGGGTACTTTTTCAATATTCCTAGTCCGACTCTGCGGTAATTTTTACCCGGTTTACGGAATTAATTGGGTTCAAAAAATATTTCGCAATTCGAAATTCGTAACTGGAATCAAATTTTCTGATCAAAAACGAAATAAATAGAAATAATTCATCCATAATCACCTAAGAATTAACAATAATTAATTTTATTCATTTTACATATAAATTTAAAAAAAAAAGAAACAGCTTCGCTTACATACAGTACCTTCAACAAGGATTCTTTTTGGCGTATGGGAGGAGGCGTAAGGGTGAAAGGGCCTTTTCATTTATGTTACAAATTTAGCGACGCGAGAAATAAGGAAATGATTTTAATTACAGAACAATCAACTTTGTTCTTTGAAAAAGATTTTACACAAAGATGAAAGGATTTTCCAATAAAGTAAGAATAATATTGACTACAAATTTAAAACAGATGCGAAGGTGTAGAATTGTGCGAGACTAACCATATAAATGACCACATTGCATTGGATGTAACTCTCTAGCATTTGTATGAGTTGCGCAGAAACTTTGCCGAATCTGTAAAAGCCTCATTTCGTTCTATAGCACCTTCTGATTTCGCAAACAAAATTTTCTTTCATAACCCGGCTGTTACAATTCTCTACCAAACCCGATCACTTCTGGGATTTGGAAGCAGTTTTTGACAAACGTCAAACCATGCAGATCTATTCCACTTATTTTAACGAAGCTCATCTTCTTCAAGTGTCGACCAATTGTGGATTTTGAAGGGCCAACTTTTGCTCACAATTCACGAACACTTGATTGTGGATTGTCTTAAACTGCTTCTCTCAGAGCAGCTTCGTCCTACCTGCACATAATTCATTGTAACTTCGACGAAATTTTCCAAACCAAATTGCTGTCGTATTTTTGTGAACCGCACCTTCTCTTTCAATTTCATTAATGTGCTCATCTACCGCTTTTTCATTGAGACCCTTTTCCCAGTAATGACACAATGGAACTTTAATTGCTATTTTTTCTTCCATTATGATTAGCAACTCCGCACGTATAAAAACGAGCAAATTTGTATTATAAAATAAAGTTAATTCGTACCAAGTTACAAAAATGTTACTGACCTTTATGCACAATGATTTATGGGACAACCTACTAAACGTACAGGGGACGAACATATTTTGGTTTCAGTTTACCATGAAACTTGGACAGATATTATTTTAAGTTTTGTCACAGTAAAATCACAAAAACATACCTATTGAATACCTATTTCATTGACACCCTTTGGGTAAAGGGAAATGTTTAAGAAAATGTTTTACATGAATATTTTTTTCAAAACGCGTAATTTACACAATGTACAAAAATTACATTGTAGTTTGCATGTCGGTTTGATGGTACACTTTATTGTTAACAAGTATCATTAAGAAAATACAAGTTTAAACTATTTCGTCGTGGTATTTTGACTATTTACTTTTATACTTAATTTAATAAGGAAGGCAACGTTTTAGATTATGAGGAAAGGTTTATAAAAAAAAAAATTCTAAAAGAAATTCTCTTCCAAATGTTGAGAAAATATACAGAATGTTTTAATCAATAAACAGTATCAGAGTAAGCATAAAAAGCGCTGAAGAATGTTGATATGAATTGAAGAGCATGCAGCAATATGTGGGATAATATCCATAATAATAATTCTTACTCAAGACTTTGCTCTAAATTGCTTAGGAAAGGAAATATTTTTCACCCAGGCACTACGTGGGTAGGCTGTACATAGGAGAAATTTGATTTTTACCAATATTTAGTCGTAAAATGCTCTTACATGTATGTTCACTATTTACGAAAATTATTTATTTTAGGTAATGAGAGACGGAATAATGGGTTGTATAAGTAGCAAAAAGGACATAAATGATATACATCCTAATATTTTTCAAGTTACCAATGTGGATGATAGCGGACGAGCTATTAGTCCTGGACAATTAGAAGTTACTGAAACCGAACTAGTCTTTTACCAAAGAGGAAAGAGTCCGACGCGCTGGCCTTTGCGGTGCTTAAGAAAGTATGGATTTGATATAGAAATATTTAGTTTTGAATGTGGCAGACGTTGTCCAACCGGACACGGTATTTATGCTTTTCATTGTTTAAAAGCTGAGCAGCTATTCAACGTCGTGCAACAAAATATTCAATTGCGAAATTTGGCAGACGATAACCTACAAATTAGCGATTTTCCTGTCCCACTGACGAGTACAGGACCACCTGTACATCGCAGAACATCTCAAGCAGATAGTTATTTAAACCCAGGTAGTAGTCAACCAGTGCGTGTACATCCGTCACTTAGTAGGCCTGGTTCTATAAGTAGTAATGGTCCAATAAGTCCACCCGCCATGTCACCATTGTCTGTAACTGAAAGTAGTTTTGAACAAAATAACAATAAGCGTGATAGTTCAGTTGTAGAGCAGCCTTACACGAATACTAACGTGACAATGGAAGAACACATTTACTTACCATCCTACATAAACATAACAATGGTAAACAGTCCTTCGCCTGATAATTATGTTAATGTACAAGAACAAAACAGTCACCTCTATATGAATATTAGTTGCAACGATACTAACACAGAATCACGAAGTGATCAATTTCAAGATATTAGTTTAGACTACGCAGGACACTGTTACGCTAACGTTGATGCAAGTGACTTAGAAAATTTGAAATTAACACCAAGAAATGTAGATCTTGAAAGTGCACCACCTACTCCAACATCTTTATATGAGTCAGCAAAGGAAGTTAATTATGCAGAATTGGATCTACCGAGTAACAGCAGTACGACGCAATTGGCTCCCGACAGCCCTGTTAAAATTAAGAAAAGTTATGTAACTATTGATTTTAATAGAACCAACGCATTATCACAATCAATAAACTCCAGGATTGATTTAGAAGAGGGTAGTCGGAAAACTAGACATAACTCCACTATTAGCGACGTGCCAACAAGACATAGTAGTTCACTTAGCGATTGAATCTATGCTGCAACATCGATTTTGGCGAAGAAATTACAAGGTTCACTCAAGGTGAGCCAGTAGTACAAAATTTAAATTTTATTACAAATTCTTGACTCTTGCTGTGTCTATAAAAATAATTCTTGACCTATATATGGTGCGAAGGTACTTGTAACGTTTGAGCAAAAGGTATTCCAATTTTTCGTGTAACGTATTTTTTATTATTATTAATTGCTAATCACTTTCGCACATCACTATACATTGTGATTTTTTTTCAATTTTTTGGCGTAATCATGAATGACGCGTTGTGATTTTATGATCCTAATTTTACCTAGCGTATCTCTTAAAATCGTAGAAATTATTTGCATTATGAGTTTTGAAAAGCAATCTATTCTTGCCGACTTGTCCATATACGGGCTAAAAACTTAATCTTAGTCCACATAAAAACAAAAGCGGGTTTTGTTTCGTATGCGAGTGAGACGTAACGACTTCATGTTTGTTAGAAGTCCGGATTGCTTTCAGCAAGCTGGTAGACGTTATAATACACTATCGTTCGTATATATATACTCTTGTGAAAAATATCACCTTCTCCATTTTTGCTGCATTATACGCTAGCGTAAAGCAAACGCCGGGTTGTCAGTGCCGTTGTAGTTTCTACAGCAGACTGTGTAGAGAGCGGGGGAGACAGAATGTATTCGATAACTGCTCAATATAAGTACATTGACCTTAACCGGCTCACAAGATGATGATTTTCACAACTGATGTAAACGCGTTAGGGTGCGTTTATAGTGGAGCTGCAATACTCGACAAGAGCGACAAGTTAACATAACGGATCAATTGGTGAGTGTTGCACCTATCCATAGCGCTCACCGTTTTGCTAATTCTCCGCTCTTATCGAGTATCGCCGTGAGACTGATAACTATGGGGATGTTTTACAAATATGGCATGTAGAATTAAAGTAGAATACAAAAACGAAAGATAAAAATCAATATTTCTATTTAAAACAAAGTTGCTAGCGATTTGCGGGGTAAACGGAAGTGTAATTATTAATTCGAATATTTTGTTGAAACATGTCATAGGTAACTATGCTTAAGAAATTCCGGAGATATATTATTATTACATATTTGTGAGCCTCCAATGGAGCAGTTCTGTGCATCAGCCTGTTTATTTTTTTTTAATTCATTCCAAAATCCTGACTATTCAATTATTACTTCAAGAAAAGCAATTGTTCCAAAACTATACCTATTATTACATGCGCTTTATTAAAATAATTCAATCATTTGGAGTCATTCTTTGATGACTCAATTAACTTACAAGCATATTTGGTAAATGTATAGTGATCGGCTATAGTTTATTATCTTATCATGTTAGTGACACTTCCTCGTACATAGGGTATTGAAAAACTAGCGCACGGCGCTTATTCCTTGTTAAATAATCTTGGCACGAAGAAATCTGCTGTACAAAAATCGGTTAGCAATTTATTTATTGCTTCCCGGCTAGGGAATAGTCCTGTGTAAAAGTCGGATTAGACGGGCATCAACGGTTGGCAGCTTCAAGCTATCCCAGCTCGGCATTGTTTGCAATGCAACCGCGTACACAGACTACCTGGGACGAGAGTTCACAAGCGTCGCACAAGAATTGCTTTAAGCTGTCGGCGAAAAACATACCATCTTCCGTCACTACCGATTATATAACATCAATAATCTCACTTTTTACGATAGAATCAAATATATCATCACCACCCTGTAGGTTTCCATGTAATTTTGACTTATGCCCTCAATCGAATCTCAAAACATGAAAGAAGCTGTTTTGAAAAATCTCTATTCGTAAAGACGGTTTTGAAAACGGTATTTGTAAATTGGTTCGTTACATTAAAGTTGAAATTGCATTAACCATATACTACAAAATCACCTGTTACCAAATATACTTTCCAGAGTTTGTTAGATGATACATATTAACGACAGGCACTTATTGCGTTTAAAAACAGCATCAAGAGGATTTTTATACTATTGGGCAATTTGTGTAATCTTGTTTACGAGAATAAAACTAACCAAAGTTATTTTACATTTTTTTTTTGTACGTGTAAGAAATAAAGCCACTGTATCAATAAACTGGAAAGTTAGTTGTGATATATAAGATTACAATTTAATTTATAAATATATCTTACAAATTACTAGTACTATTTTTGCTCCATCTAGTATTTGTAAAATCTTCTAGGCAGATATCTGCTTTATTAGTGGTAAAATATTTAAGGCAGCTTATTAAAAATGTATATTGTATACTGACTGTTGAAAGATTATATTAGATGTTTAAAACTATATTTTATGTATTTATATTTTTATAACAATTACTGAAGTTGTTATTTTTATAATGCGCAGTATTTTGCGGAAAATAGTTGTTCTTTTTTTATTGGATATATCTTCCAAAGAATACGGTTTTAAAATCATACTACAAGTAATATAGTATGCTTTTACGTACGAATGACGTCACTCGACAAAATTGTAGTGTTTAGTATACTGGATGCCGTAAAAAAATGATTATAAACAGACTGCAGATAGACGACCACTTGTATCACTTCGCATAGACGCCCGTATAAAGTCATGCAGATTTACATACGTCCGTTAGTCAAGCTACACCCCTCCGTGCTCCACGTAAGCCATTCGTCAATTGATAGTTAGAAAGGCAGTTTGTGCATGTTTCATCTTTGACTTTGTTTCCTACTATTAATTCGTTTTTTGATGTTAAATAACTTCCATATAATACTAGCAAATTTTAGTTTCTTCGACAGTTATTTTTTTTGGTTTCAATTGTATCTTTATTTACTATATACCTTTTAATTGGACATTGGGGATATATTAATTTGGTTTTCGTTTTCCTTTTTACATTTACGATGTCACCTAACAAACGTCCCCGCGAAGAACTCACAAGTACCTCGATTAAGGGTTATTATTCCTGTCGAATCAAAGTTACGCAAAAACTAACTCCCAAAAATATATACAAAAGTCATGCTAACACAAATCAACAGTATTTACAACATTTTCGAATGTGTGGCGAAACGGGAAATTTTGCTTTTCGTATGTGATGCTGTAGCTTATATGCATAAAGGTGGCTCCTTGCGATGCATCTACGCCACTGGCATTTTACGCGTCAAACAGATGCATGCCGTGGTTGGACGAATGTATCGTGCCCCACTTTATCTCAAGCGTCGGCGAAAGGAGTGATCGTCGATCCGCAGTCTGATTGTAAAGTATGTATTTTAATATACGGTTCCCAACGTATCTTTTGTATACAGCGAAACACCTCTAAAATGAGCATTCTTTAAAAACGGATATCTCTACAACGGGCATCTTTCATGGAACCATTAGTCATTTCTGAAATGTTGTCTCTTGCACGAACAAACACAATTATAAATAAGTTGTATTGTATAAATACATGTATGAATTATCCCGGAGAAATTATTATTTGTTTTATTAAATAGCTAAAAGCTTGGTAACAAACGGTAAGTATCCGTTTTAAAGAGATTCCACTCTATTTAGCGTTACTTTTCAAATTGAAATGTTCATGATGATTGTTTTTTAGGTACAATATTTCAATGGCTAGTTTATAGACTTAGCAGAATATTTTATTCTTAGGAAACACCCATAAAAACGGCTTTTCTGAATAATCTTGGTTCATAGGTTCTGATTAAGAGGCTCTTCATCGTGTTGGACATGAAAATGCTGAATATATCCTGCGAGATTTTGAATAAGTATCTGTTTCATGCTAACAAACGTAGACTCTACAGGTTCTTGGTCTCTTTATCGCGTACACTAAGGATCATTCTCTAGGTTGCGTTTGGGCGCCAAATATGTTGTGCAATTTGCGGATGGGTATTATTTTACAGTCTTCTGTACTCTTAGTTCGCAAAATGCCTGAGCCTAATAGTGAATAGGGTTCGGAATTCGGTCACGCTATCACTAATGTCGCAAACATGTAAGTATTCGTACCTATAGTAATATTGTACAGGGCTTACCCATTCATACTGTAACAAATCACTACTAATTGCGCTTCCACAACCGATTTGTTTTTATTCTAAAAAAACTTTTTCATTTTATTTTTTGCTCTAGAAACATCATACGTGTTTTCCTATTAAAAACTGTTGGTAATTTGCAACTATTTTACCAAGTAGACGCCACATTTTGCTAAACCATTTGACTTGGGATATCTCTGACTGGAAGTACAGTCTATGGCAAATTTTCTAAGAAGTTGGAGGGTTTGTTATCCGCGATAATTATTGGGGGTATTTCATGTGTACTAAATATCGATTTTGCGTTTAGGATGGTCAATTTTGTCACGGAATAACAATAACTCAGTCCATTTCGTTAAGTAATTAATCACGCACAGGCCGTCGTGGTCGAGAATATCATAATCTAATTTGTTGTAAAGCAGTTCTGGTAATTCATATCTTCTTAACATTAATATTTTTCATACTTCCCATATTTGTCTACAAAATTTTATAATTGTTAATCTTGCAGTTGTTGCCCGTTCTCGCATTTTGGTAATTCCAAAATAACTTATCATGCATGTATTTGTCTTAGTACTGCCATCCTCATTGTTTCAGTTTATCCTATCATTCATAAACAACAGCTCATAACACTTCTTCATTTTCTCTAAGGTTACATTATGCACCTCGATCCAACACCACTGTGCGTTGGTTTTTGATGACAACTAGATCCCATATGGTGGTTTAATAATCGGATTTCTTCCATCTTTAGTCTTAATACGCATTTTATGTGCATTTACCTACACCATTGAATACATCGATATTTTATAGGATAAATATTAGGATCTAGAATGGTATAGTTTGCATTTCGAAGCCGCGAAAAGTGCTGAGGCTGGGTATTGCTTTGAGATATTAGATGCATATTTCTTATTTTTAATGTTTAATAAAATAGATAAAACACATTGTCTTAAACGTAGTGAACACAACAATTTCCCTTCGTATATATAAATTATTAAGTTTGAAAAAATATTGATTTGATACATTCAGTGTGTAAATAAAATCGAGGAATAGTGTTTTGTGATGAACAACTGAGCTAAAATTAAACTGACGTTTTCCCCACTTGCCTGAATTCTAACTTATACAATTCAGATGATGTGCGTTTCGATGTTAATAAGAATAAGAATGTTATTAATTCTATTCTATTTTATTTATCTCACAGAAACATTCAAACTGTAATCGTGTATTTACATATGTTATTCCAAATATAATGAAATTAACCGTTATCCATTTAAAATTGCTTTTTTCTCTCTAGATTTCAAGCTATACTTGTACCTTCCTTTAGTGGTAAGTGTATTATACAGCGAGGTCTTAAAGTATTCTATATTCCGCCTCCCCCTTCCTAATTTATCAACGACAGAAACTGACGTTTTAAGAAAAAGCGCGTCGATTTTTATTTTTTGTGGGTATTGGATAAACCATATATTTTTTGTTGGGTCTGACAAACATTACGAACCCGGATTTAACGAACGCTCCCCTATTCAACTTATAACTTGAAAATATTCGACACAACTTTGCGCTACATTTATGATAACTGGTAGCGTCAGGAAAAGGTCTTCGAGATTTGTACGTTATTGACAAATGCGGTTGTATTCGGAGAAGGAATGGATACCTTAGGACTTCAGCCTGCATATAAATTATATATGTATGTCTTTTAGACTGTACTGTTATGTAACTATGCCAAAATATTTACAAAAATGTTATTTACTTCATGTTTCTATGTGTTATGTATGTGACTAGAATGGTGTTATAGATGCTTTCTTAATGCTTCGAAAATGTACACGAATACAAGAACATCGAAAATAGCTATGTCTCTGCATTAATTTAACAATATCTTTACACCAACATCTAAGTGCATTTCAAAAATGTATTATCTGCCGCCAAATATTTATATAGAAAACAGCCAAATCTTCATTGGTTGATTTAAAAGATTGAAAGATTTCATACATTACTGAATTTTATGGGAAGGCAGTATTTGGTGCATTAAAAATATTAGAGGAGAAAAGAGTCAAAAATAAATTCAATTGAAAACAAACTGTATTTTATGATGTAATATACGAAGAAAGTATTTTCCCTCTCTTTAATAACCAAAGACCAAAATTGCTGAGTATAACTTATTTATTGATATAACGATACATAACTTTTCTCCATTGCCCAAAAATGCACCAGTATACGTGGTCAGTATTTATATGTGAAAAAAAAAAAACAAAATTAAATAATAACATAGTATTTAGTTACACAAGTAACAAAGGCACTTTTAGACCGTCCTACCTCTTACATACTCTGATGTCAATGCAAGCAGCAAATTGTTATCCAAAGAATTTATACTCATTTGTCATGTCTACATGTTTGATGTTTTTTTTTATTATTATACTATGTCGTTACCGTATTGTTATTTAGGCAAAGAAAGCTGTGTTATCTTGCCATTTTTTTTTATTATTTGCCAACTACCAAAGATATTTTGTATTTAGTTTTTGTTAATTTTGAAAATAATGTATTGCCCTAGAGTAATGTATTAGTCATTGGAAAATAATTTTCAATAAATATTTTACAGATATATTCAATATTTTTTTTCTATGCACTACCTTTGCCAAACCCCGATTTTATGCCTTTCATTTTTACCATTGTTTTAAAGCATGGTGGTATCTCCAAGACCATAGAGAAATTTACATGCAGACGGAGCATGCTATGCAGAAACGCATATATTCAGTGAAATTTACGTTATTGGCACATATATATGTTTAGAGGTGCTGGGTACGCTGAGCGTACATGGAGCACTCTGTTGGCTGCCCTGGGACAGAGCGAGTATCTCACTTTGTGTGTTAAAAAAGCATACATCAGCGGCGGAGGGTAATGATGTGGCAGAGGCATCATGATATGGCTTTCCGTGTATTTGCCTAGAATATTGTGTACCGTGCACGAGAAAGTCAAGTTGTTGTGAGCTACATTTCGCTAAAGTTCGCCACTTTCCGCGAACTTCACGAAATTAGCAGATACAGACTCGTGTTTTGTCGACTCTCGGGGAAACCAGTAGGCAATAGGAACTCATTCTCATGAGACGAATAAATACGGGTCTGTCAAGTCTCTTCTAATTTCGTGATTTATGTAACGCGCTTTGTAGTAATTGAATATTATCAAAGTTTTCTGGTATTTTTAAAATATACACATATCACTGAAAAATATGTATTAACAATAAGGATACGCATAAACTACAGGTACTTTAAAAATTGACAAAAGCAGTCTGTTTTGTATAACCAACACATCACCACTACAGAAGCATTAGCATTGCCTGTACTCAGCCAGTTTTAAGTTTCTGTGAAACGAACGCAAAACTAACTCTTCTTTTTCAGATCTGCGTCTACAAATCAAAATAGATAATAACGAATAACGATATTTTTATGAATTATTCTTTACAAGCTTAAGGAACAACGGAAAACAATGTTTATACTTAAAGAGTTATTTCTATAATTCAGCTAATAATTAAAGAAATATTTCTATTAATAATGAAAAGACAATTGCAAAAGATTTATTTTCATCAAGTAAAGGTAGACAAATATCGATTGTATAAAATATTAATTATTGTTCCTAATACCCAATGCTTGCTCAAGTTCAGCTCGTTTCTGCTGAACCTTTGTATAGAAATAACGACAAACTGCTTCCTGTGCCCAAGGTTGATAGAAGAAATCAGCTCTTCTTTCCTCTTCGGGGTTTCCGACAATATCAGTCA
The DNA here is from genome assembly GCA_902654985.2 of Oryctes borbonicus. Taxonomy (NCBI): domain Eukaryota; kingdom Metazoa; phylum Arthropoda; class Insecta; order Coleoptera; family Scarabaeidae; genus Oryctes; species Oryctes borbonicus. The sequence goes on from LR736858.1 coordinate 6,293,385, forward strand.
TAGTCTATAAAATTGCAAAGTTTTAAACATGGTTGTTAACTAAACAGAATTATTTTTTAGTAATTACATTTTTACAATAGCAACTATTATTATCAAAACTTTTGAAGATCGTATTTTATTAATCTGATCTCTGAGGTGTTTTTAATGTGTTTAAATGACGTTGCATTGGTGTCATTTTCATAACTGTATTGGATTGAGACATAATACATAACATACCTTAAGATCTCTGGTTTGAGAAACTATCCATTTATGAATAAATTGTTGAGGATCTTTGGCAAAACTCAAGAAGAACTCTCTGTTAGTTTTTAGTTGATTGATGGTTTCAACAGTTTCATGAATTTTGCTGTCCAGTCCTTGTATTTCTTGTTGACTTGCTGTACTAAGTAAAAAGTTGTTCATTTGAGTTTTTAAAGTGTCGTCGACCTGAATTAAAAACATGTATTACTTATTATAGCAAAATTTCTCAAAAATTAGTTAAGACGCTATCGATAGTATAAGTAAAAGTAGTAGACGGATAAGATGGATACTAATGTAGCAAAGAATCAATTAATAAACTACAGCTTGCCCCATGCTGCTATAAAAATGTTGGTTCTTATGAAGAATTCAGAAAAATAAACCTCAATAACAAAAAATAACTTAAATCTTCTATTTTATGACCAACATAAAAAGTTTGTGCAAATGAATTTTCTTGAATTGTTCTGTATCTTGTGAAATACTTCACTAAACTAAAACCTGCTCGCATTGGACGCACGTTTCAGTAACCAAGCTATCACCATCAGCAGTAAAACTGAACTAACATACTAAGCAAAATACTGATGATGATAGATTGATTTTGCAGTAAGGATTTTAGTGAAGTGCTTTAGTGTTCCAGTGCCACCGAGTTCGACTACTTGTTTACTGTATCTTATAATTGACCTTTGTACCAATAAGTTGTTTATTTATCTATTAACTAAGTCCTGCAATTTAGATACACTTACCTCCACGTCAATATCGTAACAAGCCGTTTGCTTGCTTTCTGCTCCGCCTTCCACCGATATCACATGGTTGATAACAATAGGATCAGGAGGATGTAGTAGTGGATTTAAACGGCTGGGTATCTCAGCGAACTTCATTTTTTGACAACTAAATATTTGCTCTAGGTACTTATCACAAACGATGTATTCACGTTCATGTGCATCCTGTAATCTAACAAGGTAATCATCATTTTAATGTGCGTGTACTTTTTCTAATGAAAGAATGAAGGAATTCGAATTCCGAAGTAACCACAGTAAGTCAACTATCAAAGCAAGTATTCTAATGTGGGGCTGTACACGGTGCAGACGCGTGTGACAATGATATTTGGTAGCGAAATTAGGTTTACCTGTGGGTTTTAATATACTGCCATAATGCCGAAATTATAACAGGCCTAGTCTGTGTGTGTACACCCAACAATCTAGCCAACCTTGGATCTAACTTAAACTGCAAAGGTTGATAATCCAATAGTAACAGTATCGTACAACGAACATTCTTATCACCTGGGCGTTTTACCTAAGAAGTAAAGCAAATTATAAAATGATGCAAAGAAAACTTGCTATATTAAAAACGGACACGTTTATAGGCAAAATTGTTAGTTCTTTAGGGGATAGTTTTTAGTACATTTCAACCGTACTTACTACTTCAATCGCTATCACAGCGCAAAATTTATTTCTTGACAGAAGTTGAATTGAATTTACATTGTGTAAGGACATTTTAACTAACGCGATGAACAAATCAGTAAATTTCGAAGTACATAAACATCATCTGCCTCAAACAAGTCAATAGCCAATATTTAATACAAAAGGTACAATTTTCTTATTCAAATCACGGTAAAGTTGAAACGTTATTAACTAACCTGAAATCCATCCGTTTCTTGCGTAGTTAGTGTACGGTGCCATTCCACTAAGTGATTGTCAGGTCCATATAGCTCCTTGTCTAATTCAATTACAAGTGATTTAAAGAAGGACGAGAATTTACGTTTCACTTTATTGGGATCATTCTTCGACTCCTCTAACAAACGACCTTCCACTCTTAGCTCCCACGATGCTACTGTACCTTCTTGGCCCGGTCCTTCTGGACCATCCGCTTGAGGTTCTTTGCTTGGATAAAAAGTGTTTGAAATAAAAATTCTTAGTTTTCGTTTCTGTTTCATCGGTCTCTTTAAAGCCTCTTGTATGTCCAGCCGTTTTCTCATAATGGTTGCATCTAGTTTACGTTCAAATGCTAGCAAATCCATATATGCTTGACTCTCAGGCACTAAGTCTCTAACTTTTTGCGGTAATATTTTATCTGCAAGCTTCTTTTTCTTTTTGCTTGTCCCATGAGAATAATCGCTAAAAATGTAAAATTACGCATGAACCATCACCAACACATTGCGTTGAATAGCAGCTTGTTTTTCTTGTCATTATTTCTTCAATAGATCTCTTGATTCACCGTATATACTATTTTTATTTTCTAAATATATACATATATACAGTGTGATATACTTGAAATGGATGCACCCCTGTAGAATCTATATTTTATATTAAAATGAAACGATTTTTTTAAATATTCGAGTGCGGGAGCCAACATCACCGACCTGATATTACAACACATTTGAAATATACAGGATGTTCAGCATTGATGCCAAGCGTAAACATCAGAAACGTCATTTTTGAAATAGCAGTGTCTGTAACCAACGTGGAAATTTATATCTCTAACGTTTATGTATAATGATGCATATGTCTATCATTGAAAGTAAAAGGGATATTTCCAGTTAGTACGGTTACTATTGTCATGGTAACCAAACTATACTAATATTCGAAATAAGTAAGTCTTATTTATTTATAGGTGTATATTAACTTACGGGATTGAGCGCAAAATTATAAATCTATAGATGGAGAATCCAAAGACATAACAATATATTAGTGTTCCATTTGAAAGGGCCAAGTAGGTGCCTTCTGTATATATAAAAATATTTTTAGTTTATTATGTCATCAGAATGTTTCACCTTCCGACTATTTGCAATTTTAAAATTTCAGAAGGTTGGGACACATATATTAATAATGCTAATAAATTTAAAATAAAAATGTTTTGCTAATTTCTATCCATATCAACCTACAATCCCAAATAACATTAGAGAAATCCAGCAAATAGTTATTTCCATAAGACCAGTATTTCGATCCATAGTAAGCCACAGTGATCGAGATCTTGGCCGACTAAGATAATTCTGATTTACAAAATCAGCATATTTGGCTGTCATAACTAGACCATTTCAAGACCTTAATGTGTTGTCAGCGGCTACTTCAATATGTCACTCAGAAAACCGCAACTATATAAATGAAATAATTTCTTACTTTTTCTGTTGTTGTATAGATCCTCTACTATCTGCTGGACGTTTCACACCTGCCTGCGGTTGAATTGGTCCACCCCGCATTGGTGAGTATTGCTGCTGTTGTGGTCTTTGCATCATTGTACCACCGCTTGTACCCATATTTGGCGGTGGGGTAAAACCTGACCGTTGCTATAATATCATATGAATAAATACAATAAGATATTGGAGTAGGTATATATTTACGGGAAAATTTTGGCCGGGGTACTGGCGCATCCCGGCATTTTGCGGCGGTGCATATCTTTGTGGAGGTGGCCCGCTAGGTCCTGGGTTTGGTACTGGTCCAGTAAATCTTTGGGCCATTGATTTATATCAGATGCTACTGCAATAAAACGTTGCATTAATTCTTGAATAGCGACTAGTTACCTGATCAAGAATTTAAACGGACGCAGTTCTGCTTGGAATTATTGCTTATTGAATATTTTGTTAAATATTGAATGTGGTTAAACGACAATAAAATGTTGCGTATGACGCTCTCGTTTGACATTTGACATTAGCGTTAGGATGTGATTCATAGATCGCCCTTGAGTGGGAGATATAGTGTAAGGGAATACTTACTGCGTACTGAGCAAGCTTAGTAACACAAATAAAGGGCTTTACAAATAGCCAATACACATGACGCAAATTGCATATATATTTTAATACGTGGAACAATAATTCTTTTTCGATGTCTTTCCGTAATAAGTATCGGATGTATAAGGAGCGCTTTCAGCATCTGCGTTGTAATCCGTGTGTTGCTTAGGAATAATCGACCGTGTAAAACGCAGCGCGAGAAACACAGTATTTTTTGAAATGGAATGGATCTAATTGATTTCAATGTACTGCAGCAGATGAGCGCGATGCGTGCAAATAATCCTAACTTTTTTCTGTCTAATCACAGAATATCTAACAATCAGAATACCAACTCGTCGTCTCCGAATGGGCAAAATTTTGCAACTTTGGGAAATGTTTGGGCCTAGGAAACAGTGAAGTAACAAAGCTGTATTAACAAGCAAAAAAACATATAAACGTCGCTTTGAAAATTTGTAATTGTGAAGTAATGTAATACAGGTATAAAAACAACATGGAACAAAAATGTTTATTTTGACATATATAACGGTGAAAAATGTTATTGGGTTGATGCCGATTATAAATTATAAATATAATATAGCAATATTCTTTGTGAATAAAGGTACTAATTTTGAAGAAGGAGGATTATGCACGAGCTCTTGCTGCTATTGACTGTTGGTATTCTAATCATTAAATATTCTATAGTCTAATTCACACAAGATAATGCAAAAATCCAGAAATGCAAACATCTACGGTAGCCGGTCCTATTACTCACTATTTCAAGAGTCTTGCCTCATGTTGGTGTATAAGTGATTTTCGATTTATGTAAAGAGCTACTCCGGAACAGTTCCAAAGCAAGTCACAATGAAGTAATACAGTCCAGATGAGGTGCAGATAAAAAAAATGGCGGGTGATGCAACACGAACATAACCTATGAAGATTTGCTACTATTCATTTCGTGCGGCATTTCGCGTGGCTAAATAGAATGTTCCAAGACCGTTCCGGAGCAGCACGGCAAACAAACCGGGAGCCACTATAGTACACAGGCTGTAGTATCTTCGAATGTTCCTCGATATATTTTTAGACAAACAACACATAAGTATCGGCACCCTCCGCACCACACAAGTTTAATTTATTATATAGTAATATAATAATTAGTCCGGGACGGCCGTTTCGAGGACACGAATGGTCCTCATCATCAACCGGTGACCGAATGAAGTTCATTCGGTCACCGGTCACCAACATGTTATTAACAGATAAATTAAGATCATGTTACGTTAAAGTAAACTAAAATGTTATATTGCAAATAATTTCGTGCTACTCCTATCGATAATTTCGCGCTGCCTTATGTGAACTCTGCTCGAGTGTTCCAACCGGCCATTGATTAATTCTCCAAGCCTAATAAAGAGTATATGAACTGATACACGTGTATCGGTGGTTGGAACATTTAATTCTTCTCTAATGTCCCATGCTTTATTTATTTTGCCATTCTGAGCTTTTGTTTTTAAAACTCAATAAAACCTTAAACGCCATATGGCAAGAAACTACTTGTTTAACTCAATTATTTTAGGAACGAATGGTACGAATCAGAACTATGTAGACAATGCAACCCGTTATACATCACCGAATAATACAGTATGGCGGGTTGCATATCTGTTGCTGTTCTGATTTTCAAATAAAAATACCAACGTACAAAGTAAGGAATAAGTATATTGTCTATAAGCAAACTTCATGATCTTACTGTATGTGAGATTAAGTGATTCTGTATAACATAAAAAAATGTACATTCTAAATTTACCTAAAAATTAATTAGTTGAACTGATATTTTGATTGAATATTATTTGGCAAAGATATTAAATTGATTTAAAATTACTATGATTCCTGAGTGAGTAAATTTAACTTTTACACTGTTCGTGTTTTAGGTCTGTTATATATAAACATATGTGTTGTCATATGGTTTATATTTCTTCCAATGTACGTACACAGTGCATCTTTTTTCAGTGCATTAAGTTGCCAACCGATCTTAGTTTTTTTCTATTTGCATCAATCCGGAGTTCACCGTAAAGCATCCGTTTGTCGAAATATAAAGGCACATGTGACCTTTTAAATGTAAACATTTCGGAATTTAATAATGATAGCAAGGACTGTGGAGTAGTATGGTAAAGAACACATTAGTATCGGCACCCTCCGCACCACACAAGTTTAATTTATTATATAGTAATATAATAAATTGTCCGGGACGGCCGTTTCGAGGACACGAATGGTCCTCATCATCAACCGGTGACCGGACTATTTATTATATTACTATATAGTAAATTTCGGAATTTATTTTTTTAGCTGTTTTTTTTTTATTCAAGCTTGTTGACGAGATCTTTTCCTTTAATTTTTTTATGTTGGACTTTTTTTCGCACTTGCAGATCCCTAGGGTACACGCAAACCACGTTTGGCAAATGATTATTGATGGTTGATGCCATTGATATTATTTGTAACTATAATAAAGAGAATTATTTTATTAGGTTTATTTAGGTTTTTCGTATTTTGTTGTAATAAAAACTTCTCACGATATTCTGGCATTTGGAACAAGTCGCGCATCTATCCCTTACAATGAAATTGAAATCTTGAAACCAAAATCTTTTCTTAGATCGATTGCAATCATCGCCATATCCAACGTAAAGGAAACCTACAAAGCTACTGTTATTTAAATTTTTATTTAAATAACAGTAGCTATTTTTCGTCTTGGCTTAAATTTTTTTCTACTTATATTTCGATTTCGATTCAGCTGTAGTTGCTAATCAAAACGACTTCTTTGTAGAAGATTCACTCGGTCTGCATTTTCTCCTACCTTCTCCGGGTTTATTCTATTGCTTATAATACTTCTGTTTTCATATTACCTATATCTCTTCTTTTTTGTTTGCATTTTACGTGAATTTCGTTATTTGGGGTTTTAGCTATGCTGATCCAACATAACAGCTTCGCTTATTGTACGGTGTTTAATATGTTTTGCAGATGTTCAAATCTCAAAACTTTTAGACTACCTTTAACTTTCTTAATTTGTTTCGGAAGAGGCGGTATCTTATTTAGAAATTTTTCTCTACGTTTCTCCCACATACATCCAGATTAAATTTATTGATGATATCAGCACTTTCGCCAAAATGTGGTAAATAAGAAGACGAAGTCGCTTCAGCTTGTACAAATCCAGGTTCCGATTAATTATTTAAAGTTAGTCTAGAATAGCTTCCGAATTACAAGGATACATTCATAAAAATCAATTATTAAGTTCAATTGCACTGTCGAAGATGACAGCTTAGCTCTCGAAACGTATGTTTTAGTGAAGTGTTTCAATGTTGCAGTGTTCAAGTACGTGATTTATTTAGATTTGAAATTGAAATCCTAATAAACTATAATAACGTTACCTATAGACCTGAATCCTATCAGGGTGTTCTGCATTGAAACTGCTTTTACCTATTATTCAAAAGTGTTATTTTATGAAAATTTATTTTTATCTAAGTTGTTCCACACGATGGGCCAACAAAAATAATAGATATGGCATTATAACCGGTACCCTAATTGGTATCTCTGCCAATTTTGTGCAATTTTAAATTTAAATTTGGAGGTTACACGTTTGAAAAATATAGCCTTATAATTATGCAGCACTTAAATTCATATTTAGTGCGTATTGATAGATCAGATTTTATTTACCAAAGAGATGCAAATAATTTATAATTAACCAAACATAACTAATGCGTATATAACAGTTATGCTGCTGCATTTTTAAGAAAACATCTTAGTTAAATTGAACTAAGTAATATATGTATATTATTGTATGGATACTTATTTGCTGCAATTGATTTTACGTACACATCTGTTGCAAATTAAGCTTGTCTTCTACCTATTATACTGATAAAATTTCATATTCTTCTATAACACTTTAAATTCTTATTAGGGTGTACTATAAGAAATATAAGTGCCTCGTGCAATTACATTTACCAAAATTTTACCGTGTATTTTCATTTGAATTGTATGAGAAGCTGGGTAGTTTTGAAGTTTTATAAGTTTCGAATGAAGAACACACATCTCCGTACGTAAACATAAGGCGTACGAATGTACAATGTATTTACGCAGTGATACTTATATGCAAATGAAGTAAACATTGTACAAGACATGAATAGTTTTCTTTCTATTGGTAGACCCGATATACACTTGTCCGCAGTGATTGGCCGCTAGCAAAGTGAAGTACCTCCCACCCAGGATATAAAATCAACAGGTGTGCACGACAAACAATTTGCGCTTTCTTTGTTTAACAGATTTTCTTAAATGGCTTAGTTTTGGAATTTAATATCTTGATATAGATAACATTTTATAATTTTATATTATTTACGGAACATACATGCATTTCTAAAATTATAAGTCAGTATATAAAATATACAGTAAGGAAAAAGGAGTTAAATTCTTTACTCTGCTTTCGGAGCAAATTTGTGGAGTACATCAAAATTATGAACCATTTCCACTTCTTCCAAAGTTAGTTAACAATTTTTCTGTACGTTTATATATGTACATTTACATTTTCCTAGATGATAATCTGAATAAGGTGCCACTTCATTCAAGTAATGTATTGGCTACTTATAAATATTTGGAATATATGTAGTACGTTAATGTGAAGCTTTATAGTACCTACGGTTGGAGTTGCTTGTATTGTATGTAAACTGGAGGCAAGTAATTGTTAATTTGACATTGCATCTAAATTAATATTGCTTCCTAAATACGGTATTTAATAATCGCCATAAACTGCAGCTAATTTGGATATATCTCTAAAAATGAAATATAACTTCTGCGTTTTAAACAGATGTGGAATAAAACTGAAATACATATAAATAAATTTTAAATATGCACGTGCAGAAGATGGCGCTGCATCCCTATAAGAAAGTCTATGGGAGCTTGATTGGGATATGACAAAATTCCTTTTTTGGAATGGATTCTAATGGTGCAGACTTGGCCGTCATTGAGCTATGTAAATTCAAGCTGAACAATTAACGAATTAAAATTACGTAATAAAAGTATGAAGATAGTTTAGCCCCGCGACGCGTTCCGATGTGTGCAGTGCAGGGTTTGAAGAGCGACCAAAACCGCCGCAAACAATTTGGATGTAAAGCACTTTATTTTCGCCCAAAGGTTGAAAACAGTAACCCCCTTATTTACCACATTGCACACTCTGTTTAAACATTGGGAAAGAGATATGAATTTTGTTAAATTATAGAAAAAAATAGGTTTTCTAATACCCCACGCAATTTGGTATTTTGAAGTTGAATAACTCTTAAATCAGAAGCCATTTGATTCAAGAGTCTTTTCTAGAAAATTGGAAAAATGATTTATGGTCAGCTATAAAAATACTAAATTTTAGTTATAGATTATTTTCAAAACTACCCCGAATTCTATATTAAAGGGGGCTAACTAACTAATTACTTTTCGAACGGTTTACTCAAAAATTAAATGCTTTGTCATGAAATTAATATTTTGTTTGGAGGAATATAGTTATCTCGATTTAAGATTTTTAAAATACGCAACATAAATAAACTTAAAGCATAAATAGTCAGTACAGTACGCGACAGTGCAAGATAGGTCCAACAAAGAGACTTGGGTGAAATTGCACGCGACTCGTATACACGCAAGAAAGAAATAATTGGTTACAACGTAATGCCTTTGTGCGGTTACCATTAGAGCCTTGCATATGGGTGCGTATCCTCGGGTTATTTGCGGATGATGATTGTATAGATCAGGGTTTCCCAACCTTAATCAGTCCGCGACACACTTATAGGTTTAGTATTTTGTTCCGGCACCCTTGTCAAAATATATGTACAATGACATAAATCTTGCATAGAAATGAAAAATAAACCTCACCATGTGAACCTCACATTCATTAAAATTGAATCACAGGAGCCATCAAATCAAAATACAAAAAATATGAAATAAATGGCGAAAACCATTAACGACAAGTAAGATGATGCAGAGCATACGATCCTTTGCAGCGAATAAACGCCCGCACACCTCCAGAACGACCAGACATTGACCGAGCTCCATCAATACCGATGCACTTTTCGCAATCTAAGTAATTTTTGGTTATAAACCTGTCAAGCATCTGAAATAAGTATGCAACCCTTACGCTTCCAATTATGCTTTTGCAATGCAGAAGGTCTTCAATGATAATATTATTATCTAGGAACTGTACACAACTAAATAAACTAAATTTGGTACCTTTCATTTTCTCTGTTAACTGATTACTGAGGCCCTGAGCTGTATGACGGATTCTTCGACTAACAGTCTTGTTGGACAAAGATACCTTTAAAATGATTTTTTCTCTCTGTCTCACTTGAGCTGTCCCATTTAATAAAAATTTTTCCATTTTCCTATGACTTGACGAAAACACAAAGCGGCACACTGAAACAAAGCGGGCTCTTCTTTTAAAACCGTTTAATTTTTTTCTCAAATGTTTATTTATTTAACCACGTAAGCTATTGCAGAGTAGACATGGAAAGTCATTTAAGATCACAGTTACAATACGATTAATTTAGAATTGATTAACAATCAAGATATTCCGAAAGAGTGTAAACCGCATTATTCAACAGAAGGTCCTTTAGAGTATATTTAAAGACTGTTAAAGGGCCAATGCGCCTGATATCCAGCGGCAGGCCATTGTACAGTTTAGCAAGGGAATACTTGGGTGATCTCTCAAAAGGTGCAGTTTTGTGTTTATTTAGGTGGATAACATCTGCATTTCGGGTGCCATATAGAGCATTCAGTAATTTGAAGTCACTGAGATAATTCTTGACGTAAACTAGTGCTATATATAGGTATACATAGATAGTGCAGTCAATGATCGGTACGAATCTCTGGGTGAAGTGCTAAACATGATAATGCATTTCTGGCAGATGAAGACTCTACTTAACCAACACATCCATGTTCCACTGGAGTTTATTTATGTTCTCAATGAGTGAAACTTCTGAGTAAAGCTTAATGTCGTTTGCGTACTCAAGAGCAGGGCAGGTTATATGAAGGAATAAGTAATTTATAATCAAAATAAATAGCGGCGGACCAAGATTTGAACCGTGAGAGACACCGGTAGCAGACACTAAATCGGTAGATGTGTAGCCGTTGTAAGTAACATAGCATTTCCTCTGATGCAGGTACGATAGCAAAAGAGATGCGAAGTGCCATCCATTTTTTTTTCTCTGCAACCTAGGCTGAAAGTTTCTATACACTCGAGGTAGTTCTTCTGGCCTTATGGATCTGCATGCTTCCCTTATCCTTATCTTCATTTCATGTGCACCATTTGGACAATTTTAATGGACAATTGCTTTCAATCTTTCCCAAAGAGCACGAGAGGTCGGATGATCTAATTGGCCATGTAAGTTCAGAGCCTCTACCAATGCACTTGTTTGGAAACATTTCGTTCAACCTCTCCTTTACTTGCCTAACGAAATGTGAAGGGCAACCAGAATGTTAATGCAACATTTGCCTTCTTATTTCTAGTGGCACGTCTTTTAATAACTGTAGTTCGATAAAGAATGTGTCGATTTTTGCGTGTAAAGTATGCAAAAGTAGCTTCGTTCAACCATAATATTTTCTCAAAAAATCATGAATCTCGAGTTTTTGGTGTTCATCGACAGAAGCGGATTCTGTTACGGAAATCACGTTAATGAGATATGGTACGGGTACATTTTATGGTCACACAGAACTCGCCATATGCCGATGTTGCTAATGCCCGAGTTTTGAGTGCTTGTTTGGGGATTCGCTTCAGCTGCGAGGAAAGTATCTACTACTCGCTCATTTCTACCAAGCCGAACAATTTGCTTGCCTTTATTATGGTTCTTTTGTTGTGCACAAAGAGCTAGACGACAGAACACCTTTCGCGTAAAAAGTCGCCGTTCTGGATAAATCTCCGTATACACACGCGTTGCCCTTGCAATATTTTTTTAACATTCGCCCATAATCATTAACATGTCGAATGCTTAATGCTCCTTGATCTTAAAGAATAATTCAATTAAAATTTAAGCAATAAAGAGTAATCATAAATAACTTAACAAAATATAACAACAAAATGAGCAACAACAAATAATAACGATAATAATTAAAACGCGAGCTAGAGAAGGCTGCAACACAACACATTGACAGTTACTATTACGATACGATATTATGTGTTCGCCAACATTCAGCTACACTGTTAAAGCTCTCTATGATCCACGTGGGTAACTATGCAGCAATAATTTTTGTGAAATATTTTGTAAAATATTAATTTTGGCGATAATTCATCTTAGACATGTTACTTTTTGGTGGCTAATCGATTGGAATTGAGGAAAATAGGTGTTCCAATTAAATGAGTGAATACCCACCACTTTACCTTCTCCGTTGGATTAAGACACTCTGTTATACATTACCAACATGTGAAAATAGAATTACTTGCTATAGTAACAAGGGCATCTAATTTGACTTTCCATGACCAACTGCATTTAGCAAAATTTCAAGAAAAACGAAAATGACTCGCAAAGTATAAAGTTTGAGTAGTTAATTGGTTGGATAAAGTTACCTTCAAATTTAATGTAGACTTCATACTTGAAATAAAAATGGGACTGTTTGTGTTATGTGGATATTAACTGCAATTGAGTGCTCAGAAGCAGTGGCTAGATAACTTATAATAATAACACACACACTACGTTTCTCATCAAATAGTTGTTGCCACATACCTTAAATTTATTTTCAAGTTAACTGTTTCCCCTTTTTTTAATTTGACACAGATGTGTGGATTTGTTTCATACGGACAATAATTGATAGCGCACGTAAAAAGTGAGAATTTAAATTAAATTATTTATTGATGGAGAATGCAATAAAGTGATATTTACAATGTATGAAACCTTTGCCGCTAGGTATTTACAAAAACAAAAGCTGTTATGGAACATACTTAAATGAATAATATAGAATTTGAAAAATCAGTAAAAGCAAAAATTGAAACATAGCTTTTCTGAATTTATTTTAATGTGGTCTCAAGAGCATGAATTATTTTTGGATAACATTTTCTGGACAAATGAAGTCAAATTTATGAGAAATGGTCTGCGTAACCGGCAAAATTCGCAGTTCGGATTCCTACGTATTTAGAAGGCTCCAGGAGAGTTCAACGCTACATCAATGCTGATACCTTTTTTGGAAGAAAATTGTGCTTCAATATATATTTCTCTAAATATGTTGAAAAGTATCCATTTCTGATGCGACAAGTTTTTTTTGTTTTTCTTTTGTGAGAGCAATTTGAAAAGAGGTAGTTGTATCTAAAAAAATAATTATTGACACTTTCTGTAATTAAAAATTTAATCGTAGTTATTGGACACTGTGTATAACGTTTTCGAAAAATTCATTCGGTTTTTGGCTTTTAATCCCATTCGTGTAGAGCATACATTGAAAATCTTTAAAAATGAAAAAAACGAGTACAACCTAAGCGTCACCTAGTAGATACTGCTACAGCAATAATAGAACAACCGTCGCGTAGATACAGTGATACGTTTTATTCGTTTTTAACATAACTGAGATAATTTGAAATTTACCATGAAGGTTGATAAATATTGACATGAATTGAAAAGAATCATCCAAAAGCATAACAATATATAGGCTGTTCCATTAAAACAAATTAAACTTGTATGGATTATAGCGGTAACTGAACAGCCTGTATCGGATGGCACAACGAGTGCCCCTTACTTAGTAACGCGTGTTCTTCGACAACTGGCATTTAATTATGAGGTTGGATATTCTCGTACCTGCAACATTATCAAGAAATCATTTTAATTGGTTCAGTTTAGATTCCGTAGATGACGCTTCGAACGTTTACCGAGAGATTATCCACGTTTTATCGACAGCAGCATTCGAACTATGACAACGGTCTCTCAACAATAACTCAATTGCGATAGTAATAAGGATTCAACTATCAACACTGAAAGTTTAATTAAGATTCCTGAAAACAAAGAATTATGCCTGTTTTGGCAAAAACAAGTACTTTACACTAATCGATTAGTTTACAAGATTCAAGTACCGTTACTAAACGAAGTTTTTGGCAGTAATTTCACGTTTTTGTTATATATATATATAAACAAATTGGCCTGAAACATGTTTTTAGAAGAACTTCAACATTTATCACTACCTCTTATGCGAAAAAGTGAAAAAAAAAAGAATTCTAACAGATATAATTAAAGTAGTTTATAAAATTGTTCATAGTCCATGTTTTTTAGTTGCTAATGAAATAAATATAAAATATTAATTACAGCTTATTGGCTTATCAGAAATTAAGCAAAATGTGGTTAGTTTCGCAACAATTACAAATTTGGATGTTCATATTTTTGATATATTTTCAAGTTTGAACAAATTTCAGCTTGTAATATTTTATTAACTTAGATTTAAAGAAAAAAAAAACAAAATTTTATACTTTGATTTTATCCACAGGAGAATTCAATAATGCATTAATTTTACTTCTTGAAATGAATAAATGCAGTTGTTTTAGCCTGTGATATGCTACTAGAGTTCGCGATCTAGCGTCTAACAAAGTGACATTAGCGAGTATCGGTAACAATAACATATCGTTGCCTTAGTGAGAAAAGCGCGTAAACTCCATTAAAAGGAAATTTACAGGACACCCGATGTTTATATAGTAGAACACCGGGAACAAAACGAGGAAAGCGAGGGGTTATATAACCCGCTGCAGAAACCGAAAAAGAGTAAGAAACACTTCACTCTGACAGTTCGGCTGAACATCCCACCTCATGGTGTTAATGACAACGATTTTACATGTATTTTTAATGCTGTAATATAAATACACAAAATAAAAAAAGCATTTTTGGTTGTTTTCTTGCGGCCACTCTGTTTTCGGTATGGGTTTGTGGAAGAGTAGTTAACTCTTTTTTACCAAGAACTAAAGCTGTAGAAAAGCTGTGAATTAGTTAAAAATTACGAAATATGTTTACTTTTTTAAAGCTAATTTAAATTTGCCTTTCCTAGATATTAAGCAATGAAAGTACTCAATCCAGATAAATTCTCTACGATCCTAGAGTTGCAGCTCTCCACAACAGACAGATAATATTTAAGCATGGTCAAATTAGCTGTAGCAGTGTTAAAGTAAAGTTGTGTAACACTGTTGAAGTTACTCATATTGAAACTGAAGATAAATAATTGTTAATTCAAGAGTACATCTATACTTATCTTGTTGATTTCGTCAATACAAAGTCGATTTGGATAAGTTGAAATTGAATGAATATTTACGCACTTTTTATTGTAGCAAAAGATGACTTGATCTTTTTTAATTTCATAAGAAAACTGAAGTAAATTAAGTTATAATAAAAACTATTCTAATTTGGAGGAAAAAGCGCGCGGTTTTTTTCATTTTTTCTGGAGTTTAATATCGAAACAATTGTAGGTGTGAGTTTATCTCGTATCAAAAAGGACAAATTAATTTACTCTGGCTGGACTTTACATGGAAAAGTAAAAAATACCAACACAACATTGTCCCGAAATAAAAACCTGAAACTCTAATCCCTTTAAGTGTAAGATTCAACGGATCAATGGATTAAAAATAATAACTTGTTTTCTAAAAAGGGTTAAAATAACCTCGTTTCTTCTTAGATCTAACTCATTTCATATAAAATTTGCTCGGGATATCTTTTTACGTACGTAAGTAGATCTTACTTGGTATATACATAGGTATGTACATATTAGTCAAGAAAGCAACTGTTTTGTCGTATTCACCGACGTTGTGCAGGTGGAACATTGACTTGAGGCACCCTCTTTCAAATCATGCGTACAGCTGATACGTCCAACGGTTATAAGATTATAACGACTTGATCGAAAAGGGAAACCGACGAAGAAAGAAACAGAAACAACGAAAAAAACGAATTTTTCTAACGATCACAGGCTGCCGTCGATCGGAGAAGTTATAGCATGGGCGTCGTTATTGCACCTGTTAACTTGAGACTCCAATCTACCTGTAACGACCACGTGTTGGATATGGTGGGGATTACTTATCGAAGGAGTGAGAGTCTTGAGGGTCAATGCTAGTTCAGTGCCACTCGAGCAAGGCTGTGGTCACTAGATCATCAAGTAGCTTACCGATTAAGAAAAGAAATCACGCGCGCGAATTTCGAAAGCTCCGTCTCATTTTATCACCGGTTTATGTTCTGACAAGAAGCTTATGGAAAGACCTACACATATGCGTATATACATAGAAACACATTGATAATTAGAAAGAACAAATTGTGTTTTAAGTGCGCTGATAATGTGCTTTAAGTTCTACCATAACAATTAAAATTGATAACAAGATCTAAAAGAACATATTTACATGCGTGTCTTTGCGTTTATATGATATAAACATAATCGATCACTTTCAGCTAAGACATACTGAAGACATTTCTGTCCGAACTTTCAGTTTTAAACTGTTACCCTCAATTAATTTTAATGTACATTTGGAGGGGTGTTAAATATGATATTTTAAATAAACTGTTTGCTCAAATATAATTGTGATATTTTAGAATACCTACATTTATACATATATATACGTTCGTAAAAAGAACCTTAGTTGATATACGAAGGACTGTGCAATAAGGGAGAAATGATATAGCAGAATATTATCATTTCATGATCGTTTGAAAAAAAGGAAACATGGAGACTTGTGTCTTGATTCCGCAAGAGTTCAGCCTCTGCGTCCGTGCTCCTGTTCTAACCCCTAGAAAAACAGAACCAGAGGTATCTGTTTGGTCCAATAGTCCCATATCCCAAGGTACGCTGTGCTATCCATTCCAGGGAACTATTAGAATAGATAAACTTGAAGTTTACGGTCAATTGGAGGAAGATGATGTAAGTAGCACTTTTTATTTTCATAAAAATACAAGTCATTAATTGGATATCCCGCTAACTACTACTAGTAATCTTACAGTTTGCGTGGAATATTTGGCGACTAGGTAGAATACTTAACAGTAATAAATAGTATCTGCCTTTATTAAGTATAAAGTGTACGGTATAGTTGGTTAGCTTGAATCAATAATCTAAAAGCATTTTCCATTTTGTGATTTTTGTTAAGAATAAAGCTATGAAGGTATGTTAGAAGTTTTCTTTCAATTTAGAACATGCCGATGCGCCGTTATGATTTATTTTTCATTGCATCTCTATCTAATTTAACCATTTTAATGTATGCTATTGGCTGACGGGTGGCGTCATTAAATCCTTAAAAATCCTTCACAATATATTTGCTTTCAAGCAATAATGAAAATTAGAGAAGCAAATTAGCAACAACTAGAAATGTGTTATAACCGTACGTTGCGATTTAGCTAAGGCCCTTCGATACCCATTTGGTATTACTCCTACACTTGACTTGCCGATATGGAATAATTTTATCATTGACATAAAATTGTACTTTCTTATTAATTTAGTTTACATATTAGTTACCCGAGTATGGGTTAGTTTGGTTCTGTGAAAGTACATAAGTATGTAAGATTACGTAATTGCAAATACATACGTATGTATATACATATGCATAAGCTGGCGCATATGCAATTTTTTTTTATTAACTTAGCTCAAGTTCTAAAACTAGGCTATTTTTTTTTTATGATGTATTTAATAGAAAATTAAATAAAAATTTGAAACAACAACCCTTGTATTTTCAAATAATGACAATTTATAGTAAGAATTACAACACGTTTATTTATTCCAATAAAATATGTAGTTACTCTAACAAAAAATGTGTTGTTATCACATATTTTAATACATTGATGGTTATATGGACTATATATTTTTCTGTATGTGTGTAAAAATTACCGATTTAGGGAATATATAAAGAACGACAGATTCAGAGAAATTGACTTCACATTAAATTGGATACGTCTTTTTGAACGTGTTTGCTACATGTATGTACATACATTTGTGGATATGCAACGTTATTTTACACTTAGTTGAGTCAACCAAGTTATAGATGATCCAAAAAAATCTTTGTTTGAATACGGACAAACAAATATCATGTTGTTCGAAGCAAAAACGTTGATTCAAACGAAATATAGTTGGATTAACAAAATAAATGGTTACCTCAAGCAAATTTCCTTTTTTGTAATTTTTTCGATTTTGCAATCGATCCAGTAATTTCATCCATATCGGTTTTTCAGTGTAGGATACAAAAATAATGCAATTCGATTTAAATTACTGTATTGAAACAATGCGTTGTGTACCCAAAAAGAAATGCAGTAACTATTATTACAAATTGCAGCAGTTATAAGTTATGGTAAAATGTCATAAAAGATTAAAATTAAAATCTACACAACCTCCTGTAGTCATATGTTACAAATTGTAAAAGAGTTTACTACAATATTGTAATATTTATACATTCATTCATATACCGATTGGAAGAAACCGACGCGGACGCTACAGTTGAATGCTACGCTACAAGACTGCTACAAGCAGCATTTTTTTTATTTAATCGCGATTGAATTATCAAAAAGAAGGATTATTCGAACCAGTGATTGATCGAGTTGGAGTTTTTACTAATTTCTAAAATCTAGAACCTGGAAATTATAGTTTACTAGTCTTAACATTTTTGTGTTCTTAAGAGCGAGACGAAAAAAAAAAAATTCAATGCCCGTATGAATATTATACGTACCCGATCGAGTCTCGTCTATTTCCACATGATATATTCGTCCACTGTAAAACCTATTTTATAAAGTCAACCAAATTATAAACTAAAATATATGTCGAATACTGACAAACAAATGTCATCAATGTTGATGCAATCAAAATATCAAAATAAATAGTTACCTCAAGCAAATTTTCTTTTACAAAAAAAAAATTATTATTCTAACTGTATCAGTTTTCCAGTGCTAGATTGTACAAGCACATTGAAAATTGATGACGTTGTACTATTTCTGTCAGACACAATAATATATCAATAATTTTCTATGCAGTTTTTTAAATACGTAAAATTATTATATTTTGTATTACACCAACAGCAATCCTTATTATTAAAACTTATTATATTATTATTATTAACAATAAGAATTAACAAACAATTCGCTCAAGTGCATATGCATATGCATGCATATGAAGTTGTGGCCCAAATATAGTAAAAGTAAGCGGAACACGAACTATATAGTTTTATAAAAATTACTCCAATTAAAAGCACATTTTTTTTTGTAATTTAGAGTATTTAATAAATTTAATAATTGGGCTATATATTGGTGGGGGGGAGAGGGACATTGTTTCTATCGTTAACGTAAATAATATATATGCCAATTAAAAACAGTCGCGTCCATGGCTACTGGATGATAACATTGTACACTAACAATAAGTTAATGTGATTATTGCATACACACTTGGCTCTTTAAGTTTTTTGTAAAATTTGTATTTTTACCTCTAGCAGCATAAGAATTTTGTGTTTAACATGCTTGTATGTATATGTTCGATGCATTTGGGAATTTGTTATCGCATTATAAACGCCAATAGAGGTGGCAAAGCTTATAGCTCCTCATATGTTGAAGAAAGAATGTAGTTAAATAAAATTGGGCTTCTTAGTTATATCTAAGTTTAAACAGCGTGTTTAGGTAGTGTGTATTTGGAGACAAATATTGGATAACATGTACATTCAGTATACTACTGTGTTGTGGATACCTCTCATTCATGTCAACTTTCCTCAACATTTCCTATACCCGTCTTTGAGATAAATTGAAATTATTGCGAAACGTCGATGATATTCTTTAACACGCAACATTTTAAAAGTAGTGATTTAAATTTTAATCAACAGAGAATTTCTTTTCAGTTTTTAGTAGTATTTTGGAAAATATTTTACCAGAATTTGATGGAGAAACTCCATTAAATTTTTTTTATAAAAAATTTCCTATATCTGACACCGGTTTTTCCTTATTAAATTAAGTATCAAATTAAATATATATAGAGAAGTTTTCCAATTTAAAACATCTAACTTGTGTCATGTGCAGGGGAAAGTGGAAGTTCTGGCATAAATACAATTTTATGCTGTAGAGGAGAATAATTTCTATTAAAAAAGTTTTTTCTAAACTGCTCAAGAAAGAAATGTGCTTGTGTGGAACCCACGCACCTGCTGCACTCAGAAAAGTAGATATCACCAACTACGAAAAGTGTAAGACATTTTAATATGATTTACTAATAGCTACCTTCTATTATTTTAGGGAGTCGGTATTTTAAAATTACGCAGGCCATTGGTTCCGCGCAAAAACGCAACAACATATCCTAGAAACTATTGCACAAAGAATAGCTCATATTATCCTTAAAATTACAAAGAGCAAAATTGTTAATAAAGTATAATAATTTATGCAATAAAAATAACTGAGTTTTAATAAGTATTTTCTAATAAATTTTAGATTCTATTATAAAAAAGAGAAATATTGAAAAGTAACGTAATTATATATTAAAAAGTGACATAATGGAAGGTCAAATAGAACGCTTCGATTTCTTCTACTGTATTTCCGTTGTCTAGTACAATATACAGGCTATGCGACGGAAATACACGAGTGAGTCAAAGCGTTATTGTAATGTAGCTCCGTAACCAAAGCAGTGACCAGCCGCCCCTGGTAATTGTAATAAAGCTTATTAAAACCACTTTTGTTATCCTTCCTGTATTTCCTTTTTTTGAGTGTGACAGACGCGCTGTATAGGTTAACACATAGTAATTAATAAATTACTGAAAAAATATATTTTTTAAATAATACCTCAATACTATTGTTAATTATCACCCTTGCCACTTTCTTTCATCTATATTAGTTTTCAGGTGGACATATATAATAAAATTTCTTAGTATAAACTCTGTCTATTTATATACCTATACATATATATGGCTACACATTTGCTTGCATTACGTATCTATATAATCGTATTTTTATATAAGTTGTATTTTCTGAATTTCCTGTAGGTTGTGGTATATAGATGCCTTAACCTGCCTTACCAGATGACACGCTTGAAAAGGTGTGTTATGTTCCTAACTCAGCATTGAAATCACCTGCTGCTTTTAATACAAAGGCGGATTTTTTTGAACAATTTTTAGGATACATGGGTTGTAATTATGTTTTACTAGTAAATGTATTAGAAAAATAAATTTGTATAACATCTTTACTATCCTGTGTTTTATTGATTGAAGAAGCGTCTTTACAGCATTAGGTATGTATTTTGATAATGTATATAAGGGAAGGGTGCATCAAGTACCATACAGCAGCGAAAAATATACCAACAAATACAGAATTATTTTGTAGCGTACTATTAAAATGAGTTGTTAATAGGAACTTGTTATTAACATGAATCTACTTCTTATTGTTAGTTAAATAAAATGTTCTCGAAACTAATTTTTTCTGTACAAATATATGTTAAAGATATAGGTACAGTTGTTGATTGGTTTTCAACCAACACCATGGAGATACCGCTTATTATCGGAAGTAGAGGATATATGTTTAAATGACATATATGGATTTATACAGTTGTGTTATACATTTTAGCTCAATGAACACATAAGTGTACAACACTTCGTAGTTTGTTGGATGAACCAATTCCTTTCTCTCAGTATACGGTCTACTTATATAAGAAAATATGTGTTCATCGATATAATAAACGGTCATTCATTAAAGTGATAAACATGGACGTTGGATCAATTAAAATTAACGAATTTTTTTATTGTGTTTATTTACCTTTTCCGTTCAATGTATATATTTTGCAAAAATATGGCTTTGGGTATTCTGAGTTCAGATTGCATTGTAATTGACTGGATGGAAGAAGATAGTTGTATGCAGTGCACTTTGGTTTCATCTAAGAGGATTATTCATGCCCTTAGTGACATAGACGGTTGATTCTCGATCACGGATCGCTTGGCTCGACATTGGCAGAGATGAGAGCATTAGGTGAAAGTGTGAACATTTTACACTTTTGGCTGAGCATTGGCTTGCAACGTTCTCACATGCTTACCTAACATTTGGACGAACTATTTACTCTTGTCGTGCATCTACTTTCAACGAATCCTGAAAATTGGCCCACTGCTGTCTGCTCAAGTGTTTACTGTAATTATCATTTTCCGATTGTCGACCAACCCTTACGTGTTGTTTACCTTAGCTGATTTTGCTGACTTGGATCCAAGCGATACTCAAGGTTAGAAAGGTACCATTGGTTTTGTATACCTTGTTGACACTCTACCGACCGTGGCTAACCGTCAGGAATATTGCGCCGAAGGCCAACCGCCAGGCAATCAACTGTGCTAGTAGGGGCTGCATTAGTTAGGGTATTTTTGGGTTGTAAACATTCGACATTAGATTTCGAAATTGGTTTTATAAAAATTCTGGAATTCGAAAACTACTCTAAAAGAATTTAGAGAACAGAACCTTACTACCATTTGTTACCATCTGGAACTTTCTTTCTACAAATGTAAATAAATAAATGTTGTTATATCAATATATAAAGATATAATAAATTGTATTAAAAGCTATTATTTCTCATACTTGGTATATTATTTGCTTTTTGAATGTGTTTTTTTCAAAGGTCGGTTTTTATATAAATTCTAGTTCATAGAAAAAATATTTGTTACTATCAGTAATATGAAAAAAACATTACCGAACGATGTTCCGTTTAAAATAACGAGGAAAAATAAATACTATGTACAGTGTCATCTTTTTTTTTGTAAGTGGAAATATTCATCTCTATAGATTAAATAATATCAAGCGGAAGAAAAATATACGTTATGCAAAGTAAAGTATTTTTTACTGAATACTGTAAAAGTATTTTTTTCGGAAGTATTTTGAAAACAGATAATTCATATAAAGGTTCTAGCTAATCTTGGTACTAATATTCTTTTTTGTTCAACCCGTACATGTCCAAATAATTGTAGGTTAGAGCACTGTCAAATATTTATAAAAAAGATCTATGTATTTACTGATAATAAAGGCGCTGTAGTCTTCCATGTCGCACAATCAGTACAGATTTCTTGTGTATATGGTTTAAACATGTTCCAAGTATTTTACCTAAGTGTTGTGCAATACTTTTCATATTTTTTATTTTACTCTATTAATGCAATAATTGTACTTTTGCACTACTCTCTCAGATAATCGTACGATATCATTGTTTGGATGTTACAAATTATATCAGTTCCAACGTCAGATTTTTGTGCATCAGTTACATATTTAATTTTAAATCAAAATAGAATCGTGTAGTCGAACTGAAGAATTCAAGCATAAAAAAATTGGAAACTTTTAATAGAGATCTAGGAAGTCATGCGACTTATTTCAACAAAAAATATGTTTTGCACGAGTTGTGCAAACGTGTGCACACGCGCGTTTCTGACATCTGTTGGCCACACAGGCTGACTGCCGCACAGCTTAAATCATTTGACAAACACTGCGCTCACGATGTCCGATTATTAGAAGTTTCTTCGTTTCGCGCGAAAGAAAATCTGAGGCAAGGAAATACATACTGAAAAACGTTTCTATTGCAAATAGCTTCCTATGAATATTAGGTATACCATACGAATAATTTAAGTAAAGGTTATTTCGGAGTTATATTAGTAGATCTTGTAAAAGTATTTCTCATGTATACAGGATGTTTATATATTATTGTATTTTTGGATTAATAGATGCAATATAAAACATCAATTGTATTTACGTAGTTCGTTTAGGAAATTAATACCGTTGTTATTAGCAATTATTTAATAATAATTCTTCGGTGTCGTTATGATAATGCTTCAAACTGCATTTGCAAAATTATGTTACCTTTGCCGCATATTCTGAAGTTACAGTTGCAAGATCAATGCCAACTTTATGCAAATCTATGCCTTATACTTGCATGCCGAATTAACAGGTTTCCAACTTATATGGTTGGTTGGTTGAACGATGCGCTAAATTTAGTGGGATTTTTTTCGTTATAATAAATTACAAGCTCTGTTGATACCTTTATTTCTAATATTTAATATTAAATTGACTACATCTAAACTTCAAATTTACTGTACATAGTAACGAGCACACCTATTTATAGCTCCTTGATTCTAGCGGAGCTAATCATGAACTCATCATTTTTTCCAAAAATCTAAATCCCGTTTTCCCCACCCATAGTATTCTACAAAAATGGTTGAGTCAATGCATATCGTTTTGTAATTGTTTTTGTATTGTGAAGAGTTATCGCGGAAGTACTTATACTTAACGACCCCAAAATATAATTCTTCAGGTTGACACAATTTTCTTGATAACTGTCGACATACTGAAGTCAATATGCGTGGCGATGCCTAAGCTCAATGTTGTAAATTGTAACACTACATTATTGATAAGCTTTACGGATCTACTTTATTTGAAATATAACTCTTTTGCATCTACGTTTAAACAACAAAGTCATGGATACAGCTACAACATTTCATGCCATAATTTTCTCTCGAATTATAAATTAATCTATTTCGTTATTTTACCTATTCTATTTATTTCAAACACTAATTCGTCTCAGTTTTTACATGTAGTTTATTCTACTTTTTCCGCACATTCACTTTAATACTTTCTTTTAATCGTAATCACTGCCTACTTAGCTTCTACACCAAGAGGATATTGACTTTGTTTGTAGTACACAATCATTAGAGTCGGACTTCTGTATCCATTTACCGTTGGTAAATTTCATGTTACGAGGTGGTACAAAAAAGTTCAACAAATTTGAATCACACGTGTGAGCGGACGTAGTTATAGCCAAACGCGTGGCGCACAATCTGTGTGAACCAATGTACCAAGTAAGTGAAGGTGCTTTGATGGTAAACAACTTTTCATTGTTGTATCTGTTTGTGCTCGCAATTTTTCGAAGCCCGATTTCAAGGAACACCATGTCTGATGTCTGTATGTCCTGTTTTAATCTCAACAAGACTTCTGTAGAAATACAAAATGTTAAAGGAAATATCTGGGGAGACTGCTGTTCATGTGCTGTGCAACTGAACAGCACTGGCAGGAATGCGGCTCTCAAAAATGGGCTCGGAATATTCAAACGCCGAAACCTACGTAGAGGGTCTAGTGAGAAAGGCAAAGCTAACGTAATTGATCTAATGATAGACGAACCAGAATAGATCTGAAAAGACCCTAGTGGGATAGGTGAAGAACCATCTCGTGTACTAATCTAATTTAAGACATTAAAGCGAAATGATGTAATTCTGTGGTATAATGTTCATATCAAATTTAGACTACCCATAGCAACATACCGTACATTAAATCATATCGATAGGTGCTGGTAAATCTGACTTAAAGCAAAAAGTCGTAGTAATCGATTTCCACGTTTTGTAGGTTTTTATCGGGTTTCCGCGCTTCGAGCGCGGCTATGAATTGAATCTTATTTTTATTTCCTCAGCAGGTATTCCAGCTTCTCTGAGTCCAATAGATCTTCCCTTTCGAATTCCGTTGATATAAAGCAAAATTTACTTTACTAAAATACTTATATCTGTAAAATAACAAGTCCAAATTGAATGTCTGCTACAAAAATCTGCCACGAAAAAGTAACTATTGTCGTTACCGTGAATATTTTGTGTTTTTATTAAATTAATAATAACTACATACTATGTTTAACAACAGCTTCAGTTTTAATATCTTTATTTTCATTGATAAGTAGTATAAATAAAATTGAAGTTGAACCGTTAAATTTTTAGTAATCTATGTTGTTCTTTACGGATTATTTGCGTTAAATGTTTTATGTAATACGTACAATGTATGTGCAATATTTAAAAAAAGGTATTGTTGATCACGCGCCCAATAACTTTCTTTGTTAAGATGCACAATAACTGCTAATCATAGCGTATATGTCATAGATGAAATAATATTGTATCTGTATCCGGGAAGTGCTCGTCCAACTGTAAAGATCTAATTGTTATCTGTTATAATTCTATCTCTGTTGTTTGCATGTTCTTATTTTCTTAGCTGCACCTGCGAATGCCTGAGTATTATAAATATCTAGATAATTATAAATGTATATGATATTAGCCGCTACTCCATCTTTCAATACTTGTAATAATTATTTCAGCTCGGTGAGTAAATCGTTTTTTTTTTCTGTCTCTTATTGTAAAACCATGTCCTTATTTAGATATACAGTATTTATGCCCATCTAACTATTAAACGTGCATGATCAATGCTCATACACAAATATAGTTATTGCAGCTTAAAGGATACTTTGTCTTTTGAAACCTTTTTTTGGCAATTATAGTGTTTTTTCTTCTCCTCATTGAAAAGAACCGCTGCTAGAAAGAAAAATGTGATCTTCGTGACAATTATTGTATTCCATAATTTATACTATATGGCATAGAGTGAGTCGGCAGAACAGTATATATTCATACTTTATAGTTGCTCTGTTAATAGTTCTCTAATCTCTAACAATCAAGAAGCATAACTAAAAATAAGTAGTGAGAAGAAGGAAACAAGTAAATAAGTATATAAATTATTGTCATACTATTTGCAATACAATCCTTTAGTACCACTATAGGTACCATGTTTCTACAGTTTCTCTACAGTCGAGTATCTTGGTGAGATCAAGCAAGATTGCAACAGGGTACTCGCCTGTATCAAGGCAACAGACTTTATTGTTGTAAAATGTGACATTCTCTGATTAAAACCACGTTGACTGTTGATAAAAAAATTAAACTGATTCAAGAGCCATAACAACGGTTTTGAAAAGCATATTCAAATATTTTAGAAAAAAAAAGCTTAATTTAAAGCCATTGACTTTGCTCGTCACCTCTTTTATAAACCGGAAATACTGTATTTCCGGAGAAATGCCATAAAAAAGGGAGCAGTTTAAATTAAATATTGCAAAGGTATGCAAATGTAGCAACAACTTCCTAAGTAATATGATCGCAGTATTGTGAGATTTGGGAGACATGAACTTGAAAGTATCTAATGCATGCCTCATTAAATAATCTCCAATCGAAAAAGAATAAAAAGGAGTACTATTATGTATTCAAATTTAGTACGTAGCAAAGAAAGTGATATTTGTCCGTTCACAATTTATATCTCCCCGTCAGCGTAGTTTATTTTTTAATTTCTAAAAAGAGCAACTTACTGAGATCTACTTATATCCGATTCGTTACACATTACTTGATGAAAGTGCTTGGCGTTTGAAATTAATTGAAAAGCGTATTTGGAAAGGCAAATACCAAACGATGTTTTTGTCAACTATTGAAGGGAAACTAAAGTTCTTACAAGAATGTGTACGTACAAAACATTTTTTTTTAAGAAGTGTAATTTAAATTTTATTTCAATTTCAATTGTATATACACAGCGTGTCCACCTGGTGCGTGAGCGGAAGATAGTTCCTTTCCTTGGCAATTTAGAGTTTTCAAATAAAGCAATATTCAGAAGCAAGTTCTTCACAATATAAAAATTATATTTAAGTCTACAGGACGTTCAGTTTCGGCAGGGGATAGTACAAGCTTAGTTTTTTAAATTGAACATCCTGTGCAGTCTTACGTTTTTGGATACCCCTTTTTAATTGATGTCGGTGTTTACCCATATTCCATATACTTGTCTACCTTTGTTTTTGAGATAATTGACCATCATTTAGGATTTTTTGCTTTTTCTAGACAATTCGAAATTGATTTGCTTGGGTATTTCTCAGAGTTTTTTTCCATCAAATAGTGTTTACAAGATGGTGCTATGTTTGAATCGTGCTATTTCAATTTTTTAAAATAGAACATCGCACACTAAAAGCTCAGCTGTAAAAAATATAACTGGAATACACTGAAAATTGTTAAAAAAATCGCAATTTCTTAAGCTGATCCTGACGTGGACATTTTACGAACATAACTAACAGATGTTGAAATTGTACGTGCAAACTAAATTTTTCAAATTATTTTAAATGAGTAATTTCAAAAAAAAAAACGGTGTCATTACGACACCTATGCATTTTACCAAAAAGCTTATTTGCGTAGCTGTACATTTAATTTAAAAAGTAACAACACATTTTAGGTGTCGCAAACAACACAAAAGCATCAGCACACTCCGCACCACACGAGTTTAATTAATTAATCCGGGACAATCGTTTCGAGGATGCGTTGATACTTATTTTCAATCGTTGAATGATCTACGCATCCTCGAAACAGCCTGGTAGATTTTTTGAAAACTAACGGGTGGCATAAGTTGTGAGGTTTAAAACAGCGCCAAATGCTCTTTTAAGCAGTTCCATCTTTCTTTAATTCGGCCAAAAACTGCAGAAGTTAGTTTTACACGATTCGACAACGACTATTATTCACAATATGACAAAACGTTTTTAACTAAAGAGGTATCTAATTAGTTAAGCTTTTTAACGAAACCAATTTTCTGTTGACTCTAGCAACTACTCCTTACGGTCAAGTTTGGAATATAAAAATATTTCCATTGAATTTCTCCTTGGATTTCAGTTATGAATAGATATTTCCCAACATTACAACTACTCTGATTTCCAAGATATCGCCGGTCAATGAAGAACAGGTGGACAAGGATTGTCTTATATTTGGGAGTTATATTGGTCTAGTAATATATAGCAGTTCAGTTATTACATTATTTCTGAGTTATCTAAAATGATTGATGATGCATATTTTTACGACTGTGGATATATATTGCATTTTATATTTTGCCTTAAGTTAATCAGAGACGTAGAGAGCTAGAGAGACGTATAAGAGCTTTTCCCTTCCGTTTCGAAATTAATTTCCGTACGTATCAACGCTTTGTACTTCAGGTTCTATAGTTCCTTGTAGAAAATAAAAAATAAATAAAGTCAAATGCACTTACATAAATAGATGTTACTAGCTGTGAGAAATATAAGACCATTTAATACAATTTATTATACCTTCTATTATTTTTAGCAGTTGGTTCTGTACAAAAGCGCACCTGTATCTAAATGTTATATTACAGAAATTATTACATAAGGAACGGCTCAAATTATCTTTAAAACTAGAAATATCAAAATTGCTAACAATCTATGTAATAATTATGACTACAAAACTTTTAATATATGGGATGTGGTGGATCAGTTAGCTGAATGCTGGCAATTATTAGTAGCTGATACCCGTTCAAATAAAAATATTGGCAAATTTAAATTATTTCAGATTATAGTGGAAATAAATTATTTTAAATAGAACATCCTGTATATTTTTTCATTTTCTGATAGCACACATTATTCTACAAGTTTCTTGAAGATTTCCTTTGATAGTTTTTGAAAAATTTTAATGAATTTTGACATTTTATTGACAGTGGAATGAAAAGTGAACTGAAAAAGTATTTACTTTATAAGGTTAAAATTTTGTGGTTTCGTAGTCAGTACGTTGTACTACTGTACAATACTAAGCACAATAACTCACATATTCTAAATGGAGCACCATGTATGTTATCAGCACGTACGATTTGTCTGATTATCCCTCATAAGAGTTGATTAACACTCCCTATATCTACCTCCACAGGTTTGTGAGTTATTTGAAGGTTTTCATATTAAGAATAAATTTGGATAATTTTAGATATAATAATTAAGCAATTAAGTAAGTAATAAATCGAAAATTATTTGAAATAAGGACATAACAAGCAAACAAACTGAAATTAAACAATAAAATCTTATAAAAGGTTATATAATTAATAAACATTTCTATCGGCAGTTCTAAACATTCGTAAAATTTTTGAATTGCGACGACTTTCATTTAAATTATGAACATTTCGTAAAATATAGATAAAAAAAGTGATTATTAATTATTACATATTTATTTAAAATTAAATTTATCTAATTCACAAAATACAATTATATTATTTTTATGTTTTTGTTGATATTTTTAAGAAGCCTGTGGAACGATTTGAGATTTCTCGATAGAAGCATCAGGTCTTCCGTTGTTAAGTAGAGTGCGATAATTTTATAAATTTGAAACAGGGGGTAAAAATTGAATAAAATTGTTTACTTTCAGTTTATTTACTTGTAATGTCCTTATTTAACATTTTTTTCCTTTTATTGCTTTTCGATCTATATTTATTCTTAATACGAAAAAAATCAAATTATATTCCCTGATAAAATACATGGTGCTCCATTTAAAATAAGTGAATTGTTGCTCTTATTGATTCATACCTTTTGTATCGCCCGTTTTATTGATTAAGAACCCTTTAATTTTGTACAGTAGTACAATGTACTGACTACATAACCAGAAAATTTCAACCTCTTAACTTCCTCAATTATAGACTCTATCCGCTGTCAATAAAAGCTTGATCAAAATCCGTTTTTCTCAAAACCAGTCAAAGACAGGTATTGGGAAGTCTCAACAGAGCTTATGTAGAATAATGTGTGCTATCAAAAAATGGAAAAATATACAGGATCCTCTATTTGAAATAAGCAAGGTGATATTTGGTTCCGGTATAATTTGAAGTAATTCAGAGTTTGAAAGATCAGATAAAAGATAAATTTTTATTCAACAATTAATAATTCCCACTATTCGGCAGTCCGATGGTATAAACATCACACCCTGTATATTTTCTGATAAATTCGGTTAGAATATTCTACTATTCTATTCATTGTAGCATTATAAAAAAGTGATTATATCAAATAGCAAATATGAAATATTAAAAAGTAACGTATTACATCACTTTCACTATCTTTTTTGAGTGTAGTTTTGTGATTTTGCGCATTTACACCGCCCTACTAATAATGTTTTTGTAATTGTATTCATTCGAAGTATCTCTACTACACCTATTCAGCTAAGAAATTATGTATATTATCCATAAGGTGTCGTCTTGCTTTAACCTTGCGCCAGTTTAACTGCGCGAAGGTTTAATTGATGTAATAATGTGCTTATACGAAAGGAACTGGCGATATAAGAATGTTTTGCTCGAGGGTTAGAACGTGCTCCGATGAGGAGTTAGTGAAAGAAAGTGTGCTTCTTTGGTGTGGCCGCTCCCATGATCTTCAGGTAGTCTTATTGCAGTGATACACACCTAATCTTTATACATGCACAGAAAACATTTGCGTTTTCCTAATACGTTGCACTAGATTTTTTCTTTACAGATAATAAATCATACATATGTATATATGCATGTATGTATATATTACGGATTCCAATGGTTCCACATACACATGTAATTATTATTTCATCATTGCACGCTTGTTAAGGTGAAACGCTTGATCCAAAATTTTATTTAAAGATTTTTCTGGAAAAGTTTTTATAAAATTAGTGTTATTCTTAATTTTTTTCGATTAAATTACATCTATTGGCGGGCAATCATTAACAACTTTAAGGTATGACAAAAGAAACTATCCAAAATTAACTAATTCGACAAGGGACATAACGTACTACACCGGTCTATAAATATCTCCATAGAGAAAGATATCACTGAGGTTTATGTGAAAATGCTATGTTAAAGTTCCTACCTACGGTAGTTTTCCGGGTTGGCGTTTTCATTATACCAGTTACAACTGGAAAACCGACTGCAGCTACTGCACTGCAGCGTATATTTTTAGTGACGACAGATATCATTTGTACATATTTCAAATAATACTTCCTGAACTAACAGCAAATGAACGAAAAGTATGACAATGTTCACTCACAACTTCGCGAGGACTTAGAGATATCATCGCTGAGGGAATATCGCCAACTCCCCTCCAATAGCTCTTGGAAAAGAGTAGAGGGCAGCTCGTAAGAACTTTCGTGCAGGATTCAGGTGTCTCAACTCCGGAACCCATTAAGACACCGAAACTAATTCACCTGTTCACCTGTAAAAATATGTGGCTAAAATTAGCTTGTAGTTTCTTATCTATTTATAAATAAATCTTCCCTGTAGCGGAAGAGTTTACATTGCAATTGCTAACAATGTTTGTTGATTGATCGTAAGTTGTTTTCATTTTACTTAGGAGTAAACAAGTCATTTCGCTTTCGAAACGACATATTTACTCCTAAGTAAAAATGCAGCTTAATCTGCTTCCAATCGTCAGTTGCAAACAGGAGCAAAGTTCAACTTCTTAACGCTCTACGGTAAGGAAGTTATCTAAAGTTAGCTAAACTTATTCAGTAGGTGATAAGGCACCGCTATATATTTAAGAATAATACAATAATAATAATAAATAAACATATTTATTAAACAAATGGAATCTCTTCCAATTAATTTGGTTTATTAATTTAATTTCATTACAATTTAGGTTAGTATGGCTTGGTATTTCCGACTTTTTTGAGGAAATAAATATGACTAAATTTAGATGATTGAGAACAAAAATATAGCTATCTCGAAATCTGTTAGAAATAAAGATGGGTTATTTCTAACTGGAGGAATCAAAAATCTAATGTATAAGAAGTTCCATCTAAAATAACAAAGTGGGCACCTGGTCAGTTACTTGTCGATCATGTGGTATATACATAGATATTTTTGAAAGATACTTTGGTCTATTATGTCGAAAATTTTAGCTTTCTACTATTTACAATTTTACATTTCTAGAAGGTTGGGACGTGCGGCATAAGGTGCGAAGATTTTCAACACGAAAGGTACAAGTTTGCGTAAATCCCATTCAATGAAGTTATGCATTATCAACGTAAAACATAATGAGTTTGAAATCACTACGTGTTTTTGTTGATCTTACAGTACACCTTTTACGACTACACGCTTTTAAAAATATATTTTAAAAATCCCATGTCGCGTTTGTCAACCTTTTCTACTAATATTCTTGCTTGCAGCGATATTTTCCGTACGTGGACGACTTAATAAGTCGTAAAAATTAATGTACAGATGCGCGGCGAAGCTATGCAGGTACCTATAACCGAATAAATAGTAGTGATTTTACGAGGCGCTCTTATTTTTACGATTTCCGATGACAGAAATATAGCAGGCGTGGGCACACGGCCGATTAAGTTCAGATATAATTGCCTCGCTGTATCGAACGTCTAAAATTTATCTCTGCCTGTAATTTGAATATATGATTTGAAGAGGAGCTGGATTAAACCCTTTCGCATTATATAAAAGCTTTTGCAACGCTATAGTGCAAATAAAATTTAAACGACTGCATTGCATATGTATGCGTGCTGGTGATAGTGATTTTATTTTTACATATCTATTATATTTAGATGTTTATATATATATATACATTTTCTTGTAGCTGATGCAAGTAAGGTTTAGGAATATTCTGGTATGATACACCGATAAAATCGATATTATGTAGTAATTTTCAAAATTGTCCGAGAAAGAAATATGTATTTATACAGACATGCACAATTATACTCATCAGGTGGCGCAATAGGGCGAGATTATTCAAAAGCGTATTTATTTTCGTTTGAGATTGAGGTTTTCATATTTAGTTGTTTATGGTTCTCTTAATTTTTCCCTAGCTTAATTGTAATCTTTTCTTTTACACATTATGGTGAGACTAGAGTCCAGTCAACAACTTGTATGTGTAAATCGAAATTCACTATCGCAAAACGTTATTTTTGAAATAAAAACGTAGGTTTCCATGGCCAGAGTCAGTCAAAACTAAACGTGTTCTGGGTTTGAACCGTTTCGCCCACAATCACATGGGGCTTCTTCAGGAGAGGGAAAGGTGGTAGGCAACAGTTAGCACGGTAATTCATTGTATAAACCACGCCAGAGAAACTAACTAAGTGAGAAGCAGTTGATCACTCAGCATGTGAGCCATGCCAGAGGCGAAAATCAACTAGTTTCGCCTCTGGCATGGTTTACACGTACAGTGCCGTTCTGAGAAGTTCGGTCGGTTATTAAAAAACATGAAAAGGTTACAGAAACAAACGAAACTAAAAACAAAATGCAATTTTATTGTATGTACAGGTAAAAAAGACAGAAATAAATAAATAAAAAGTTATTCTGGCCTAATATAACATACTGAACATTATTTTTTTTTTCATCGAAAAAACCTCCTTTGCTGTTAATCATCGCTCGAACTATTCTAGGCATTTTTTCGATAAGTTTTGTTAAAACGGATTGTGGAATATTAATCCATTCATGTTGCAGAATATTCCGTAAATGTTTTTGTGAAGTTGGGCATATTTTTCGGATCCTCCTGTCCAGTTCATCGCACAACAACTCTATAGGGTTCAAATCTGGGCTTTGTGGGGGCCATGTCATTACTTTCGGAGTGTGCTGTTCTTCTTGCTCCTTTAGATAGTTCTTATACACTAACGCAGCGTGTTTTGGGTCGTTGTCATGCTTGAATGTAAAG
>LR736858.1:7051279-7080668 GCA_902654985.2 Oryctes borbonicus
TTAGATCCAAACTTTTATTTTAGAATAAAAAAATTGTGTTTCAAAAGAATCAAACGATTTATCAATAACTAAGTACGGGCAATTTCAGTTTTTAATTAATTTTACTTGTAAATTCTATTTGAACTTGGTACCGTTCGACTCTACCGTACAAGACATGCATGTATATTTTAATTTCTTTTTTTTTAAAGACAAGTTGAATAATTTAGATTTTTTTTATTTTATCCCCATGACCATTTGTAATAGTTTTAGGGATTTTTTTTTATTTAAATAAATTTGGATTTGTCAAGGTGAAGTGTAACAGCAAGATTCTCGAAACATACAAAATCTTAATTTTGTTTATTTATTTTTATCTCTCTATTCCCTTTGCCTCTTCTTGTACATATACTTATTGCCGCTGGAATGCTACAATAAAGTCATTATTATTATTATTAGTTGGACACTGGACTCATGTAAGTACGTTAATCCGTCACAAAAGTTTTATCAGGGTGATTTACAGAATGATTCTACACAACTAAATACTGATGTATTTATAGAAGCAATATCGTTCTATTGTAACTTTTAACTGGCGCTTATCATAATTTTTTTTTTTTGTTTTATGAAATGAAAGCCAGAAACTTGCATGTCCAGCTCATTCCACTAATTCCAACACAGTATTTTTATAAAGCACTTATTTTTAAGCACAGCGTCAGCCCATATTATTTATAGAATCACGTTGAATGTACATATGTTCCAACCGATGCGGAAGCGCACCCGCAATCTTTAGTGCAGTTCTTCCTTGAATATATTCAAACTATTTGTGAACAGGAGATAACATCGACTAAAACATTTTTTTCGATGACTCTACTTTCCGTTATTACATAATTGCGACATTTAATTGAAATAATCTTATGTTTTGTGCTAATGTCTTTACTTGTGTTGTCAACTAATTCATGAAACACATCAAAGTAAACTGTTGGGCAGTAACAAATTTATTAAAAATACATAACGTGTATATAGCACCCGTTAACTTTTTTCATTTTCGGATTTACAATTGATTACGATTGACGACATTAGGCGTATATTATTCTGTTAAAGTTCCTTAAATTGTCGCCATTGCCACCCTATTCTGTTTATTAACCCACAACACATGTTATTGTTTGACTTTAAAAAAATGTGTTAATTCTATTTTGATGTATTGCTATTTTTTTAATGTTTTTAAAGTGTTTGCATTGTTGTTGTTATTATTATCATCCTACAATTTTTAATTTAAATTTTGATCATCGTTCATTTTGGATATGGACTCTTTTGCCCTTGGAACATGAAAGCACTAATACATTATGTTTACGTTAATAGAATAGTCGCAACAAGGGAATTTGAATTGTTCGTAAATTCTATTCGCAATGGTTTAATTCTATGCCTGCGTGTGATAATTTAGAGGTCAGTCGGAACAGTATTACTCTCAAATGTATTTTGAATTAGTTAAACATGGGAAAAACATGTAGCGTAGGTAATTATAAGAGGCCTGTACCGTAAATTTCAATGTAAGAAATAAAATGTGCTCTTTTATAGTTGACCTTGCCTTATGTTAATTACTTGTACTGGTCTTTGCCATCATATTTGTTGCCACAGCATGCCGATGATGCGAATTAAAAATACTACGATCCATTTGAAAAAAAAAAAAAACCGTGACTCCCATCACAATTTTGAGACCTCTAACGTTAAATAGATTGCTACAACTAAAATCTGTAAAAAGCTTAATTTATTTAATAATTTATATAAAATATATATCTTCAGTATTTTACATTTTCGAAACAATTTTATTCGATTGGTGCGCAATCACCTCTAACTATCGTACGTGAAAAAGAACTATAAACTCATTTTGGGTTGAGAAAATGATCAAAAGTTGTATAAGCTATGTATTATGTTGGAAAATATGTTACTACTACTATTACTACATATTATATGGATTTGGTTGCTAGTAAAAATCAAGTAATAGACGGCTTACTAAATTACAAATACAGATTCCTAGGAATTTTATATTTTCCTTGTCTAATAGCAGCAACATGTTTATGCATGGAATGAAATAAAAAAAACCGGAAAAACGTAAGTTTAATATTTCCTGTGCTGTGGTTATCACATGGCGCTGTTAGTATTGAACGTATTTATGTGTGTGCGTTGAATGAAACGACGCTTCGTTTTATCTTACATCTCTTCAGAAGCGGCATAAACATTCACAATCTGTGAACGCACTCCGCTGGATTAGTAATATCCAATTTAAAATAATTTTGTTGTAAATGAGGAGGTTAATGCATTAGCTTTAAACACAGATCGCTAGTTTATAGGATCTCTTTGGTTTAATTGTTGCCCCCGGTTGGAACATTCCTTCTACTAGGTGATAAATTTATAAAGCAAAAAATCCTGCTTGTTCTCGTTGAGCATGCTGAGAGATTATAGAAATTGTATACATATTTAAAAATAATAAAATGAACTTATTTGATATTGGCACATCTCCCGCAGCACAGGTATTATATGTTTGTTTTATTAAATTTGATAATTATTATTCCCAATTATTAGAAACATCTTGCTACTAGGGTGCATGGTTTGTGGCTATGAAGTTCTTGCCCACCATATTCAGAATCAATTAATACAAAATAAATCAAAACTAGATAATTCAAAAGAAATCAAGAACTGTAACTATTCGAAAAATAAAAATGAAACAAACATCGATGTGTTTTGAGTGAATTTAGATGTTGGTTTTCATTACAGAAATAGCCATTGTTACATACCGAAACATGTTAAAAGAAAAACTATAGTATTTGACCCTAAATCAATATTATTTGGCACATTGTACCGTTATCTAAGAACACATAAATTTTCCCAAAGTAATTTCTTTGAAACAATAGGTAACAAACGTAATCTAAACATGATGGTTGTTCCTCGTTACGGTGCATAAATACAGTTTCCTGCTAAGGATAAATTTACCTGCTTGGGAATAGATGTTTAAACTTTTATAGAAGTTTTTCTAATGTCTGCATATCGAAACTACATCGTTACTTAGAACCGCCTCAAGAAGCGTGTTGCTTCATCATTGATGTTGTGCAATCAAGATTATTACCGTAACAACTTACAAGAAAGCGGTATCATATTCGATGTACACGTTTACAATAATTGCCATGATCTGCAACGATTCACGTTATTTCCAGTATGATTTACGTCATAATAGGAAGCTCTCGCACGATCGTTTGAAATGCAATTCAATTAAATTACATTGAATTATATTGAATGTATCGCGGCGGTACTTTTTATACCGTACCAGATATATAGCTGCACAAGGAACTGCATAGAAATTAGCCTTTCTATTTTAAGGATTTTGGAAAGAGTAGACTTATCAACCAATACTTAAGAAATACAAAATTAATAATAGTTATGCGAAGTAGATAAACGCAATATCTTCAATGACATTTTATTTTTCTGTCTCTCCCCGAGATACTTTCTGCCTCTCGTAGCCGTGCGCTTGGATTATTGTAGGATTCGCAGGTAGATGTTATTACTCCCATTTTAGTTTATGATGGGTATTCCCAATAAACGCCGTTCTGTGCTTTTATTTGCTGAACCTAACTACTTGGCCTTGCCACGCGGAAGATTTACTCGTTACAACACACTTCCGAATTACACGACCCCTTAATTTCATTTAAATAATTTCCGAAAAGCATAAATTTCTAAATTTTTCTAAATTCTTCCCCTCGCCAAATGTTACAATGACAATCAGCTACTGCAGGTGATTCCGACAATATTTCTTAAAAGCGGGCTCGGGTAACAGCTGGTAGAGTTAATAAATCTACAGATTTGGTAGGAAAACGAACATTCGAGAACCGCTATTTGGTATTAACGCATTTCTAAAACGTAAATTTAAGTCATGTATCGCAGTGCGAAAAAAAAAATGCCTTTGCGTAAGTCAGCAGGTTTTTTTTTGTGTAATAACTCTATGGAAAAAGCAAGCCATTCGCAGGAACCTGCATTCCTTCTAGTCACCCAAACTACTTTTGCCAATTTATAAGAAATACGTATTTCCGTATTTCAAAAATATAACGTAAGCGCGATTTTTGTACTCTTTTTATTCGATTATGCTTGGATTAACGATAATACGAACCATAAACTTCCCGACAAAATGAAAAATTTGTCATGTTGCACCGCAAAATTACTTTGTCGGAATGATAACAACCAGCAACGACTGAAGTGAGCTACAAAAGAGAACTACTGCAACACACCGAAATGTGAACACAACCTAAATGTATTCGACCAATTCGTCATATCTAGTAGGGGCTGTGTGATACCTAGAGCGTATTTATGAGAGAAGGTTGACTAAAAATATTCTTTAAAATTAGGCTATTTCTTCCGACGCAATTCTACATTTCAACAAGAAAATGATTTGAAGCGCACCAGCGAAGTAGTTAATATTTCATCGAAACTTTCGAAGAAGGGGCCTTGAAAATGATGAACCCCAATGAATTTGATTAAACCTGTTCGACACATGAGTCTTCATTATTCTAGAAATGGAAACAGAGAACCACAAAACTTATTTCGAAGTTAAATTCACTACCAAAAAGAATTTTTAATTATTTAAGGGCCGGAAAGGTAAATTTATTTAAATATACTGATTATATTTTTATAAGCCTTGCTTTCTTCAAATATTTTAATGTAAAATTGTTATTGTTAACGAAGTTGTGTACATCCTTCATTGTTTTGTGAAATTCAACTTGAGATATTTGAATACGGTCTTGATTAGTTTGATGAGTTTTAATGTCCTGTTTGAAAAGATGATTGCTTATGTGTCTACTGGAGAATAACTAGACCATACTACCACGCATTTGTTGTACTCCACTGGACCATGCCTTTCATAAGTTTGTTTAATACTTTGACCCTTCCTGGCAATTTTTTGGTTTCCATAACCTCGTATCATGCGTTTCTGCTCCATTGTTGTTTTTTCAAATTTTAAAATGTAATATTGTTTGGTGTTGTAAGTGAAAATCTATGTTGAATTATGTTTATTTATTCTTATTATTTGGGCAACAACACCGTAACGTAAGTGCTTCAAATTTACATCTAAAAAATAAATACTTACTACCCATAACTTCAAAGACTTGTAACCAATAAATTTCATTTTTTCAAAACCGGTCTACGTATGTTTAACATTAAAACGCAATGATTTACATGTATTACGCTGAAGGTAGTCGGATTTCTCTTATTATTGATGATTTTAGTGTATAATAAGAGTTATCTATGTATATCTTATGAAATGGTACTTTTATTATAAATTAACGATTTATTAAGTGATTAACTGTAGAAATTGATAACCGTTGACCGCCTCTACAGTTTCTAATGATAAACTCTTAGAAACTCAAAACTTACAATGATACCTCATTAAACTTTAATAGACGTCTATAATAATAATATCCACGAAAAGGAATATGTGTAAAATATTTCATTTACGGACAGCTGGCGGTCGCCTTTTTATCATTAAAGCGTGCGTTGTAGATAATGTGAAATAAATTACATTATTAATTGGATAAGCAAGGATGATAGAGAATTGCAGTTGTGAGTATGGCGGCAATAGATTTTATTCTAGAATTTGGGTTTAATAAACCTCCCGGAATGTAAATGATTTACTATAAAAATATGCAATTAAAGGTGAAAATTAAAACAAAATAGCTGTATAATAAAGATAGATTTTGTTTAAAAAGTTGGAAAGAAATCCATTTCAAATATTAAATCATTTTGTTATGTTGTCTTAAGAGCCGAAATACACGAGCGGCAATGACCTGCTCATACTCATACTGTTACTAGGAATTTCGTTTTTTTTTTTTTTTACAAAAGCTATAAATGTATAAAAATAATAACTCTGTAAATACTACAAACAGTTACAATTGAATTTTTTTTGCATAGAATATGGTTTACATGATTTAATTGGTTTGATGTTTGCCAATTTAGCATTTGCTTCTGTTCTCTCGTTGAATTAGATTTAGTATACTACACGTTATGAGTTACTTTTTTGGAGTTTTGGAGTAGATACATGCTTTAGAGATATTTCATTGTAATCGAGATATCGTCTTCATTGAAATAAGTGAAAATTGTTGTATCATATGGAAATCAAAATCAAAATAACTTAAATAAAGCTAAGAAATTAAATTATTTTCTTGGCATTATTGGCAGTTCAGTTAGATTTCCGTTGTCACCGAAAGTGACATCATCTTTTGTAATTTAAATAGAACATCTTGTATATTTATACGGCAATTGGGAAGGTAATTCCAACAATACCACAAATGTTATACTTTAGCTTAAGAAATATTATGATATGCAGTAATAAAGTCATGGTTTTCTGTTACGTAAAGTTCGCGAGGAAAAAGCGCCAAATTGTCCCTTGTGATGTCAGATTGATGCAAAAAAATCGTTGTTAGGCAAGCAAATAATAACAATTGTCAAACTATCAAATCACAACTATAAAAGCGTAAATTAGCCTAGTTTAAAGCTAAACCAGAAGAAACGATAGATGAAAGCTTGCCTTTCGAAGGTCATTGCTGCATTTGCTTATTATCACTTTGTCAATAATAATATAACAAACTGCGCCATATATTGTATAACATTGGTTTTATACTCAGCATGTTTATTCAATGCAAACTAAATCGCTTTTTCTTTTTTTGTTGCGAAAGTTCTATGTTTCGTGTCAACTTCTTCTATAGGGCAATTGTATAAAATAATGTAAATAGAGAATGTTAGATATTGAAGTTTGTTTATTTTTATAAATAATGAAAAAAATTAAGAAAAATGTTCAGAAGGTAGAACTAATTAATTTCACCTGAATACCATAAATGTTTATTAGCTTTACCACAGCATTATTTTTTTCCTCGATGATATAATTTTAGTGAATATATGACAACATTATATACATACAAGGAGTTTTATTAACGTCCTTCACATTCCAACCTTTTTAATGGAACGCTTAGGATAAAATATGTAACTACCTGCTCTACATACGTCTTGGTAGATACCTGAATGATTCGGACGCAAATCTCTTAAATAATGCGAACCTACGTGCAAAGTGCTTGGGTGTAGAACGGAGTTCTACGAATTTAGTCAATAGACTTTACCAGCTAGACGCTACTTCAGACAGCTATATAATTAAAGTTTAGACATATCACGTCTACAGGTCATTTATTATGATATGACAGAATATAGTGCAAAATTACATTGGCCGAGTAAAAAAATAAAAACAATTCATCATTTATTAGTATGACAGTAAATAAATAAAGAATGTAATTTTTTATATTTCGAAACCTGACTTCACAGGAAACATCTCATAATAGTTGTCCCACTATATATATCGTTAATACTAGATAGACTTGGACATTAATTAGGATACAACACAATACGTATGTATAATGAATATAATATAGTAATAATAAATTTCATTTTTTTTATGCTATGGGGAACATACAAGAAAATATCACATTAAACATTGAAATAATCCTTCATATTATAAGGTTCGACGTTTGTTCTAGATTTTATATATTCAGGTAATTTGTTAAATATTAATTTTTTTTTTACTTTCAAATTTAATCTTCAAACAATTTTTATCTTGGATATAGGGGGCTTGGGAAGGGAAATAATCCTTTTCTTTATCTTGCTTAATATATTACCATCCATTTTGTAGACTTTTAAGTGGTTACAGGAGGTACTACTGAGGGTAGCGGTTTCCGTCGCATACTATAATGTTCACTATATACACGAAGAAATCGAAGCGTTGTGATGCAGCTCCGCACCCATAGTGCACCGGCCGCCGCTGCACAAAATTTTGTCGTGATTCAGGTTAAACACCGGTGTTTACAAAAGAAGAATTAAATTAATTATCTAAATCTCTTAACTTATGCATATTTGGTAGAATTTTTCGACAATCAAGTTTCAAATTTAGTATTTGTAATAACCCACATGTCTGTCTCAGTAGTTATCAGTTTATAATCGCTTGTTTTTTTCCTACATTGTGCGAGCGAATTGGAGTGTTTGTAAACTGGTAAGTAATCAGTATTGTCAAGAGACAAGAGATTAGATTTAGATTGTCCTATCTCATGCATACACGAATGTATTTGAAAAACATTGTATTTATTATTAACATCCACAACCCTGTATCTGTTGTCACGATTCATCGAAAATACACGTACAAAGTTCATTGATTACTTTTGAACAAAAAGATCAAGTTTCAATATTGTTATTAGACCTCGTTAGCCAAAATTGCAAAGTGACCTGAAAACCCAATAGTTAGTACATTTAGCTATATATAGCCAATAAAGAGTTTTGAATCACCGCTTCACAAATTTCGTATGGCTCAGTTTGCTAAGGTTCACTTGACTTAAATAATTAATAATATACATTTGTTATTTCAGATTTTAACGTTGATGTGGTCGTGGTTAGTGTCATCACTCGACTACTATTACCGTTTTAATTGAATACGCATTCGCAATATGGTAACTAGGGGTGCTAATGAACCGGGCCGGCTTGGGGTGAAAAGAGACGGACGGAATTCAAATTCGTTTGGCTCTCAACGATCTTGCACGGTCCGACATATCCATTCATTGCTAATTTTGTGAAATTCAAGTTTATTCTTCCCAAATTTCTGCTTGTTGCGTACTTAGTATAAATGTTTTAGTGTTTACTTTTAAGTGTACTACTGTATAAGTTAAATATATTCATAATTTGATACAAAAAAAAAGAAAAAAAAACAATATAATCCACATACTTAGATGGACTACATTGAAGGCAGCAAGCTATTTCCCATTTTCTCTGTTTCATTATCTATTATTATTGAGTCAACATATTCGCTAGCATTAGTTGCTACAGATGATTGTATTAGTACCGATACCATCACGAATCCACGGAGTAATAGTGTGCGTTTTTTTATCCGCCAGATTGAAGCAGTAATGGCATTAGTTTTCAACCAACACGTTTTTTAGTTGACAGTTGAATTTGTGATGGGAGGCAAGAGCTATTGTTTTTGTTTGTATAGATTGATGGGAAGTCCAGCAAATATCAATTCTTTCCTCTAACTTAATTAATGTCTAAATATTGAGAATACAA
The DNA here is from genome assembly GCA_902654985.2 of Oryctes borbonicus. Lineage (NCBI taxonomy): Eukaryota > Metazoa > Arthropoda > Insecta > Coleoptera > Scarabaeidae > Oryctes > Oryctes borbonicus. Next base: position 7,060,385 of record LR736858.1, read on the forward strand.
TAACAATAATAATAATTCTGTGAAAAAGTGTTTTAAAGACTCCCGAATTCCACGACCTCTAAATTTCATCTAAATCAGTTCTGAAAAGTATAAATGTCTAAATTTTTCCTTAATTTTTGTAAAACAGTACAATACACATCATATCATTTCTATTAATAGGTCCACGAATTACACTGATTTTATTATATTTTTGCCAGTTTCTTGCTTCGAAAGAAAACTTATAATATGCAACATATATTTCAAAGAATAAGTAAAATCCCTTATTTTCAAAAACTGTTGTTGCGTAGTATAAAGCACAATACTAAAAATTTTGCTTTGACCGGCTTTCCTTCGACACAAAACACCTTACGAAATAAGATAATGTGCACATCCAATAATTCTTTCTTTACCGACTGAATGTTTGCCTGTATCTAAAATGTAATTACTGTAAAATTGCTCGTGTGCCAGATTTTAGTGTTCATAAACAATTGCGAAACGTTATAGTAACATGTAAAGAGGTGTGGTAGGTAAGAAAGAACGTCGATCTGAATAACAAATTTTGCTGTCCTTCCAATAACAAAGCGCGCCGATACAATACCGCAGCATTCCAGCCACATCAAAACGGTATTTTGGCATACACGGCTTGAATTATATATTCCTCCCTAAGTTATTGTTCTGTTGTTTTGGTATTCGTTATTTTCGCATAAATGCGTCTATATGTACCAATGTATATTTACATACTTACGTACCGTTGTCTACATAGGCGTTCAAAAAATTGTGTAGTATTATAGGCTCTCCGCTATGCAATTATTATTATATGTTCCAGCATGAACTTGGGGGGTTTTAATATTATATTATTTGCAAACGCCGCCACTTTGAAAGTTTATATTTACATACTTCATCTAGAAAACGGTAAATTTCACGATGGAGTGTTTTGCCCTCGAAGAACGCATAAAAATTTACGAACACTATTCGCCGACATCGTGTTGCTTTATTTCGAAATTATGTACCCAGCGGTAGAGCAATTAGGAGACTAATTGCAAACTTTGAGCGGACTGATTGTGTTCTTGATATCAAGAGACCATTACGAGAACGTAATATTCATTCGTACAGCTGAAAATATGGCTAGGGTAAATGAAAATGTGACCGAAAGGGCAAAGACCTCAATTCATCATCGATCACGGCCAAATCGTCCTTGCAGAGAATGATGACAAAAGACCTTCGTCTACATGCGTATAAGTTATAATTGACTTAAGAACCGAAGCCTATGAACCATCAAAATCGGCAATTGAATCTTATAGCAGACTATAGTTGACGAATTTTATTCATTGACGAAGCCCATTTTCTGAGTCGCGAAAATCTTCGTGAAATTGTGGAGAAACTACGGTATTCTATCTACTGTTCGTAATTTTCTAAATCTAATAGTAAACAGATGAACCTGATTATTTGGCCACTGGGATTGTCTAGCTTGAATTGACCAGAGCTGCTACTAACTCTAAGTTAAAGGAACTCAAACAAGGAATAGAAAGTGAACATCAAGTAGTTCTAACGTTTCTAAAAATCTTCGAAAGTTTTCCGAACACGTGTGTGGAAACATAAGCAGACCATGTCAAATATTTGTTTTAAGCATTTTTTAGTGATCGCTTTAAAGAGGTATTAGTGCTTTGTAGTTACATAATAATTAATTGTAATTATAATTAATAATTTTTAATTAACACACTTGTTTCCAGAGCGGGTATTAACAGCCTTGGCCCTCTCTGAGTTTCGACTCCGGTTGTTGTAGCCCATTGATACTCGGCGCTACGACGAGAACCTATTAAATACAGCTCTGAAAGTAATTAAAAAGTATTGGTGAACGATATTATCGATAATGATCTATTTTCTAAAAATATTTTCAATTTCATAGCACTCTTGATTAAATCGAAAGCTCGTATCACCTTTTTTATTTCACATAGAATACTCTATGTTATGAATTGTTTGCTTGGCCCTCATAAATATTGGTTAAGCATATCGGTAGGCATGTCATGAGTCCAAATATCAAATATTTCCTTTTTAACGTTAGTTGTACAAATCAGCTTTGAAATTGTAGTTACAAATAAATATAAAATATGTCGATTCAAATAACTATCTTTTTTAACTAGTAACCTAAATAGTACTAGTATGCTAATTTTGCTTAAATTTACTTGCTTTCAAATTATATGAAAAAAATAATTAAATTATCTATTTTCCAATAAAAAGCAACTGAACTAGCAAAGATTTGCTTAGCCCAACAAACTAGTTATGGCCGTAATGTGTTGTGGTTGGTCGTGGATTCCGTTTTCAAAAAGTAAAATTTGTAGATGTACTATATACTTAGATAAGTTGGTTTTTGAGAGTAATTGACTAAACGAATTATTGAAAAACAAATGCAAAATGGTACATCGCAGAAGAACTTGCCTTTGACATTTTAAAAAGTTTGTTTCTATTTTTATTTGTCATCAAATTTTCCAAACAGGAATACAGTTAATTAACGTTGTTCTTGTTCCGCCAACTACTCGTTGGTTATGGAGTCATAGCAATAAAGCCATAGACCACTTTACATAAAGGCTTCGGAAGTTATGACAAGTTTTAAAAGGCTTACCTATATATCTCGTTGGGGCGTTGCTACAAAAAGAAGCAAAGAACTTGGAAGCCAGTGAATTCAGGCATAGGAAGTGAAACTTATCTACCTGTTTCTTGTTTTGAAGTAGAATATGTAGAAGTGATGACAAATAGATAAAAAAAACTATTTTTTTAAATTACTTTTCTAGATTTTTGGAACAAGCTACATAACATGTTTAATATTTATTTATAACTATCAATAGCTACTGATGTAGTTCATAAAAATCTCAATATTGATTAGATAGTTAATGCCAATGCAAAAGTGTTGATGTGTAAATTGGAGTTTGCACCTGTCAAGCCATGATATGATATTTGAAACAAGGAAGTTGATACACGTTACATGTAATTAAGAGAGCTATTATTAAAAATATTTTTAAAAACTATATTTTTATTTAATACCGTGCACCAAAACATTGAAATGATACTTTAATTATTTTTAGAAGTAGGTTTAATAGACCATCATCATGAAATGAATGGCATAAGCACAAAAGGAAGGTATATTAGGGGGAAACTGGTATCTTCAATACGAAGTCGTACAAATTTCCTATAAGAACATAAACAAATAATTAGGAAATACCTAACTAAGTATAAATACGTCAGATGTACGCAATTTTGAAAATAAATTTTCGTAGATCTAACGGTTTTTATAACGGGTAGAGTAACTTCTTTAATATTCTAGTGGGATATGTATCGACACAACTGGTCTTCGCAGACTGCCGCTAAAGTTTCCAATCAATACGCATAGTAAGTCTTCCTCTACTTCGACGGCCTTCTAAGAACATTACTGACGGAATAACCCTCGGGTCGACATGACTCATCTTCTGCCTTCTTTTTTTCCTTCCATTTTTTTCACCAGTAATATGATCGCATACCTGAATTACTCACTGTAATGGTAGTCCAAAATACAGAAAAAAAAACAAACACACTTGTCCGGTATTTTAATAACTACCAACCGCATTTCTTACTTTACTTAGTAAATTCCAAGTGAAATTGTGCAATGTATTCGAGTCAAGTATTTTAGTTTCTAAATTAAAAAGGCTGTGATTTGATAAGTATTTGCTTTATAAATACAGAAGAATATCATAATTCTTTGTTTTGAAAAAGTACAGGGAAATAAAGTAAAAGCTATAAATCATAAGCACAACAGTATATTATTGTTATATGCCGATTGATAATAATAAGAGAATTGATATTAGCTACTGCATCTTTTTTTAATTTCTCCAATTCATAGTTTTCCAGATATCAATAGTTGCAGTTCCCGATTACCCATCGATATTTCCTCCAGATCACTATTACAATAACATCTGTTAGCAAAGTAGTGTCAACGAGAAACATAAATACCGACGTGAGATTGATGCTCTACTGAGCTATTTACATAAAATGACCGTAAGCTAACAGTAAAACACCTGTTGTCTTTCTTAACTGTGTTATCTATACACCGACCATAAATTAAATTTCTTTTAAATTTCACATCAGCGTTTTTTTTTTTTTTCATTTTAGGCAAACTCTCTTATTGTCTTCTCTATACTGCCACAGTCATCAATCAAATATTAAGCCTAATAAAATAGAATTAAACGTTTAAAAGTCAACTTTGTCCAAGAAATCAATTTTGCAAGTACACTTTCTCAAAATTATATATAAACATAATACACAGCACCTGCTTTCGTATCTACTGCAGTTTTAAAAATGAAACCTGTCATTAGCGCCACAGTGAACAGCGCTCAACTCATGTCAAAGTGATTTTTCTAACCCATTTCCAATTCTTTAGCGGTTTTTATAGCCGCGAGGCTCCCTTCCCTCTGTTACCGGCGTTTTATTAGGTAAATCTATCGTCCAGCCATCGATAATTCCGGGGAACGGCTAAATAACTTTTAGACCCATATTCTTCAGATTCTTATTGTTCGTTTTTAATGTAATTTTTTTCCACAAATATGTAGAGAATATATTCTACTTTGCCTATTTTAATGTCGCAAAATAAATATCACTTGGTATAAGGCGTCAAATGCGATTTTATGGTTGTCGATAGTCACTAATGTAAATTTGTGAGATGCTAGATCACGAACTCGTGTAGCACATTACAGGCGGTAATATGGTCTTAAAAAAAAGAAATTAGATCGAAAATGGTGACTCGGTGTGACTTCATTATTAAAGAAATGAGTAAATGAAAGACCAAATCTCACAAATATCTTCAATTGAATTTTTCGACCGATTTCACACGTTTAGATTACACGAACTTTTTCAAGCCAGATATTCAAGATTGAGATAATGGAACTACAGTGATATTGTACATTTCGAAAGACCAAGACGAATATCAGACGGAGTTGTAAAAATAAAATGAATTAAGACTAATGCGAAGTTGGATGACACAACACGTTAAAATTACCGACTATCTGACTTGAAAATATACGTGCGATCTAAATGTACGAAACCAGTCGTCAAATTCAATTAAAGATTTTTGTGAGATCTAGTTTTGGAGAGAAGTTGTATTTGGTTAAGTAATTTTTAAAGCAAGTATTCCAATGTAAAAAAAAATATTCAATACCAGGTTGGGTCATTCAAAAGAACGCGGTTTTTTGTTACGTCACGCGTCGATTAAGATAGACAATCATCCTAATCATCCTAGAAGTCAAAATATAAAAACATGGAAAACGTTAAATTGGCATACCTGTCGATAGAAGGAAACAAAAGTAGATCGTGAAAATTTTTGACAGTCATTGCACTAAAATGCGTGGGTACCTCCGGTGTACAGAATATGCAATAGCAACGGGAATAAGTAGTGGTTAAAATATAATAAAATACTCGTGCATTTATGTACAGTGACATCCTTATGTGTTGTCTCCCCCTGAGACGATGTATCTATACTTTCTACCACTCGTAGCCGTACGCTTGGATTATTATAGGATTCGCAGGTAGATTTTAATACTCCCATTTTAGTTTATGATGGGTATTCCCAATAAACGCCGTTCTGTGCTTTTATTTGCCGATCCTAAGTACTTGGCCTTGCCACGCGGGGAGACAAAACATAAGCCGTCCACTGTACATACCTGCCGCTTTGATGTTTCGGCACAATGTAGAACGATTTGTTTTATCAATGTTTTAGAAAAATAGGAGTTCAAAAATGTTTATTTTGAAAAACAATATTCTAATAAAAAAGGAAACGTATTGTTAGTTTAAATGTATTTTTTAGTCTATCGCTGAACATATCCAAAGTAGGATGATATAATCATTATTTCTGCACAACAACGTACGCCTTTGTTAAAAACATAATTGTTATGTATATATTCGTTTGACTACTTTTGATGTCTTATATCCGATGGCGTGTTATATTGTTTTGTTTACCTTGGGTACAGAATAATTTCATCACATTATACATATATTTACGAAAATATAAAATAAATCGATTTTCACATATTAATTTATTTTATCGTGGTATTTAGTTTTGAAGGTAACAAAAATTTGGAAAATAAACGAAAAGTTTATGGAAATTTAGGAGAAATACAAATAACTTTAACCTGGAAATAAATCGTAAGAAACACATATGCAACACAATGAGTTCATTAGACCCAAAGCTAAAGGACTTAATGTTCCAAGATTACAATTTGCGTTAATTTCATCCTTATTTTTGATAGGTTCTCCATAATTTCAGACCCTTGCAAATCATCCTTGTTTTAATATTTTTAGTAAAATCGCAAGTTTTTTATTTATTATAGAAACATTACGATTAACAAATACATTATTAAAGAAAGAAAACTTCAGGTATTTACAATATACTTTAATCACATTTTAGGTAGTATGCAATCTTTTTGTATTACAGTGTAAACTTTCCTTACAAGATTTTTTTTTCTAGTTGAAAGTATTCATGCATATAATATCAGAACTAATAAAATTAAAATACCTAGAAACAAGAAAAGGAAGTCTATTTCATCTAGATCACAATACTACCATTAATCACACACAAATAGAAGTTTCAATTATACTCGTGTGTGTGGGTATGCTTCCATTTATAAAGATAAACTAATCAGACCGTAACTCGGCCAACAAACCTACTCGGCCTTATTTATGTAGCTTTTTATTATTACCATTAAAGGGAATTAATAATACAGTTTATTGTTAATATTTTTAAGCAAGAAAATAAGTGCAGGAAATCTTTCATCCAGGCGATAAATTTAATTCGTAAAAGTTATATAATAATGATTTAATGCATTACTGTTATGCACACAGGACGTAAACATTGCTCAATTTGCAGATAGGCTATGTGTTTAAAGGCATAGTTTCCGTCGATGCTATTACGCAGCTAGTATAAAATTATTTAATTAATGCTTCCTATTCACAAAAATAGAAAATTCTGCTGATTAATTTTGACCTATACATTCCTTCTTTGAGTGTATGTATGATGCTTCACACGCTTCGGTTTTCCTTCATATCCCGAAAAAGCATGCGTTTTTGTTTTTCAAAAGGGGAATATGTTAGGATATTTGTAGTAGCTATTTTTTTTTATTAAAATCACCTACACAGTAATTAGATTATCTATTAGTAAAGACAAATTAGCAACAACTCTATCAACTACCGAGACATTTAGTATTGGTCATCATAAGTATCAAATTCGAATTCTTTTCTGATGCGACCATCATAAATCGCACATCAGAAGGTGAATAAAGAAAACGAAAAGGGCCGTGTTTATTTCGAGCTCAGTATTGAAGAAATGATAAAATTAATAACACAAACTTGATAATGATAGGAAAGAAAGAAAGAAAGAAGTTACGAAAGAATATTGTATATTGCTAAATGTTTTTGGAAATCCTTTTTTTGTTTGCTAATCTCAACTGACAATTTTCCATAACGTCAATGTATTCTTCTTTTGTTGATTGGCATTAGTGCAAAAATTAATGGTGGTGTGAACTTGATAAAATTTCTAAAACGATCGTTAGGTAGAGCAATGAATCGTTTGTAATTTTTAACTGGGTAATTTTACCTGATAAATTTTTCTCCGGGTTTTCTGGCTTCATCGTCTACCTTCTTGCGTGTGGCCAATGAAAACTAATTTTTTCAAAGAAAACAATATAAGTAAAACTCTTGTTACAATAAATAAATTAAATAACGGATAACAAACAATAATTAATATAGGGCAACTTTGTAATTGTACCCAGCCTTCTAACACCTAACTTACTAATTAAAAAAGGAATATGGTTAGCCCTTTCATGTAATTGTGGGCGATAGGCGGCTACAACGTTAAGCATTGATATAATAGAAAATCAGGTAAAACTAGTAAATTAAAACGCGTATACTTTAACGGTAACTTGTGGTTAACAAGTTATAGCGACCAGACCGCTATGACGCCGCATATAGCACGCCTGCTTTGAACAGGAAGAAATTCCAACATGATACAATTTCTATTCTTCCTAGTAGCAAAGCTCGTGAATTATATGTTACTACAATGGACATCTGAAGCGTGCTGTTCCTGTTGTAGGCACTTTCTCGTTTTCCCCAACGAATTTCATTGCTGCAAGGAAACATCACGAGAATATATAAACTGTTTTTAACGCTTTGTCTATTAATACTATTTTCCTTAATTGGTTCATTATAATTGCTTGTCATGGGTATATAGTAATAAAACTTGTCCGTCTTTGCATACCATTAATACCCATATCGTGTACTAATATTTTCAGTTGTTTGAATGAAGAGAGAGTCTTTACTTAGGTTTACCCTAGGGGGCTCTCACTAAACAAAGAAAGTTTTCTATGTTTCTTATTAATATTTCGATGTCATGCTCTGATACTATTGTAGGTTATTTCGAAATAGTACTTTATTAACACCTCATTGTGACTGTTGATTTTAATAGTACGTGACAAATCATTCTACATTTGTTAAGGTTGCTGCAATATAAATAAAAAAATTGTTTAGTTATAAGATAATTTAATTTACTAGTAGCGAACAATAAATATTTTTTAAAGCTAGGAATTTGTAATTTAAAGGGTGTTTAATTAATTAATTATCTGTTTGGAATGAGCGTATGATGTTTTGTTTTACTATGGAACTCATTCATTATCTATTATTGTTGATTTACTGCCTTCAAAAAAAGCAAATCTTTAAACCTACATTTACAGTAAGAACACCCTAAGAGCATTCGCTTTCTTAACAGAAACACATTTTGTTAAAAATATAAGAAAAGGTGCTTCGGTACAAAACAAGAATCAATGTGAGTTATTGTTATTTGCTTTGTTTCAACACTCTGAGAAAACCGTCAATTTTCCGTCCAGTACCTGCGTAATATGCTAATTACAATTCTTCTTTTATACTGCCCATGTACCGGACAATACATCTATGGATTTTTGAACAAACCTAAAGGTACTTCAACAACAGCAAAAAATTAAATTTTGCGTCATTTGCGTCACAAAAGAACAATACGTTCTAACTGCATAAACTAAAGAGACTAATCCAAAAATTCAAAGAAACAATGTTGATTATTGATGTCAGACCATCGACACGTGTTCGTTCTGGTCGTTCAACAGAAAACATTACGGTTGTTTGCTAGAATGAGGCCGAGAGTTCGGGAACATCCATTCGGCATCCTATTCAAGAAGCATTATGCAGCATATTCTCACAAAAGATTTATGTCTTCATGCTTACAAAATACAACTGGCTCAACAACTCAAGTCTATAGATCATGCATAACGAAGGAAGTTCGCGAATTCTGTTTTTCTCAGAAGTGAACCTTGAGAATCACTGGGCCATTTTTCTTCGAAGACGCAGCTGGGAATGTAAAAGAATGGCGAACGCTATCGGTCCATGATAACCCAATTTCTTGTGTCTCAAATGGATGGTACGAATTTCAAAGACAAGTGGTTCCAAAGAAACGAGACTACTTGTCAGAGATAATGTGAAATAATGACATCGTTGCAAGACTATTTAGGACGATTTTGGACTCCTCTCTATGGTGTTTCTTTCTAGTCAAAAGTTTATGTCAACAAAGCCACGATTACCCAAGCCCTAAAGAAAGAGATTATATTCTGTATCACTGAAATCTAGCTGTAGTTAGGGCCAATCATATTTGAAAATTTCGTCAAAAGAACATAAATATGTCAGCAAAACCGAAGAACACATGCATCAGATGTGCTGTTATATGTATATATAATTCCCAGATGAATATTACACTAAAATTTCGGCGTTTTCTCAAAAAATTCTCCTTTCATCAAACTTTTAATCTTCCGCACTTGATGGGACACCGTTTATTATTTTATTCGATTAGGGAAACTGTCAAAGCTTCTCCGTTACAATTTTTGAAGACTAATTAAACAGTTAGCAATTAGCAAAAGACTCAATTAACTGAAAAGGAGGGAATCTATGTGTTGATGCTGGATACCGAGAAGCAAGGAAACTCATCTTTTTTAAGACTTGGTCCAGTAGCACAGTTGGTTGACTGACGTTTGGCGTTCAATTTGTCCAACGTCATATGGTCGGCGCAATATCCGTGATGGTTACCCATGGTAGCCATCAGTAGAGTGTCAGTAAGGAATGCAAAACCAACAACCGTTAGGTAACGATTGGCACTAAGTCAACAAAATCAGCTAAACGCAGGTCCAGAATAGTGAAATTGTCATCTACGCTTGGTAGTAAACGATCGATGGTCACCATTTGATAAGTTTGAACAGCTGGCATAATCTTTTAGTGCGTCTTTTACAATTTCTACATTGAATTCGGTCATCATCGTACGATTTCAATCACAATTTTCCTCGTAACTGGCTTATGGCTTGGTTATGGTTTTCGATCTCGCTTTTCATGCTCTTGGGACTTACATTTTTTTCCAAATGTCAACTTTTGCAGTGTTTCCCTATTTTTATTTTTTCTCTTAGAAATCCCTCCTTGTTTACCTGCGGGCGTAAACCGGGCACCAAATTTATTGGTTTACCTGTTACCAATTGTCGATTATAACGAGGAACTTAAGAAAAATCATTGGAGATGGATGACCTGATCGATCACCTATAATATTTTTAGTGAGCATTTGTTTTGTAGATACTAGGTCGCGCCCGAAATAATGTAATAGTAATTCTCATATTTGATAAATAAGTAACTCTCTTCATGCCTTTTAAGGATCAGTAAAAACTTCAATTCCATCAGTAATTAGTTCGAATAATCCTTTTTTTGCTCTCTCCCACATCTAAACAAAAAAAAAAATACTGCAATCGTGAGTTGGTTTCAATCAGCCGGTATTTTAGAACCTTTAATTATGGTAATAAATTTTGTTAGGCTTTTAAACTAGTTCTTAGAGATCGTGATGGATGGCAGTGAAAAATCAGAAAGTCGCACCTGACGCTTCGAGAACATTTAAATAATGTTTTTAAAGGAAGTTCAAATAAGATCAAAAATAACATTTTAGATTCTACATTTGCTTCCGGAATAGAAATTTCAATTCAAATTAAAAATTCCGATTTATTGCGTTACCAAACTACAGATGTAACAAATTGTCTGGTATATCTTTAATGGCAGAATTTATTAGCACTTTTGATGATTTAAACGAAGTAAGTATGAAGACGCACGCATTAAAAATAAACATCCTTGTGCATCCAGTCACTGCTATACCCACCAGTGCAGTACGCGTATTTTTTAGTATGAATCGTGGAGAATTTTGAAGTAATTTGTTACACAGTCTTCGCACTTAAAACATACTTTTACTAGAATTATTTCTCAAGTCGTTTATTATACTCAACAACTAGCGCCAAAATCCTCGTTTGCCTTGCCGTCCCTTCGTTCATCTGTTTTCAATAGCATTTATTAATTTTCGACTAATAACTTAAAAAACGATTTCTATCTAAAAATACATGAATGATTGCAAATTACGAATTTCTTTCCATCTTGATATTTGTTGCTTAGAATCATCGCAAAGTGCCGTTGCGATGATGCTGCTAACAAGGGGAAGTTGTTATTAAGCCAATAGTTACCGTTCTTTTCCCTATGTATCGTATTAAACCGAAAGAATATACTATACAGTTATAAAGGCGAGATATGTTGTCGTATTCCCGAGATTTTCGAAACTGCCAGGATAGAGATGCAGGACCGCAAAGAGAATATTCTCCTATATAAGCCGATAATACGTCGCACTCGATGTCGCAAGAGCGTCGCTTTAGTAGTTGTCATACGCGTATACAAGAATGCATGTGGCTGAATAGCGCTAGTCGTAGCGCTAATCATAGCAACTATACTAGCGCTATTTTTACTACTACAATAGATAAGTTTGTTGATTGTTTATAAACCACACGATAATATTATGAGCGTGTGGCAGATGCACTCGCAATATTAACTAGTGCTTCTAAAGTATACACACAGTTGTTTATAGTAATGAATTTAGATCAAGTCGCGCTGTACCGAAGGAGATAAACTATTAAATCACGTTACTCTTACGTGAGGTTTATCTGTGGAATATATTAACCTATACGAGGACTGCTGGTTCACAGACGGTCACACCCATCTACAGCTTGCGGTATCTGTCGTTAATTATTGCCTTTTACTTAACCTATTTGCACGATCGCGCATTTTATCTACAAATGTTTGCGTTTATATTTGCAGAAACTGAAAAGGATTACCTGCGATTAAAACTTTGTGATGATTAGATGAATGTTAGACATAGATTCTTATAGGCAGTATATATATTTTTTATTTTTTGATGAATACCATTCAATTCGATAATAGTATTCCTAAATAGAAAGTGAGATTGAGGAAAAGGTATTATGCCTGTTTCTAGCTATATATGTCTGACATTTTGTTGATAGTATCAAAAACATGGGAGAAGCACTTTCTAATATTTCTTCTTAAATGAATTATTCAGCAGTGTAAATACAAGTACCAAGATGTGTCCAAACATACTTCACTGGTGTAGAAAACTTTATAATTTTAAATTAATTTGGTATCTTGGTAATACTGTCTTCGTTAATTATATCAAATATATAAAATTAAAACGCAAATTTTACGTTTCGACAACAAATTTATTTAGTTCTTCAGAAATTAAAATAATTTCTTTTTTCCTGGTTTTTTTTTTTGTTAATAAAATCAAATTCAACTTTTTTTTTCTAAATTAGCACAGTATACATTACTATAATAGTATTTTAAGAAAAAAGTTAATTGAAACAGTACAGAATTAGTATTATTTTATTAATGTAAAAAAGGATATATGAAAAAAAATGTCTTTTCTAAAGAAGACAATAAATTCGTTGTCAAAACATGAAGGCTGCGCTTTAATTTAAAGCAGTTCTAAGTGCAATTGAACAGCTATAAGTAGGGTTGCAACTGTCGCGTCGCCGAGAGTTGTAACTCCAGCTACAAGGAATTTAACTTTGACTTAAACTCGGTTTTAATTGATTAAATCAAAGGAACGCATATTTGAGAGAAGTTTGTTATCGCGGAAGTAATTTTCTTTATGTCGATGTGCCGCATAGAGCAATGCTCCCATCTATTTCTTTAAAAATATCCGTTTAGAGATTGTTACTACTTGCTGCAACGTGTCGTAAAAGAAACGCAGAACATTCATAACTTTGGCTGGAACATGTGAAAAGACAGAATCTAGTTTTCATTTCCTGTTTTCTAAGTATGACGTTGCCTTGTTTTTTGAATCGTAATCATCTTTTCCTAATTAAAAAGAAAATATTTTCCGAGTACTCCAACTGTGAGTTGTTCAAGATATTTTTTGACAAAAATCAACAAAAAGCATATGGTTTTCCTGCATATGTAAATGCATTTTCTTTAGCAAATAAAAAAAAATGCATTATAATATTGTTTTGTATTGAGTATCACTAATACTCTTTAATTCAATTAGTGAAACTGCGAAAATGAATTTATCTGTCAAATCAATTTTTGTAGTTCTATTAGATTAATTGGCGATTAAAAGGCATTTAACAAAAGAACTGTATGGCTTCGTCTGAGAATGAATGGAAAGTTAAGAACTCGTGGGGAAACTTGCCAACGCTTTAATAAAGGACGAGATAGTAGAGTTGCAGTTATTGGGGCACTTCAAAAATTTACGGAAACCGGAAGTTTGAAAGAATTACTTCAACAAGGTAGTACTCAAGTCGAAGAAAACACTAGATTGAACATCTTGAATGAAACCCAAGATACACATTTCTAATAGCCAACTTGGTTTAAGCCATAATATTCACTATTCCACAGCACTGCAAAGGTTTTCAAAAAAAGAGCCAGTGTCATCCTTATAAAGTACTCACTACAAGAGTTGACCAAGGATGAATCAGAAGTGGGCTAAATACCACTAAAATTGAAGAGAGGGTCTGATTCCAAACGTTGAGTGTATGTACGTCGCCTAGTTGAAGAATGAAAGAATAAGCAATGTGTTGTTAGAACTATTGAGCATGAAGTGGTAATATTATGATTTGGAGTAGTTTTAGTGATCGAATTGATACATTATTTAAAATCGACGAAACACTAATATGTCCCTTTTAGAGAGAATTATGAACTAGCAAGGTAGCACTTTATAGAGCCTTACCAAGTATGATGTGATCAATTTAATCAAAAAGTTATTTCGACGAAAAACAGATATCAATTTATTTTTGACGTCTTTTGTAATAAACAATGTCGTAAAATAATCCAATGTTAACACTACGGAAAATAAAATATTGATATATTAACCCACTTGTTTTATTTTAGGACGTTTTTACATATCTATGCGAATCGATTAAACGTACGAGCGGTAGTATAGATATGTAATATTATTATGTACTAGACTGTGCCTCTAACTAGAGCAGGAATCAGGGCGGGATATGGCAGAGGTTCTTCGGAAAGAAAGTTGAGGCCCTTCAAAGTTTACTAGAAATTTACCGAAAAGGGCGCCAGGGGTTCCTTTTTTTTTAGAGCAATTGTCAAAAAAACGTTATTGCACCTCCTTGAATTGTGGAAGTATATAACCTGTGATTTAAAGCCTCAATAACAATGTTGGATGCACAAAAAATAATAATAATGATAATGATAGATAACGAAAAGAAAATTAATAGTAAATAAAGCGGAAGACAACCTATAGACTTCAGGAAAGCGACACGACGTCCTCGACTCCAAGACAAGGAGAGCAAAATAAACACGTATTTAATGAATACCGAATAAAATACCGATAAAAGAATTGACCCCATTAATGTACAAATTAATCAAACAATTAAATGAAGTAATAGATAGCTCTTGATAAAACTCCCAATATTATAACATTCGTGCGTACGCGCCACTGTTCAATGCGTAACAATAAAATTGTTACAATATGTCCTAGCTTAAATGTTTTTACTGTATATAAAATAATCTCATGAAAGCACTTTCGGTTGTACATAAAATTATATTTTACAGAATTTCTATCAGTTATACTAAACAAAATATCGGAGCATATTCGACAATCCACATGTTTTATCGATAACCTTAATATGCTTATTGTTTCTGTACTTATCTTTACAATTTCATACAACAAATCTTGATAAGATAACGTGTTTTGCAGGTGATACGGCGATGCAATTAAATCCAGTCTTGTGGTCTGAACCTTTGGCGCAAGATCGCGCTCATCTGAAAGAATCAATCGACGCGAACGAAGAGGAAGACTCCTCCCAGGAGCCAACCACCACCTTCGAAATACTCGAACCGAATCATTCTTTCTTGTATTCCACTATATCTACTAGAAAATTACAAGTGTCTTTCTTAAATCTTTCAATTCCATCGACAACCGAAGAAGAAGAAGAGGAAATAGTGGTACAGCTAGATGCTGAAACAAAGCTCGTTAACAATAGTACCGAAAATAGTGAGGAAGAGAAAGCAGTTCCTAAGAGGACTACGCCATGTAAACGCATCAGTTATAAAATTAAACGATCGTCCTCTGCTTACAGAAAAACGAACAGAAATTTAATAAGAGGCAGTACAGTGGCGGAATTGGCATCTAAATTTGATAAGCTTTGCACGGAAAAAAGGTTCATCCTGGATGACCCGAAATTTGCACAGATTATCAAACGCGCGAACAGTCAAAACTACTCCCAAGGTGATGCGGGTAAAATCAATCGTAAAACCAGTATTAAGATGAATATCGACGACAAAATTTCACGGAAACCGTCTTTTAAGGAATGTGAGGATCAACTTGAGGATGTCGAACATGTTAGCGTTAAGGCGGCAATTAAAATCTTTGAAGAATGCCGCCAACAGAATGACACACGTAATTTGCAAACAAAATCAAAACTTCCAGAAAAGAGGATTTCTAAATCTTTCGAAACCATACCAAGTATCACGATAAGTCCCGGAGAAATCACCGATAATGATTTGAGTGATAACATTATAAACAATAGTGATGATTTTGAGGTGCCAGTTATTATAGTAAACATTCCAACAGAAAAAACCATCCGGTCAGAATCCGCATATGAAATATCTCACGTAAAGTCAAAAGCCAAAAAATTAGAACTAGACCATAACGCGACAATAAAATCAGATATAAGACGGTCGGCTTCTCCTTCACCGGTTACTCAAAATGAAGGTTTGTATGATTTGGTGTCACCAGTTACTGAAAAGCCTGTAGTAGAGAAGAAAGTACAACCACCTGTTCCGCCGAAACCAAAAAATATGGACAGTAGGAAAGGAATTAGAAAGAACACACAAGAACATGTTATTCAAATAACGGAATCCACAGAACCAGTTGAGGAAGTGTCAAAATTACTTAACCCAATCTCTAATGCCCATATCCATCAAACTCGAGTGCTTGTTGATCAAGAGAAAGTTTATGAGGAATTATCTATACCTCCTAGTGATGGAACGCATAACTATGAAGATATTGAACAAAAAAGTGATGATGGATATGAAGCCATCATACCTTTAAATATTTTAGAGCAAAATATCTACGAAACGCTTCGAGATAGTCCTCCGCCTTTGCCCAGAAGACAAGAGGAGTTGCTTCCTCCTAAGTTACCATCGAAACGTACTTATTACAAAGTGCACCACCATGACGAAACGAACAGTTACGAGATTATCGATACGGGTGATATTCTACGGACTAATGTAATCAGTGAAGCATCATCAGAAAGCAGCTATGACGCCTTATTGCAACAAAAGTGGAATAGTTCGGCTTCGAATCGAGGCTCTTTAATATCGTGTGATCAACAAAGCAACAGTTTATACGGACGAACAATACCTGGTTGGACGGAAGATTGCTTAAACTACAAGGCAGACAACGACAGTTTTAGTGATACAAGTGACGATTGGAGTGATTTCGATGATAATGAAGATGGAAATTATCCAGAAGCCACCATGTAAGTTCATAGATATTAGATCACTATCTTATTAACTTTTTTAACGTATTAAACTAAAACTAATCGGTGGTGGTACAACTACTAATCACCTCGATTTATTCCTTTCCTGTAATATTCACGTTAAAATACATTTTACTTGCTTATATATTTTCACAAGGGTTGGATAATAGATAGAGCAGCTAAAAAAAAATAAAACAATCACTCAACTGTTCAGATTCTGAGCTTTCGCAATTAGTTTATTGCTTCATTAGAAAATACCATTAGAATTATAACCATTACAGAGTGTACTACATTCTATTTAAGCGAATGCTAATTGGCAAAGTAAATGGAAAAGTAGGCAGTACAATCAATTACGTAGTGATATTAAAAAAAAATATTAAAGGTTATCATGTAAAACAATTCAAAAATTGAAATACGAAGAGAACAAGCTTTGTGACTACACACGTCCATAGACCGTGGCAAAAGTGCGCGAACAACTGAATCGGAAAGATATGTAGAACAGTTGAAAACTAAACTTACTAGACACAAGGAGAACTGAGCAACATACAGGGGTGTTCAAAAGAAACCGCCCAACGGAGAAGGAGTCGAACAAACAGAATTCAAGTGTCAAAAACAAGTCACAACATTAATATAATTATAATTGAATGTGTTGGTATCGTTCCGAAGCTTACAGTCAATCTCAAATAGATATGAATGTACATTGCTGAAGTTATCTATATCAGTACGAAAGTTGTCAATATTTTTAATTGTATTTATGTAACATTTTTCCGTGAAGTGCCTTTTCTATATAAACTGTTCCGTAGTCAACGCAGATACTTCGTCAAAATTAAAACAATGCCTGGCCGATTTATAGATTTCCGTTCGCCCGCCCTTCCGCCCGTATACCGTAACTGTAAGAAAAAGTGAGCAATGGTAGATGCCTATAACTGCTTATAAATTACGCCGTTCCGTAAGCCGCTTGCGTACACTCGTAGAAAGTTGGTCAAGCTTTAACATTCTGCATTACGGGCTTACGTGCGACCAACCTGGGCATTTGTGCACATGCCATTTCAAACTCAAATATTAGCAGTTTTGTAATTTGTGAATTTATTTGGAAAAGGGATCTGGATTTATTGATTGATACAAGTTAAAAATATACTTACATCTATAATAAATCTTTACCTGAATTTAAGGAAAATAGTATCGTGGCTATCGCGATTTATTTAAATACAGATTCTTGTATACTCTACCAGAAAGGAATATACTGCAATGTTACAGCTAATTTTTTGTCTGGGCGTACTCTACAAAAATATTTCTGGGTTTCCATGCATAATTTTATAATAAAATAAAAATTTAAAGGCATCCTTCTATATAAAAAGTTTAGGTCTTGGCCATTCATTTTTAAAAACGTTGTAGTATAAGAAATTAGTGACGTTACATATGGAATAAATGGAAATTTGTATTATTCCATTTCTGAAGATGGAGGTGGTGTTATGTAAAATGTGATAAGTGAAACTCGGGGAGAGGGAGGTGGCGGTAATAACCATTATTGGCGAAACTGATACCAACCATTATTGACGAAACTTACACCAACCCTCCTCAAATTATTGTGGCGAAATTCCCAATGTGATTTTCTAAACTGTATTCTTGATTGCATTGAGAGTATTTATTTAATTTGGTTTGTTGTTCTGATAAACCTAACATCCAAAAAGGGAACACAGTTGTCTACTTGACATTCAACGGTAAAATGAACGGACCCATGAAAACATTAAAAATGGAAAGTATATGTTTTATAGACAGCAGCGATAAGATCATTAATATATTTAAAAATAAATGATGGTTGGTATGATACATACCCATCAGTCCCATACAAACAAGTATGGGGCTGATGGGCTACCCATAGAAATATTGAAACGTTGTTTGTAAAATTTATTGTTAAAAGTAAAACTTAAGGAGTCCATCAACTAAGTCAAAAGTTTTAAAAATCTACTTTTATTAATAATGGTGTGTTTCTTCAGCAGTGAAAATTTTAGATAGACGGCTAGAAAGACGATAAGTAAAAGACCTTATAAAAGGAACAATTGTTCGCAAAGGACAATCTTTTTTTCTGTTCTTTTGGCAGGCCATAATAACGTGAGGAAGTGTCATTATAACACATAAGAGAACGACAGGTTGACCAATCAATTAATCTCTCGTCATTCAGTTTTAAAAGTTTGTTACAACTATTAGTAGAATAGTGGGCTAACAATTTAAATTCCTGTAAATGTTACCATCCAGTAATAGATTGTTAGATTTTAATATGTATTAAGGTTGATAGACCATTACTAAAATCTGACCTACACATTAATTCCAGTGGTGTTTTCCGATGAAGCAATAAACTAATTGCGAAAGCTTAGCAGAACAACTGAGTGAGCTCCCTGCAACCCTTGTGGACCTAACAAGTTCAGTCATATTTCTTCTCAACTTAAGTATTTTCAAATTAATTTTAATACTTAAGCACAAAAAATAAATATGAGAAAGTGCCAGGAATTGAAGAGCGTATAACAATATGTACGATGTGCTCGCAATTATTAAAAAAATCATTTTTTTACGACACTATGTGTATAAATTAATAATCCGCAGCTATTCACGTAGATAGTTTTAACTAAACTTAATTAACTTAATAAAAGTATGAAATATCTGTTGAACTATTGCAGTTTTAGATTAGTTTAAAGTAAAGGAGTTATTAGTTATTAACAATTGAATTTTGCCTACTTTGACCATTTATTTAGAACAGCCAACAGTGCGATTTTAAATATGTAGTGAGGTCTCACATACCTTATTTTAGCTGCCTACCACGCTTTGATCAATGCTGTCATAAAATACAACGAACTTTGTGAATACCTATAAAACAGATTATTTTTTTTAATAAATATTAATAATTGATTACTGTACAAGGTGCTGCAAGGAAGTAGGGTTTTTTAATTATTGCTTTATCTTCCATTTCATAGGAGAATGTTTTTAGTTATTTGGATCAAAGTACTGCATAATCTAAAAATATTTTCGACTCTATAGAGTGTCCAGAAACTAGATGAACACATTTGCTTTAATTTTTTAACGTTCTTGATATTTTTAATTTTTAATATTTAACTTTTATGTTCTGTTTACCCTAATCGGTTTATTCGGTCTTTCTATCCTGACAATCTATAAATTACAAAAAAAAAAAAATACACTTAATACAAGATTATGTTATTTCTTAACAATGTCTGTATGGGACGTTATCATTGTTTAGTATTATATGAACGCGATTTGTATAAAGCACCGAGTAGTGAAAAATAATATATGATGCCATTTAAGAAATTCAAGTATACTCCGTTAAAGTTAAGCAAATGTTGAATGCAGTAGTAAACTGTTGTATAATATGGTAAACAACACATAAGTATCGGCAC
>LR736858.1:7085668-7104846 GCA_902654985.2 Oryctes borbonicus
AGATTTTTTGACAAATCAAATCTTCATGCAGCATATCTTACATTACCATTTAACAAGTCCGTCTTTCAAAATGGAATCCTATACATGGGTTATTTTCTATTTTAATTCCATATAAAACTAACTCTGTATTTGTCAACGCCCAGGAAATACCGTTAATTTATTTTTTCTCCCGTAATTTACTTATTTAGTCATCGGTGAAAGTATTATACGCTACAGAGTTTTATGCCAAGATGCAATTAATTTTATAATGGGAAAATAGTTGTACAGTGTAATGTAGATTGCAAATAACCGGTAGGTACAGGATACAGTAAGCGTAGGTGAAGGTTTTCGTACTTGCCCGTTTTATTTAAGGTATCTTCAGAGAGTTGTCACTTCGGAAGTAGGATTCTCTTACATTAGATGATACATTCTGTAGATGACGTGATTTTTAATCTATTCGCAATAAATTAAGCCGTGTTAAAATATACACATAAATTATAATTGCCCCTTACAAAATTAAACCAGGTTCCTTTTGATATGCGGTAACCTAGTTGGGTCACCACATATGAAATTTGCCATAACCTCAGGAGCCTTTAGGTGTGTAAATGGTGTATGCAAGACGTTTCATAGATTTGTTACTATCACCCCTTAACATGCGAATGGTGTCACTGGCGAAACAACAATCGAGATGTTAAGATTAAGGGTACTAATTTTTTTTTCTTAAGTGTGGTGGTGTGCCCAACAGCGTGTATAAGCTTTTTGAAGCTTCTCATAACCTCAGGAGCCTTTTAGTGTGTAAGTTGTGTGGGTAAAGTGTTCCCTGGCCTTGTTACTATCATCTCCTCGCCGTAAAGAGTGGACCAGACCCACTAAGAAATTTGTTGATCCTAACGGGACTCGAACACAACACTTAACTCTGCCCAGTCAAGCGCAGGCCCTCTTACCACTGGGCCCCCGACAAAATCGGCGATTGTGGATATCGCCGATCAGGATAACGCAGCTTGCTAGCTGATATACACCGTTTCTTCCACTTCTTCCTAATACATAAATTGTACCTATTATCTAACTTTTCTTTACTTAGATTCAACATTTCGAATCAACAAAAGATCGATATTGTCAATATGTTGTCATGGTTGTGATTAACCTGAGGAAAATGTTTTAAAAACATTCACCGTAACTCTATCCTTAGACATGATTACCTTGACATTAAGGTTTTTAACAAAATTTCAAGTACAAAACAAATAAATAAAGAGAATAATGAGATTTGAAAAAGTTGACAAAAAATTAGCGAAACGTAGCAACGGAATAAATGTGGGAAAAATTATTCCTCTCCTATTAACAACATAAAAAAAGAAAACAATTAATATTGACATTGACACCAGAGACCATTTAGGTGTAATTTCCAACTTCAAGACCCGCCATTGACCAAGTAGCTACTTGAGCTGAACATTTTAAATCAATAGTTAAAAAATCTCAATGTCAATATCTTTGGTTTGTTGCCTATTCTCATAGTAACCAAACAATGCTAATACCAGAAACCACTTCTGACTAGCACTGTAAATATTTATTTTACTTTGAATGTTAGACTTATACAGTGGTATACAAAAACGCCAGCGGTTATAAATTTTCTAAGCTGTGGATGCAGAAAGAATATATAGTGCTGCTTAAAAGGAATATGTTTCTGATGCTTAAATTTGGCAAAGTTTGATGTTCAATATTAAACATCCTGTATGTTCCGAAAGCGTTTTAATGTCGTATCTATACAAATTTAATCTCGTAAAAATTTGGTATAAAATGCATTTGCGTTTCGGATATTTTGAAAAAGATATATCTACATTTAGGTGATTGAGGACTAAATTATAAATATTATATTGATTCACTTCTAGATGGAGAAACCAAAGACGTAACAGTATACTGGACGTTCCATTTAAAATAATACTAAGTACCTGGTCTTGATCATCATGTATCAAGAGAAGTATTAAGGATGACGTCTACTGTTGATTTCTTCCAACCACGATTCTCTGACGGTCAAACTGAAAGCAGGAATTGTTTGGAACGACGCAGTGTAGTTTTCCGTCATTTGTTATTTAATTCTTAGTAATAGTAAAATAAAAATCCAATAATTTAATCAGAATAATTGTTTAAAGAATACAAAAAATACAATTTTCTTAAATTTACCAACACATGAACGATACTTTCGCCACTTTCCGTGCACTACACAAAATTAGCGACTAGACAGACTCGTGTTTTGTCGATTCTCGGGGAAACTAGTAGGCAACACGAACCTATTCTCATGCGACGAATAAACACGAATTTGTCTAGTCTCTGCTAATTTCGTAAAGCGCATGAAAAGTGGCGAACTTTACTTATCAATTCATCTTTATAAAAATTAATTTTTGGATATAGACTGGAGTTAAAATAATGAAACTATTCGAAACGTTCCTGGTAATCTTGTTATGAGATTGGCGCACTCTGTATTTAATTAGTTTAATTTTGTATTTATCTTTGAAAGGCATGCTTATCATTGTATTGCTTCTTCGATGCACTGTTGGTTGTGGCGCATCTTGTAAATATTTACCTGTCTAACATATATAAGGTTATGCTTTAAATTACGTTTTATCTTATCAGTATGTTGTATCACAGAAGTTACCTTCTAAATAACGTTACATTTTGAATGAACTAAAAAAGGTAAATTATAAAACCAGTCTACGTGTAAGTAAATATAAACAAATAAAAATTATTTAAATGCACACTTGTTTCGTGTGCAAGATGAGGTAAATTTATCATACTTAAGAATTTTCCTTATCGCGGAATTCTTTCAAGCGGCGTTCCTTCCGTATTCATACATTCAGTCTCGTTTTTGAAATGGTAGCAATATGCAAGGAAAAAATTTTAAATTGCGCTTGTTGTTGGCAGCATATCGTGCGTAAGTTAAATAAAATTATTCATATATGTATTATCATTATTATGTGTTACTAACAAGTAATTAATGTTAGCATATGTTTGCTTAGATCATATTATAGTGTTATATAAATTATTCCGTGAATGAGTGATAACTTTTATTAATCAAATATAACGGTGCGCTGGCAACAATAATTTCTCATGTGCCATTAAGATTTTTCTTCGTATTAGTTATCTGTGACATCTTATTGCTTACATTTGTTAGTCCTGTTATGTAAGTCTTTTAGTCGATATCAAAGAACTAATTTATTATACATTTACAAGATAATTAATTCGTTGCTATATTTGATGTCATTTAGTGTTTTTTAAACATACATAAATTAACGCTAATAAAACCAATTTTCCTATATGTTCTTTGCGGATTATTCTTATTTATTTTTAGTTTTTTCGTTAATTACACATATTTCATCCTTAAAAACGGTCTATAGCTTTTACAAATTTGATATTATCTGTCACACAAAGTACTCTAATATATCGAGCCTTTCATTTCCTGATACTTACGAACAGATAGATTCACACATCGTTAACAACAAAACCAATAAACACCTGATGAAAATGTATAATTGGACACAACATCGCATGAAAACATAACAGCAGGAGTTTTCGACACCGTTAGACTGGGACCCATATACCCCGAGTTGGCGACAGGGACGCATAACTTTTGTGTATGTATATGTGTTTTTGATATACACTACCGTCCATATTAGTTCGGACACAAATAAAAAAGACGAGAAAATATTCAAACTCATTTTTCCAAAACTTAAAATTTTTATTGCATTTTATTAATGGCGATTAAAATTAAAGTATAAAAGTAAAAAAAAAGTAATTCTAACGAAAAATAAACAAAGACTTCTTAAACATTCCGTCCATCAAAAAAACTCCCTTTTGCGCGAAGAACAGTTTTCACAATCCGAGGCATCCGCTCCACTAGTTTTTCAAAGACTCTATTTGGCATATTAGTCCATTCCTCTTGTAAAATGTTCCATAGGTGGCCTACGAAGGTAGGGCATACTTTTCGGATCCTCCTGTCCAGTTCATCCCATAACAGCTCGATGGGTTTATATCGGGGCTTTGCGGCGGCCATGTCATTATTTGTAAAGTGCCATTATCTTTTTCTTCATTTAAGAAATCTTTACATTTCACTGCTGAGTGTTTGGGGTCGTTGTCCTGCAAGAATACAAAATTTTCGCCGATTAGACATTGCCCCGATGGTATTGCATTTTCTTGCAGTATTTCTAAATAACCTTCTTTTCACAAAATACCTTCGATTCGCTTCAAGTCTCCTGTACCGGCGTAGGAAAAATAACCCCAAACAAGTACAGAATTTCTACCTTGCTACAGTTGGCATTACACAATCCTGCAACATTCTTTCGCCTTTCGCTCTTCTTACAAAAACGCGCCTTGATTGTCCGAACACCTCAAACTTTGACTCATCAGTCCATAGCACTCTTTTCCAATCATCCACTGTCCAATTTCTATGTGTTTCTGCCCACTGTAGCCGTTTTTTGCCTGTTTCCCCGTCGAAGTAGGGGTTTTTTTTTGTTACAATGCGGCCGTGAAGATTTGCATTGATTACTATATTGGGTCATAAAATATAATAAGTTTTTAATCATTCTCTATTCGATATTCTTGGTTTGCCTGTACAATTGGTTATAAACTTCATAAAGGACCTAATATAAATATGTTATTTATATATAAACGCAATGATATTATCGTTTAGTAGAGTTTACATTTTATTAGGTGTCCGAACTAATATGGACGGTAGTGTACATACTACCATATATATGTATAGTGTTTGACTATATATGAAGCAAATTACTTAAAAAAATTATATAGCTTGGATATATATCTTAGTACAAAGGTGGTAGATATCTCCGATCTATGAATTTGAAATTTTTGTTATAAAGGCCGTTGAAAAATCTCGCGCTATTGCATCGTACGTTTACTTATCTTGTAACTGTGATTAGATGCTATAAATTTTCAATAACAAAGTGTGCGTATGAAGTGAATTATCAATAGATAATTAATATTAACGTAGATTATCAAACCATTTACACATTCCAAAGGTAACATTTTCATACACGCTTATCTTTAAGCGATTAATGATTACGTTTGTTCCTAAATGACATATTGGATTTCCTCAAATAATTAGAAAATTGTTAAGTAAAGGATTGTTAATTTACGCATTACTCGGTGGCAATGCTGTATATATTGCGTAAGCCTACCTCGGTTAATAAATTCTTTACTGCCTTGCCAGTGTTAGCTTCCATAAAATAGCTAAAATTCCTGATGTGTAAAATTATTTCACAGTTAGGTTGGGAATTTCATCAGTTATTTCTAGGAAATTATGGAGGTAAGCAACTAGTCTATGTCTACCGCATAAGCGATAAAGATTCTGTACACAATAATTTGTATGGTAGGGCGATGATGGAACTCATTTATTTAAGTATAATTTGGGTGTAATCCGCATTGTAGGATAACAAGTAACCATAGCAACAAATTATCGCTTTGTATATGTATAAATTTGTGTAAAATCTCAACGTATCGCAACGAAAGTTTTCAAACTAAAACGTTATAGCTAGAATGTTCGCTAGATATTCCTTTAACTGCACGAAATCGTCTAATAAATTTGCATTTTATTTTTGTGTACAACAGAAGACATTTTAGACCATTTCTATTATTTCCATTCATAAATCCGGGAATGTTCAGGAAATCCTTAAAAAATTGCATTGTTAATGATTCCTATAAATAATTGAATAAATATCGTTTCAAATACTGGTTAGCATTTATTTTAGTAGTATATGGAATCTTAATCAAAATAAACCTAAAATAAACGAATATCAGACTTTATTTTAACATACGTTTTAATACAAAATATATAACTCTTATGCCTATCATTAACTACAAAATAAGGACAAAATTTCTATAGCCGAAATGAACTAAGCTCCATTTGCATTCAAACGACGCCGGTTTCTCCTTCGCACCAGAATCGTTATCTTCACCGCTACGTAGTAGTCCTAATAAAATAATATATGTGATTACACTTATTACTAAAATTAGTAATCTATAGACGCATAACAAGATTAAATAGATTCTATCGAAATTGTTTGCTACAGTTCTACACACTAAGTGTTTATTTCCTGGACATTCACCGAATTCCTTTTTTAAAGATTTCTTCTATCAGATCCACTAATTCGATTTTCCTTCTTTGACTGGAGGTACTCTGGCTGTCGTAATACGATAACATGTCTTCCCCTGCAGAAGATCCTCACTGTGCTTCCTTTAAAGCGTTCATAGGGATCGCAAGACTGGTACTGATTATCGCTTAAGGCCAAAGCTGTTGATGAGCTATTCTAAAATGCAATTTGAGTTACTTTACCTCACACAGCAAATAAGAATACGTATCGGCAACTGGAGGTAACAGTATCCTTTGTAATAAATCCATCATATCTACACCTTCAGTTTTTTTATGCTGTATTGTCCAATGCTTCTTCATCTATTTGATTTTGAAAAAGACATTTAATTCAATAAGCAATTCTAACTAATTTTGGGGTCTATACACATAGGTATACAGGATGACGGTTTGACAATGCCGGTTTAATCCCTCAAAAAAATCAAGTTAAATTAAAATTTGAGGCTTATGGTAGTTAATTATCAGTTCATATTTTTAGGTTCACATTTTAAAGGTATCTTTATATAATTGGAAAGATATGCGATAAGAGAAAAATATAAAATTCCAATAATATGTATATTAATGTAATGCTAGCTTATTTATCTGCTGTATCTTCGCATAACCATTTCGTTGTTAAAATGGAATTAGAGACCTTATACTGTAGTATTTCTGTTACAAACTATTAATTATATAAAAACGTAGGCTTCCACGGCCAGAGTCAGTTAAAACTGAACGTGTTCCGGGTTTGAACCGTGTCATGTCGTTGGTTAAAACCCGGAACACTTTTAGTATTAATTATATGTTATACAAACTGTAAACGCTATATGTTACAGAATATCAATATTTTTTTAATTTACTAATATTACACCAAAGGATTAAATTGAAACAAATAATAAAATTTCGCGTCACGTCTGTTCGTATATTTTATGCGAACAGACAGTTTAACGATGTACCTACCGATACATGTTTTAATGAACACTGTAAGAACAAATTAACAATAAGACGTAATCATACTTATATAAACCTGAACAAACCTTCGACTATTTCCATATTTCTCATCAAGAGAAACAATTCGTTCGCCGCATCACTGCCAAAGAGAAAAACAATGACCAATGCGCAACGCTACAATATAAGTGTGTCCAACTATGCGGCAATCGCAGTTACTGGCAAATTCAAATCTTTGGTTGTAGTGTAATAAACATGTTTTACTTGTCAGCGATTTTATAATTGATTTGTAATCTACATTAAAATTCATATACAAGAAACGTAACACTGTAACGTGGAACATTTATACCGACAATAATATTACAACAAATATAACGCTTCATGTCCTGAAAACGAAAACATATTCTAACTTTGGAAACGTTACGTAAACAAACACAAAATAAACACACCTGTTCTTTAGATTAAAAAAAAACATTCTTTATAACAAAATATTAAATCTAGCAAAAAGAATTATTCCATCCAAAAGTCTGATTTTTTAATAGGAGTAAGTGTTTCTTTAATTGGAAGAAAATAAACATTCATTTAAGGAAATTACGAATTTTGTTTCATATCTATAGATTTTTTAAATCCTTTCAAAGAAAACATATACTTTGTTGACTCTTTTCTCTATATTAATCCTTTCAATTTTTCTACACATATGTATCCGTATAAATATAGCGCAAATCTATATACATACATGTAGAAAATGGTTATGTATTGCTGCATACCATATACGCCGTATGTTAACAATAAAA
The DNA here is from genome assembly GCA_902654985.2 of Oryctes borbonicus. NCBI lineage: Eukaryota > Metazoa > Arthropoda > Insecta > Coleoptera > Scarabaeidae > Oryctes > Oryctes borbonicus. The sequence goes on from LR736858.1 coordinate 7,093,520, forward strand.
GCCTAAAGCAGCAAACTTATAAAGTTCCTTGATATGCGCATAAATAGTTGTTTAATCTTGCGAAACATTTATAAACACAATCTTAGGTAATTTCAATGAATAAGTTATATTACAACCCAAGTGCATAAATTGTAATAATACGAATAGGCAACTTACATTACAACCGTGTGTTTTAAGTATTCTTCCAGTACATCAAGAAGGAGAAGCTTGGCTTGGTGCCGTTACATTCTACTCTGATAGATGTCACTATCTCTTAGTTTTCTTTAAACTTAATTTTCATATACATCGTGAATGCTAAAAGTCTCTAATAAATTGGACAACGCCAACATTTTAAAAACTAAACTAAGATGGTTACTTAATTTTTTAAGTCTTAAATCTTAATTGCGTTAGTGGACCTATAATGTGGTGACTCCCATTGCTTCTTTACTTTACCAAAATAAAGATGTTCCTCCTGTTTTCACTATTTGTGAATTTTTTGGCAGAAATGGCTTAAAGGTCTTTCATAGAACTTGGAACAAATAACTGAAGTAAGCAGTTCGATGTGTCAGTTTTCTTGAAAGACATAAAGGAAAAGTTTTGCGGAAACGTATATGTAATAAAATGCACAATCTAGAAATTTATTTCAAGAACTTTAAGCTATTGAAAAAATGTTAGTTGATTCGTAATCAATAAAAGTTTGCTATGTTCTGTAATAGAAAACTATTACTGTGTGTTTGTGTCATGAATCTCCACTAGGCGTAATTTGTAGTCAAAATGGATAGCATTCCAAAGCATACTTTGGGTTAGTGCAGTTGAACGATAAAATCTTCTTCGTCCCTTTTTTTGCGTCTTCAGCATTACAGTCCGTAGTTTTCCACGATCTATATGAGCCTCATCTTACACCCCAACATAGTAGAATAATTTCGATTATAACATAGCTTCCGCTGTCCCATGTTAATAAGCTTTGTAATACGTTAGGTACGATTGTTTTTGACCATAGCAAATTTTAGTTTTCCAAAAATACTTTGACGATGAAACCCAAACTCTTATTTTTAGAAGAAGCATAATGCAGACAATACAGCCAGGCAACCGATTCTATACTATTCTATGACGTTTTGTATCAAAAACAGCTAAATTTTACTAACAAATAAGACGACTCTCTAACGAACGATAATTGTATTTACTGCATTATTGCATTTACTACAAAAAGTATCTTTCTTGATTATGGACACTGTTTTATGATCTATGAAAATACACACGCGCGCACAGCAATACACACACACACACACAAGGACAGGAGAAGGCAATAGATTTTAACAGGATTGCGAGCACACTAGAGTACTTACCTGTATTCGTATAATCTCTGATGTGTGAGTAAATATAATAAATGGAACGAGGCTAATGTTTTACTAAGTAATACAAAGAACAAAATAACCATATCGTGATTTCAAAAATTGATTCGCATTTAATGCCTTGCTAACACTTGACTAAAATGTACGACCTATTCTATTTCACTTGTATGCACATATGAACAGGCTGTATAAGCAATAGTTCTACAAATCAATAACCCCTATACATATGAACACATTTTTTTCTGAGATTACTTTGAATCAAAGGGTTCTCATTCTAGAGAAACAGTTAATATTGTTTACGTTATTAATTAACAATCAAACATCTATTCTGTACATGTATATCCAGTTAACTATTTTTTTCATTTCAGAGTTCAAAAAAAACATACTACACGCTATTCCAATAAAGTATCGGATACACACAGCGAAGGTACGTATTTTACTGACATAATTAGTATAGAGCAATAATCCGATTAATTACACAATTTTTATGATATTCATGCAGTCAATCGCTAAAACATAGTTGTCATAAAACTTTCAAGGTTTAAAACTGTAGCATTTTACTGATTCTGTGCTGTTAACTAGAACACACTTGATATTGAATTTTCTGTGTCAGGGTATGAAAATCCATTCACAATGCTACCGCAGAAGAGAACCTTACTTTCACTGCATTTACTTTAAAATGAGATTAATGAGCTTATACATCTTTTGCAGTACGAGAACAATCAGTTTGTTAACCTCATGATATAAAAAATTCTACTCACACTTTTCTCATTTTTACTACAGATTACACGTTTAAAAAAACTCCCGAAGAATTTATTTTGACTATATCATAAAGAAACTAATTAAAGAAAGCATTTATTTTTTTTATAAAAGTATACATATAGATATTGACAAAATGCTCAATATAAAAATGTTAGAAAATGTAAATGATTCTAGATTGCGTTAAGTATACGAAATTTTAATTATTTTTGACTCCCTGAAAATAAAAATATTTTTTTAAATTTTGATGGATAATATTTAAGGTGTTTCAGGATCATAGACGCCCGACTAAGAAATGCCTAACTTTATTTAATGTTATAATTTCTAATTACTCTAATACGTATCGAGGAACACTTATTTAGTAATTAATATAATTGCTTTCGTTAGTAAATTATGAAAATTTGTAATTTCCTGGGTATTTTTCAACGTAATTAATTATATCAAAAAATTGTCTCATGGTAAGAAATCGAACCTGACATCTCTCATTTGCTAGACGGCCGTGCTCACGGCGACCTGTCAGGAACATTCTCTTTTTGATAAATAGATGTTATTATCTGCAAATATTTTGGAAGATATTGTTATTTCTACACATCTATGGTCTGGCATCGACATTGGGAAACTTGGTAATATTGCAGATAATAATCTATTTTTCAAAAATAGGCGAATCTTGATTAAATTGAAAACGGCTATTAACTTTCTTATTTCAAACAAATGATAAGTATAGCTTATTATGGATCTAGACTGTAGGAATTTTTGAGAAAATAGACACGGGACAATGTTCGCCGTAGAGTATACAAGATTACGGTGGTGGCCACGCAACTGGCACACCTTCAACGATTTGAAAAATTATCGAATTTGATTTTCTTATTAGTTGTACCTAATTAAGCCAAACAATCTTTGCTTCATATCTTTTATAGCGTTTGAAGCAGGTCAAAAGTAAAGAGTATGTTGAGCGAAGCAGGAGTAGTGCATTAGGGGATTACCCAAGCCTCATTTCTAACATCAAACATTTTCATGGGCTTCACACGCTGGCGCCAGGAGGCGGAGCTCTCTTTAGCAATACTTTATCATATCCCTTGGATTGAGCAACTTTACGAATCAAACAGTCCGAGCTGAGTAACTAGAGCTATCCATTTCGAACTCTGAATATTCGAACTCACCAGGGTATTTTACTCTAAAGAACAGGAAGAAATGCCTACAGTTCTCCTAAATCACACCGTCCAATCAATCTCACCTTGCTAAAAAAAAACAAAAAAACCAACACGCTTACATTCCGCCGAAATTCACAGATTCTGTCTTGAACTTTATCTCTGGTAGGATTCAGCGATCTCAATTATGGAGTTCCGCATGTAGTCTGGATTCACAACGTGGTTGCCGAACGAGCCGTTACTGTCTAAAGTAAACAAAGCCAGTATTGCGTTTGGACAGCCTTGCAAAGTGCTGAGAATGAACCGAGGTCTCTCTCCCAGAGTAATAATGTGGGTATACACTGCAGTTATCAGGTCAATGGCAACATGCGGTGCGGTCGCTCGCCAAGCGACCGCACCATGTCGCCAGATGGTGTAGGAAAGGCGGTCGCAGACAAAAGAACTCATGCAGATGCAAAGGACTGATTGCTCAAGCATCACGGGCGGATTGGGATCTGCGCCAACGACGGCTATGAAGATCATGCTTTATCTACCTGCCATATCTGATGAAATACTCCGCAAGTTCTGGGAGAACGCTTGGATGGATAATATTTCTTTTTGTCTAGGGCAAAACCCAAATCTCCTCAGCGATAAGGACTGCTCTCTTCGTAGACGAATCAAAAACCAACAGAAGAATGACCTGGCGTTTTTGCCGAGAAGCTCCGCCTAGAAGAATCATTGCTTCTAAGAACGGCAAATATCTCGACGCTCATTCTAGCTGACCTTAAGGTTGTAGAGAGAAACATAATCAGTTTATCGGCAGCAAGCGGGTATCAGCATTAAATCGATCAATAACGTCGAATCTGCTACTAAATTGCCATCCTTAGGAAATCATTCAAATCCGTTATGCATATTCCAGCTATACAAATAATTAGATGTTATTAAATATTTACATATATTTCGGAAGAGGATACTTCATTTTACGGCATTTTGCTTTACTATATTAGCTTTCTCTTATTGCTTCTGCGGCATCCCTATCTGGACGTACGTACGTTTTCTTTCTTAGTCTAATCACGCAATTACTGTATCACTAATGAAAAACAGCTTTTACTTTTTTTATTTACAAGTATACATGGGTACTTTTACTTTTCTCAAAATCTCCTTTGTTATACATTTAAAAAAAGCGACGTGTATTTATTGTTTATACTAAGAGTTAACATCGTTGCATATCCGCAAATGTTCAGTAATATCAAGTCAAATGCACACAGGCTACCGAAGTCGTTGAACGATCAACAGTGTCGCAACGCTTCAGATGTAAGCCACTTGAACTGTGAAACAATCCTAAGGTCAAGTAGCAACGCGTCGCGCAATAACGCGCAAAAGGTACATGTCAGTCTACGTCGATGCTAAGAAACAGAAAGTATTAAAAAAATGAATAGAACCGAGTTATTACATGAGTATATTCAAATAATTATTAGAGTTGAATGTATATGTTCGTTTCTCGCCCTTATATATGCTTTAGATTTTATATATTACATAATAAGAGCGCAACAAGTTTCTGTCTTCCTAGAATCCAAGTTTCTGATTCACTACTTTACATCCTTACGCCTCATGGATTTTTTGACATTTAACGTGCTTTTGCAGTGGCCGCACTAGGAACTACACCATAGTCAAGGCCTGGTGTGGTGTAGACCGGTTTGCGATTTTCGATTCGTTGGTTCTCGAGAGCCAACTACTTCAATACATACATACATGTTTTAATGGCGGATAACGCAAGGTAACAAGTGAAAGTTTTCTGTTGTTAGCTTTTCGACCATTAAGTTGACGTTGCGCGCTCCAGTCTACGCCGGTGTAAGTTACGACCAACTCTTTCGATTAAAAAAATATATCCGATAAAAATTTTACAATACCATTTCGTCCTAATTCAGTAAAGTTTCAATAAAATTCTCGTGGACTAATAAGTTTGTGGTGCATTTGGAGAACGTATCTAGTAAAGTTCTTTGTTATTTGCGCGTTACAAAGGTTTTGCTTTCGCGTTTAAACACAAAAATCCATACTTTAAATGGATGACGATGAGCCTGCAAAGCTTCCGAAAGCGGACTTTATCCAGTTTCAGTGGAAAGAAAAAGAATTCCTGTTCGAAGCCTATACCACCTCCTAGGTCCTTGCCGACAACCTTCAGAAAACCAAGGAAGAATGTTGGCGATGTAGTTTTTATATCTAGTACATCCAAAGTGTATTTAGAATTCAAGGACGATAATTACAATTACGCGTGCTTACGAAGACAAAACGTACCTTTAAATGACGAGGCTGTGGAAAACAAGTGCGAATTGATTTACGTAAATGTCTTGGATGATAGAACTAGAGGAAATGTCCCAACATTTAAAAATAAGTTTTATATTGGTGCTCTGGAATCGCAGGAAATAAGCTGCTATATAGGTAAAGTTGATTTATACTACTTTAATTTCTCTCTAAATTGCGCAGTTGTCTGGCTACAAAAAAAAATGGATTTCAACAGAAAAAAAAAAAAAACTGGTGCATGACATCACTGGTATTATTAAACATGTAGGTACTTCGTATACATTACCTACGCGTTTTGACCTTCTTCAGGATGACAATACAACAACGTAAATAAAATTTCCCCACGTATAGTAATGTTTTTAGTATACAAGATGTTTCACCAAGAACTGTGGCTATCGCCATTTAAAGAAAAAATAATTGTAAAAATTGAAAATTTGTGATACCTATTATCAGTGGAGCCAACTCAGCTAAAATATGTTGGCGTGTCTATTACTTTCAATAATACCGGAAATTTGTACCATCTCTTTTGTTTTCTTTCTTTTTATAGAATACTCTACACATTCCTACATGCTCCTTAAACTTTTAAATTAATTCTAGGTAAGATTTTTCTATAGTTACCTGCAATGTGTATTTCAATAACCAAAAATCGACGGGATAAATCCGCATAAAAAAGGCACTATTCTCGCTGACATAAACGTTTTCATATTTTAAATATGTATTTGTTTTGCGTATATCTCAAAAATGGCACAATATAGGAAATATTCTATTTAAAATTTCCGGTACAATCAGAAGCAGTATTCTAAGTAAGTTGGCAATTAGCACTTAGGAGTAGGCTTTAGGAGTACTACACTTTAGTAATGAAAACATGCACCATTTTACAATAACTAAGACTAGAAACAACGGAAAGAAACACATTGATGTGTAATATTAAAGAAAGTTTTCTAAGCTAAATGCGCTATTTAACACTAAAGCAATTTTCATCTGATGCTATAGCACGAGCGAGGACGAACCTTGGATTTTATCCAGATAGAGCATTCATTCTAACCCGGCAGCGTAGAAAAATTAAATAAACTCAGCAAATTACCTTTAACAATTTGTCTTTATTATATGCACATGCCATTTCCCGGCTAAATAAGACTGCTTACAAAGAAGTAAATGGCAAATATCTCTGACGAATGCGTCACTAGCAATTCAAAAATCAATCAAAGCAGAAAGAAAGTTATTAAATTTAAATAAAAGTATTACGAAATTGAAAAATGCTTACGCACTAACGATAAGTATTGGCATAATTTATTACTCTGAACGTTGTCTTGATTTTTCGGAAATAAAATTATGGCACAAATTATTTCCTATTTAAGCATATTTGAACCCTAAGAAATGAAATTTAAGTTCAATAATTTTCTGTAAACGTTACCAATCCATGCGTTAATCCAGGGGCACAGGTATATAAGTAAATGAAAGTTTCTGCCATATAGCGATTGCAAAGTATGGATGCATGAAAAATGGATGATGGGTTTGCTGGTCGAGAAATACTTACTTGGTCATACATATGTACGTATTATATAATACTTTGATATTAGTACATAGATCGTATATACAACAAGAACTTTCACTTAACGCCCAGCTGTTTTCAGACAATAGATTTGGCGCAATCAAAACATTGACATGTGATACTTATTGACGATTTTATCCATTTAATCTATTCTAATCGCCTGGTATTACAAACTGTACTACTGCTTCTTACACTCAGTCTGTAGACTAGTGTAATTTGGCTTGCCGAAAAAGTAAAAAAAAACGTAGCTATTTCTTATTCGTAAACTTTCGATAATTTTAAGAGAAAAATGTATTGCGTTTTTTGCGCCCTTCACTGTCGCCCTAAATATATCATCAATTAGCGATGCCTTTCACGGAATCCAACCCTAATGTTTGGCTTCATTTCCCGACCGTCAAATATCAATGCATTTAGAAGTGGTTATATATATTGAGTACCTAGTAATCTTCGTTAAATAAATACTTTCGTTAGTTGCGTTTTATTTCGTTTATACAATTCTGTCCTATTTTCAATAATTATAACCTTTTGTAACAAATTATTGCAGTCTTTATTTGTCTAACCTGTAGAAATTTAGTGAATATTACGTTGCTACACCCCACAGCTGTATAACTATAATTTCATGTCTCTACATCGGAAACTATGGTGCACAGCATTACACTAAACCTGTTAAAAAATGTTCTGTGGTTTGAATGTAAGAAATCGAACATATATAAAAGTCGGTGCTTGTAATACGTATCTAAGGCTGTAGTCTCCAGAAATCTTCCTCTTAGAACACCAATTGGAAATGCCCCATCGTAATGAGATATTATGTAGAAGAATTTACATAAAAGTAATTTTTAAAGGCAAAACATTGTCATAACCTTGCATCTAATGTAGATGTAGACACATCTATGTCGCCATTTACTAAGTAATACGTACATACATACATTACTATACATAATTCAAGGTTCACCGTGAGAAAAATTAAGCAGTTTGTCTTTGGTATGTAGATACAAATGTTATTGCATCGCTAATAATAAATAAATAGCAAAATAGCAATTAAGAAATACCATATTTAATTCCGTTTAACCGCCTAAATTACGGGCGTGGTGCAATCATTATGGATGGATTAAGGTTAACTCACAAGGTCGAACAAATTTAGTATCATCATACATTTAAGGTAACTATATCACCTCCAAATGATTATCTCATCGAATTAAATCTAAATCGGATCGGATCTTTAATGTGTATGAGCAACCAAGGCAAAGTCCAGGAAAATTGCGTATATTAATATACGCAATACCTTAAGGTTATGGCGGTTGTTTCTCCACAGAGAAATCGGTAGTTGAATGTATTTCGGAATTCAAAGTTATAATAAAGATGGTCCTACTAAAATTTTTTAAAAAATTTAAAAAAGCTTCCAATTCTCAATGTCTAACAGTCCATACTTCACAAAAGTCTGAAATACTCGCTTGCATTTAATAACTACATACTCTCCGTTTTTCTTAGCTACTACAGCAAAACCCGCTAATTAGGATGTCTTTAATACGTTCTTCTAATACAGTAAGATCCTTCAATCGTTAATCCAAATTAAAAACTCATAAAATTACAGAATTTATCGATATTTTGAGAAAAACGAGACGTACCGGGAATGAAAATATACTAAAGTCTATTTTACGGGACGCATAATTCTGCGCAAAATTATGCACATAAGAATGACGCGTCGTGTAATTCAACAATATTATTTAAACAATGTCTGGGCGTTATGTATATGTTAAAACTATATAAATCTGTTTTATTTTGTTTTCTAGATATTTAGATGATGCTTAAACACATTTGCGGATGTGAAACGAAAATATGAACCAAAAAACATACATTTCAGTAAGTTTAGACTAATTTTTATATGATTGTACTGTTAATTACTACTTTAAAAAAAGGGGAAATAGCAAACTTTGATTAAATCTTTCATTTGTTTGTTACCGAAAAGAAGAAGGACAAGAACATATTTTTTATTAATTTCTTTGTTTCGTTTGCTACATTTTAATTCAATAGTCGTTCTTATATCTTGACGCGTCTAAATAATAATTCAATTCGTTTTCACTAATAATTTTCACTACGCCCGCGAATAGTGCGAACAAAAATTCCCAAACCACAGAAAGGTCCGCTACCAACATTCTAATTTATACTTGTACGACGATGGAATAATTTATCGGAGCATGGAAGAGTCGATCGATTTTACTTTTTCGTAATGTCACTTATGCGCCTATGTATATTGTTATGAACACTCGTTGAAGTAGGACACTTTTGCTGAACCGTGAAAAGCAAATTACCGCAAGACTTTCCCTTTAATTGTAATAACGCGAAGCTAATTATATGGTGCGATCATGAATATTTAATATTTTATTGCAAATTACGCCCCCGTTATTCTCTAATTTATGATAAGTAAAATTCTTTCACTTGATATTATTCTGATCGTGCAAAGAAATTGAATTCCATTAAATATACGGCTATTAGTTACGCCGAAACATGTTTTTAGGTCTATCGGAAATTTGTAGCCTTCTAACTAAAATGTGCATGGCGTGTTCTTCTAGCGCGTGGGTGGTAAATAATTTAGAGTTTTCAAATATTTGAAGAGAAGTTCTGCACATCATAAAATTATATTCAAGTATACTGGCTGTTCAATTTCCGTTGCGTACGAGGCAAATAACATCTTGCGGCATTAGATACCTCTCTTTAATTTATGTAAATTTTAACATTCCCTATATCTATCCAGCTTATGATGTAGTTTGAGATTTTTGCGAAATAAAGTTGTTTCTTTAACACCCGATATCTTAAATGTCTTGCGTGCTAGAGTAGCCATTCAAATTTTATTGGAATGAGTGTTGGTCCTTGGTCCTTGAAATCGTTACCGAGTTTGATTCATGTTATTTCAATGAACATATATTAACATATATAAATGAAACATCCTGTATATTTTTCAAAAATCTGATGAAGGAGCTCTGGTAGAATTTATTTATAAACCTTTCTCTGTGCTTCAAATATGTCCTGCTTTAGTAAATTAAATATGAAGCTATTCAGATAAGTTTTTAGCTAACACGTATAGAATGTTGCGACGAAGTACTATAAACTTAATTTCTCCCAAGGTATTCATTAAAAACGAACTATAAAATTAATTTTATGCGTGCAATGTGCGTCTAATAAATAAATAAATAAATAAATAAATACAAATTATACTTACTTATTAAACAGTGTATCAAATTCGATCAAATTCTTGTATGTAGTTGATGTAAAAATACTGTGGTGCTAAAAACTCCAAGAAATACTCAATCAAGTAAAATTTGAATAACCACTCCATGCAAGATGTTGAAGATATTGGGCGTTAAAGAACAACGGCATTTCCCAAAAATATCAAATTATGTTAATTATCTTCAAAATGAAGATGTTAGAAAAGTTGACATTTTGACTATTTGAAGAGGGTCACGCAATAACGCAATAATATACAGTGGCGGCCATATAAATAGCACAGCTAAACTGATATGGATGAATTGATGTATTTGTAAATGGTAACAAGTGATTTATTTAACTTAGCTTAACAAAAATGTAGCAGATGGCATGCGGCTTATAATAAACACAATATTTTATAAACTTCAAGATAAACAAATTAAAAAAAATAAATGTATTATTTTTTAAGTGGGCATAGAAATAGCACGCTTAATGACAATAACGAAATACTGTATTATTTATTTTTTTAAATTGTTTTTTGCTTTTACATTTAATATTTTATTGGAAACCCTTTACAAGCCAACATTGCTGCACATCTTCTCGGCACTTTCAACTAATTTTTGACATCTCTCTACAGGAATGTTATGCCAGGCTTCTTCAATAGTATTCCATAATTCGTCTAATGTCGCTGGAGATTTAGACTTTATAACAACCTCAACATCCCCCCATAGATTTTCTATGGGATTTAAATCGGGGCTTTGTGCAGGCCATTCTAACACTCGAATCTGTTTCTCCTCTAGCCACTGTTTTACGGTCCGCGCCGTATGTTTGGGATCATTGTCGTGCATTAAACCCCAGGTTACTAGAAGAAATTCATCAGCATATGGTTCCATCACGTTTTCAAAAATGTTGCGATAAACATACTGATCCATTTTTCCAGCAATTCTGAACATAGGCCCTACACCACGCCATGACAAAGAAGCCCATACCATTACGCTTCCTCCACCGTGTTTTAATGTTTTTATAGTGTACCTAGGGTTGAATCTCTGATTGATG
>LR736858.1:7105246-7146690 GCA_902654985.2 Oryctes borbonicus
CAGTCACTATTGAAGTTTTCAGTTCCTGTACCGTGAAATATTGACGGCCTCCGCCATAAACGCGACGTGCCAATTCACCCCACATGTTTTCAATAATGTTTAAGTCTGGTGACCGTGCCGGCCACTGTAAAGTTTTAATCTTTTTCTCTTTAAACCATTCAGTAATGGTTTTTGCTTTATGAATTGGCGCGTTATCTTGCTGAAAAACAAAATTGCGCCCGGCCCATTGGTTTCCAAAACGTAGAAGATTGTCACGCAATAAGTCTTTATACGTCACAGATGTCATTTTGTTTGTGCAAAACACTATCCCACTTTTATCGCGAAATCCAATCGCTGCCCATATCATCACAGATCCACCCCCTAATTGTCTGGTCATTTTCACTTTTGGTTCCTTTCTCAGATCATGATAATAATGCGAGTACCCATCCGGTCCGTTCAAATTAAAACGTTTCTCATCGGAAAATATAACTTTTTCCCATTGTTTCTTCCAGGATATGTGTTCTTCAGCAAATCTCAACCTCGCTTCTTTGTGTTTCGCCGAAAGTGGCGGTTTTCTCAACATTTTCTTCCGTGATATTACCGGTGACGCCTTTAATATCCTTTGAACATTACGCACGTGCGTTTGTACCCCGCCAGTTCTGCAATAACGAGTAATTTCCTTCTTACTAACACCATCCTGGTGCCAGGCTAGAACTTTACCCCTTTCTATCAAGGATAATTGCTTTTTTCTACCCATATTGCAAACACTTTATAAAATATAATTTCTCGTGGTGAAATGTGTACACTTTACCAGCACAACCACTGCATATAAAGAGAAGTATCAAATTAAAACATTTTTGCTTATATTAATGTAATAAATGCACAGAGTCAAAATTTTTGTCGCATTTAAAATTCCTATTTTGATCTAGGAAAATCTCAATTACCCCTCATAAGGCAATAAATACCCAGAAATATCTATAAATGAACTATAAAGATAGCAAGGACTGTGGCGTAGTATGGTGACCGAATGGTCACCGGTTGATGATGAGGACCATTCGTGTCCTCGAAACGGCCGTCCCGGACTAATTATTATATTACTATATAATAAATTAAACTTGTGTGGTGCGGAGGGTACCGATACTTATGTGTTGTTTACTATAAATGAACTATTTACATAACAAGTATTAATAACCCTCATTTACATTTTATATAATGTCTATAAACTTTGTTTCGTAAATAGAAACGATACCGTGTCTATGTTTTTGTCGAGTAGTGTATTTACCCATTTGTTGGGTGATGACAACTTTACCTAGCAAAACGTCAAGGACAGGGAAAGGAAAACCCGAGGCTATATAAGTCGCTAAAGAATTTAAAATGTATACCACACATGGCGGTAATGACAGCTACCTACGACATTGCATAGTTATACAATAATAATAATAATATATACAATTTGGAGTATAATTCCTCTTAATCGGCTTTGCTTTAATTGACCGACGATTTAACCGGCCTAAAAGCGGAACGTATGTAATTTCAATTTATTGCTTTATTTTTCAAGAATTGATGTAATGCACCTTCCTCTTAATGTGATCAGCTTAGTACAAAAAATGGTACATACGTAAGCTTATTTCAGATATTTTGCAACATTCAGACAGTGAAGATAAATGTGTTGTTGTGGACTTTCGCGGTCGATTTCTTTTAAAGAATTTAGGTTCCGGATCACAAAGATGACTAATAAATAATTTAGCGACAAAATTACCAATGCTGTTGCAAATTTCCGTAAAACGTCGAAACCTGATTGTAACAATATTAAATTGAATCTCATACGTATACATGACAACAGCGCAGAAGGGAATCTTACCAATTTTTGGCGTTTCGAAGCTGCAAGCTTTTCAGGTAAAACAAAGCAATTCCTCTATAATAATAAACAATAATAGTTCAGAGTTTACAGTGTTTTTAATTCTACAAGTATTATTCTTCATACATGTACTTTCTTAAAATTGCCAGAATGTCTTGTAATAATGTGTAGTATTGTCACGGACTGCTAATATTGTTGAAAATATAACATGTAACAGCGATGTTTAAATTTTTACCTTGTTTCCTATTTTTAGAATAGAAGGATAAAATTAAAAAATTAAAGGAAAGAGAAAGTGTTGCTGTGTTAAAAGTATGTTTTGGTATAAAAATTCATTTTATTCTATTCGATATAGAGACGAGAAAATAATGTAACATTGTCTGCGACTCATTTTTTATTTTTAAAGTTAACGAAATAAATGGAATATGTTGAAAATCATATATAAACTATGAAGGTTTAATTTTAATATACCTTTGACATTTCACAATTTCGTATTACGTTGGATACACGTATTTATCTTGTTTCAACTTTGAACTTATGCTTTTCAGAAATCGTATTTCAGTTCTTTGAGTTGAGCATGAATAGGGTTAATTATTCCATTCAAACAAAATAATAAACGAACACAATTACCGCAGGTATCCTTTTTACTTCAAAAAAATTTGACCTTATTTTCTTATTTCAGCTGACACTGACCACCACTACGAAAGCGTTCCGGAAGGGTACACAGAAAGCCATTACGTCCCAGAATCTTTTGACAGTGATTACGACACCTCAGAAAATCGAATTAGTGCGGTATGCTAATTTTTACTTTATCTTGTATAAGTACATCAGATAAAAAAGGGGGGTGAAACATCTAGAAGGTTTTTAGATTTAGACTTCCTACTAGTGGCGATGGGCGATGACGTCAGCGGGAGGGCGCGATTCGATTTCCTCCCCCATATATTGTGTACATTGTACTATTGTAACGGAAATACATAAGGAAGATAAAGTTGTGTGTGCCCTCTCATTTACGTCATCACCCACCGCCGCTGCTACTTGCATAATGAAAAGAATTTTTATTTCACTAGAAAAACTACAGAGCCAGTTGAAAAGAGGTTACGAAAAATGTTTTCTTGCAGGCCATGCTTCGTTGGCCTAAAACCGACGCTGCATTTCCAGCATGCATTTTAATTTTGGCAACGTGCATAAGTAAACGTTTATAACATTGTTTTAGAATTAAGTGGTAATCGTTTGGTTTGTTTGGGCAAGCAGTTCTGGTTGATTGATTGATTATAACCATAAGCAGGATGAAGTCGTTCACATCTTACTACGGCCCAGCGGGCCATTGTACTAGTTCTGCTTTCGTTTCAATTTTACTTAAATAAGTTAGTTTCCTCGATCAGCCGTAATAGCTTATACAATAAATCTTTCTCCTGTGGTAGAGTAATTGTGCTTCGCAAAGCGAAACTGCGCGGGCTCAACGTTGCACATTCGAAAATAATATGAGAGGTTATTTCCTCCTTCTATTCATTGGAAGCTGTGCATAAGGATTCATCTTTATAGATCCCCATTTTGTGTAAATGGTTTTTCAAACAGCTATATCCAGTTAAGAGACATCGTGCTGTCCAAATTTGAATCCTGTTTAATGCAAGGATGTAAACAGTCAAATGTTTGTTGTACCTTGGTCCAACTACATGGTTCCAATACAATTGGTGTTATTTTATGATATACTCCATGCACTGCACTCTTGGTTATACCTAGACCAGATTCAGGTCCTGTAAAATTCATTCTAGAACCTTCTCTCGCTAGCTGGTCTACAATTTCATTACCCCTGTGCCCTGCCACTCACTCCGAGGTATTTAGACAGAACCATTACGTTTCGTGAGCATTCCCAATTAGTTTGGAGGCTATATGATGAGATGCTAGTGTTTTTAGCGCTGCCTGACTCTCAGAAAAGTTACAACCGTAGTTGCTAACTTCCCTTGCTTGCTTTAGTTCCTTAGAAATTAATGCGTTTTCTTTTTTTTAACAGTTTATATTCCAAGAATCCGCTTTAAATATACGTATTTAATGGTCCAGTAATTCCGGGTTATCAAAGCTACACTACGTTTGCAGTTTTAAGTTAGAATAAACATACATAGATAGTATTAAGGGAAGCTATATTTTTAAAATACATGACGTAGTGGAATTTGGAATAAATTATATAAATTTTCCAGTTATTATTACTTTTTTTTCTAGTTAATGCTGAAATTGTTAATGTTACAAGGCACTAGAGGTTCCTAATTCAACCTTTTATGACTGTACAGTATGCAAACGAGACTATGTATCTAAGACTAAAGCATCTATTTGCGTCAATATGTTGCTTTGTTTCAACACCGCTAATTTATTTTGCAGCCCTACAACGTCGTCGATATTTCGAACGCGCAATTACCTGATACACCCAACAATCAAACAAACGTACTAGATAGACTATCGACCGCTGGTAAGAGCCTAAAACGTTTATTCTCCAAAAACGATCTAACGAAATCTCTTGGCCGAATAACCAAAAGGAAATCTCGAACCGATTTGGATAATGTGAACACCTCGTCGGATAATGGTAAAGAAAGGAGCTCGACTAAGCTCGAACAAAAACCAGATACGAATAACACGCCTAGAAATAGCCTCACGAGCCAGGAATCTTATTCGGATCAGAGCAGCGTTGACACCGTTTACGAAAAGCAGAAATTCAAAAATAAGGCGAAGAGTACATTCTATCTGGTTGACACTATAGATATAGATAATAATACGGATATAGTTGATAGTGATAGGAAGAGAAATAGCTTATCGCCTGTTAACCAGAAATCCAAAAATAGTAAATCTAGTCCTGTGAGACCGTCGGTACCTCCACCTCCTCTGCCAAAGCCAGTTTACGTTAATGGTAAGTTTCTTTTTTGAATTTTAGAACTCATAAAAACTCATAAAAACTTGAACCCTAACGAACCCGATCGGTCCGACGGGCCCGCGTCGTTTGACAAGCCTGTTTACCATCAATAACATTGAACTTCTTTGAAATTCAAACTTATTCCTCCCAAATTGTTGATTTGAGAAGACGTAATAAGTGTAAATACCTTAGTATCTACTATACCCTTAGTTTCCGGATTGCGTCGTGGCTTCTGCCCACGTATCGTCCTCTGAGAGCTGTTACTGCATATTAACTGGGTGTAGTGCAGTGTGCAGTAACAACCCTAAATATGTCCCATAAAAGTAAAGACGAAACGTTGGCAGAACGCGGACAACAAGAATAGAAAGAAGTGTTATTGAGATCACGGAAGCCTATATAACCTTAGCACTTTTAAATTTAATAGTGTACAAGTACATTCGTAATTTGCTATGTATAAAAAAGGCGATGTAAACAATCTTCACCGCAGTATTTTATTCAAATTATGATACTTAATACTCCAATCTACTACTGTAGAATTTAGGTTTTCTAAAAGAATTTATATTATTTTTTTATATCCAGAAACGGCAGTGATCAAAAATGATTCGCGACGATCCACGTCTTGGTACGTGGAGAGTGGTGTCTTTAAGGATAATGTTTCGAATAATAATAAGAGAATTACCGCATCGTGGTATGCAGAAGTCGGCTTGTACCAAAGTGGGGCGAAAAGTACCCCGAGCACAAGTTCTGCGGAAAATAGTGGTAGCGGAATCAGCAATCGAAATGAGTTAGACGAAGTGAATTACGAAAATACCGAAGAGTACAACAATTTAAGAAATGAAAGTGAATACAACAATAGCATGGACAGTTTTAGTAGCAATGAAACGAAAATGGACAAAGCGTCGGCGGTTTTATCAGAAGATATGCAACATATCCTGCAAGAAGAGCCATTATATCAGTTTTATAATGCAGCTATTGTTGAGGTAAGTGTTATACCAGAATAATATGTACCTTTTGTTCTTTCCAATGTAAAAATATGCACATTGCAGCAAGAATATTAACAGAGTATCACAAAAGACGGGTGCAAAAGTTCTACTTCCGCAACACTACAAAATTAACGTATTTTTCGGTAATATTCAAACTCAATATGAAACCTCATGAAATATGATACAATCATCGGTATCATATTTCATGAGGTTACACCCCTCCCTTATATATTTCCAATAGATACTCCGTACTCAAAACATCATTTATAAGATAACGAGATCAACAACCGCATTCATTTAGTTTCAATTTCATAAATTTTATGTTAGTGTTTTTCTGCCTCTTTGCACAAATTTTATTTCCAGTCCATTTGTCATGAGGGTACTGACTGGGACTCTGACGGTTACGAAGAAATATCTAAAAATGAAGGAACCGAAAGGCGTTTAAGACCAAGCGCAATGGATTTGATTAATTCAGATGGAAATAATGTTTCTGTTTCTAGAACATTATGGTGCGAAATTCCCGAAGTCAAACAGTCTGAAATTTTTAGTAAGTACTAAATATAATTTTAAACTTCCTAAACAATATACAATGTGTCCTCGAATCTCTTGTAAATTTAATTTTTTTATTTAAAAAGGCAATCTTCATGAATTGTTTTGCTTATTTTGAGATGTTGAATACAGTGGTCAAACTTGCGCAATGACATTCAGAGCCTTATAAAAATTAAAACATGCAAATTTGTTAAGGATGCGATTTAACATAACTTTTATTTTGAAATTGAAATTATCCCACTGAAAAATTATTTTCTTTGATTTTTCTTTAAACTCAGTAATTAAGCTTTTCATCAGGTTAAGATCAAGCTTTTTTAATAACATTACCAATACAAATAAAAATGGCAGTTTGCTTGAAGATAATTTGACATTGTTAAATTTTTATTTCTTCACAAGTACTCAATAGTCCAAAACTGAGCAAAACAGCTGACCAAGAAATTAAAAATAAAAAAGTTTAAAGCAGTGGGATACTCAATCCAGGGACACAGTGTAAATGAAAATATTTTAATCTCCTTGCCCTAATTTCGACCCTTTTTTTTAACAGAAACCTTAAATATAGAACAAAAGAAGCTACAGGAAGCTAAATTCGAAATGATGACTTCAGAAGCGTCTTATTTAAACTCATTGAACGTTCTCACGAAACATTTTATCCAAAATTTGAACAAATGTAAGACTGCGTTTAAAGAAGAGATGGAAATTCTTTTTGGAAAAATACCCCAAGGTAAACACGCTTAAAATTAAATTCTCAGGGGAAAAATAATAGCGCATTATATTTCTAGTTAAAAATTGCTCGGAAAAGCTTCTTCTAGACTTGGAAAAATGCTGGCAAGACAATATATTATTACAAAATATTTGTAACATTATTGACAAGCATGCAGAAGAGAATTTCTCAGTGTATGTTTCATATGTAGAAAATCAAGTCTTGCTGGAAAGAACCTTAAAAAAATTAAGGTAATTTTAAATCCTTTAATGGGAAAACGATTTGTAAAATAGAGAATTTTTTAAATCTTAGAGAAAGCGCAGAATTTAAGGAAACTTTACAAAGGCTGGAAACAAGTATGGACTGTCAAGCTTTGACGCTTTCTTCCTTTCTCATGTTACCTATGCAAAGGGTCACAAGGTGGCCGTTACTTCTTGATGCAGTTTTAAAGCGCTTATCGTCTGGAGATCCAGAATATCTAGCATGCCAATGTGCTTTAACAACTATAAATAAAGTAAGTAGACATCATTGATAAAAATACAATAAAAAATCTCAGTACTTGTTTCCTCTTTAACCTTTCTATTCCAAGTTTTTTGTCAACCATATGTATGTATATAATAAGTATAATTTCTGCATTTGAAAACTATAAACTAAATTTGTAAACCTGTCCCTTCTTTACTTTTAACGAATAAGTATTTTTTAAACTTCTTTTTTTTTTTAATTATAGATCGCAAATCAGTGCAACGAAGCTGCTAGACGAAAAGAACGTGAAGCAGAAATGAAAGCTATAGTTAATAGAATTGACTTCGGTACCCACGAACCACCATGTATTCTCATGTCAGAAGGTCGTTGGTTAATTAAACAAGGCGAAGTAATACAGATGTTAGCTAGAGATGATGGAAAACTTACATTTGCAAGGAAACCCACAAAAAAGCTTTTGCATTTTTTCTTATTTAACGACCTCTTCTTAGTCAGTAAAGCCTATGATGACAACTTCACAGTGATACATTACTGTCCTCGGAATATGATTGAAATCACTGTAGATATGCCACCGACCCTATCCGTTAAAGATACAAATAATCGGCATTTCATCTTTTTGACCATCCTGGAAAATCAACAGGAGAAGTTAATTGAAATACTATTTTCATGTAATTCTGCTAGTGATAAAGAACGATGGCTTAATGTTCTTGCACCAGCTAAGTCTGAAAATCCTAATGAGACATTATACGAACGTTGGGATTGTCCACAAGTTACAGTCATTTATGATTATAGTAGTCAGCAACCAGATGAACTGAATATAGCCAAAGGAGACATTATACATGTTGTAAGAAAAATGTCCGATGGTAAGCAAATTTTGTAATACAACTTGCGCTAACAAAGCATCTGTATATCTACATATTAAATTTTTTAATTGTGATGTTGTTAGTACAGCAAAGCAAGTATGTTTTTTTATTAAAAAGAGGGCGTATAATTCAAAAAAATATTCATTTGTTACAAATAAAAACTAGAATGTTTTTACATTTTATGTATTTTTTATGTATTTGCTTACGATGATTATACCTATAGCTCGCTATCCAAAAATGTTCGTGTGGTTTAAAGACTGGAAGAAAATAATATACAGATTTAATAAATAATTAAATAAATAAATAAAATATCCGTAAAAATGGCTACCTTCATCATTTATGACATGAAATTACACGTTTATTTTTTACTTCCGATTATACATCTGTATCTTCCATCCTTCATCTTAAATCTCCCAAGATCTAAAAACTACAACTAAAATTTTAAATTATAAAGTAGCCCCTTACAAGCATTTTTAGACTAAGTTCGACAAATCAAATTCTGAAATTTGATTAATAGTAACACCCTTTCAAGAACCCACCGACTCCTAACTTGCTAACTCCGCAAAAAGTGAGATAAGCTGTTACTGTCCTTTATTCACTCGGTAATAGCTCAAAATGAACAACACCAATAGCAGTCCCCTAGACACCACATTTTTTTGTGAATATTTGGTTTCCTAGTTCAATGGCGCTAGATTGGTTAATGACAACCAATTTGTCTACTTTTCATTGCAGGCTGGCATTCTATCCAAAAAAAGGTCTATTTAGTAAAACCACAGCAACCAGGAATGCTCGTTGACATAGGATATCTTGTTGTTTGTGATTAACTAAGGAACGTCGTCCACTTAGCCTCCGAGTTTCAAGCGAATGGTTTAATCACTTACAAATATTTATATATCGCGCTTGTACATAAATCTGATGGTTATACAAAGTGTGTCGTTCTCTCCTTCTTTTACCTACGGTGGCGGCCCAACGGATATATAATCCTTAAAGCTTTTCGTAACTTTTTTCAACATGTAAATGGTGTGTATGAAATGATCCATGGATTTGTTAGTATCACCTCCTCGCCGTAAAGGGTGAGCCACAATTAATTATTCCCCAGTACGGGAGATAACTACGAACCTTTGGCAAAAATCTGAAACTTGACTTTATTGATCTCGAACACACGTCGCCTAATTCTACCGCGGGCAAACGCAGACCCTCTTATCACTGGAACGCCGAGCCGTTTTATTCCATTATTTATCAGCACAAAATTTAGCAACATTGATAAATTTAAATTTACAGTCTTTCTTTTGTACCAATACGATTGCAATTACAACCTGTATGTGAATAAATGTTTTTGTGTTGTTTCAATCTTCAATCTTCGAATTGAAATCAATTAAAATAAGTTGCATAACGATTAAGTAAAAGAAAAAACGTCTATGTGAATTATAGTTTCTGCCTTAAAAAGTTAAAACAAAGTTGTATTGTATTGTACAATTTGATTAATTTTGCAGGTTGGTATTATGGTGAGAGATTGCGAGACGGTGAATGTGGTTGGTTCCCTGCTAATCATGTGGTAGAAATAATAAACCCGCATGTGAGAGCAAGAAATTTACGACAACGATATCAATTATTGGCATTTACTCAAAACTATTTTAACTCAAAGCAATAAGAAAATGCATGTAATTTAAATTTTCATTCGACATTCCATAAATGTATTTGTATTAATCTGTATATTTGAAAAGAAAAACAACAATATATGAATATTTTTGAACGATAATATATTATTTAATTCACTGTACAAAATCATTTACTTTAATGAATGATTTTATATACCTTGTGTATTATGTATATCTATATATATTGTATGTAATATTTATGAACAGACAGTGAAGGTAGTGAACAAAGTTGTGTATATTTAATAAATTTATGTTTTATAAAGATATTTCAATAAAATCATATAAAATATCATTTTAGTTTATTTAAAATTGCAAATCCCTCTTTTACTGAAAGTAGTAATATTTTCTATTCGGCATTTCTTATATATTCCTACAATTTCGTAATAGACGAAACAGTAACAGAATCATTGTTTATATTAAAAAACGAAGCCACGATAAAACTGAAATATTTACATCCTATAAGAAGAGGGCTAATACAGGATTGAACATTATTAATGTTAATTCCCATATTTAGCAATAAGCTACATATAGATTATCTCAACGGGAACTGTATCAGTCGATACAGGCAGGTTATAAATTAGAACACTAAAAACTTGCTAATACACCAAAACTGATGTGTTATTGTACTAAAATATACATTAAATTTATAATCGATCAAGGCATCTTAACGTCTCAACATAATTCCTCTTTTCAAATAGCATAAAATTAGTTTTTGTTTCAAATTTTATTATTTTTAGAATAAAAAGTAATCCGGTAAAAGACGTGGCGGATATTATGAACCCGAAATAAGAAGTACATGTCATGTAACATGTGCAAAAGAACAATTTTCGTCGGGCGATCTATTATTACCCAGCATTTGAAAAACAGGGATGGAAGTTACTTATCGTGGATACTTATTTGGTTATTGTTGCAGTTGTCTTTCCTTTTAGTATTAACAATACTGTCTTGCTCAAGGCATTTGGAAGGAGTATAGCGGTAAAGTCTTAATAGAAATCAATAAAGTAGATTTTGATAATTTCAAAAAATAAGGTGCTTACCTTATTTTTCTCAAACTGCCGACGCCACTGGCACATTTTGTTCGCGCATCCTAACGATGTTCAGGTATGTACTCATTTCTGGTTCACTCTAATCCGCATATTGACAGTACCGGTTGACGGTAGCTCAGTGTTACCAGGCTGACCTTAGAAAAATCACTAGATTGGATTACAAAAATTATTAGATTAGTCTCTTCTTTACCGATCCAAAATTGAATAAAAGCGATATGTGACATTTTTTATTTGGGAAAGTAACCGTATATATTAACAAAAAAATACTTAAGAGCAGTAAATCTTCCGAATATATGAACATTTTGAACCCCTGTCACACTATTAATGAGTTTGATTATGTAGATTGATCAAACCACTTTAGCGACATCACTGGTCTGATTTGACTATTTTCCAATTTTTATAGGAATAGGGAATTTGTTTATAATGTTAACGAATTAATTAAATTATTCGACAAAGGTGCGATTTTTATTTAGTATAATGTGGTTACTTACTCATGATATCACTAAGACAGTTTAATCGTATAGTTTGTTAAAATCATTGATAATATGGTGGGGATCTTAGTTACAAACATAAATGTAACCTGAATCTGTAATTAAATTTGTTTGTTTCTACTAGTTTTTGCAAATTTTCACTAAATTTGTTCAAAAGTCACTAGAAGCAGTGAAAAATCACCGGTGGCGGTGGCGGCATAATTATATACTACAAGTGTTTTAGTTCTTGTTATGGCCCAACCTGTAAAAGTCTTCATATCATGGGTTAAACTGTAGCCAAAGTCAAATGTTGAATTTAAACTTGCTTGTGCTCATAAGCATTTAAACCTTTTTTTGAAGTCATAAATCTTTTTTTTACTCTCAATAAAATCGGCTTAGCCCTCCTAGAATTAAAATTAATCTCTGGGAAAATTTAATTTGTAAAATCATTTTATATACATTTTAAGGTTGGCTGCAGTTGGTTACTGTGTCGAAGAACTCTAACCTCGATGTTTTAATTTACGCGGGAAAGTATATTTAACCGCAGTTTGAAAACAACAAAAGTATTATAATGAAACTTACAGAATATAAAGAAGAAACATTACCGGATGTATTACCTTTATATTACAAGCGTGTATTTCCATATGAAACTTTTTATAGATGGCTGAGTTATGGTTTGTATACAGAAATAAATAAACAACTCTTATTATGTTCATTATATCCTTGTAGGCTCGGACACTTATTTTGCCAGACGAGAGATGTCTTTTACATTATTTGGCGACATATATATTAGATTTCAATCATTCAATAATCAACAAGAATTAATCAAAGAGCTGCAAAGATGCAATCCTATTAAAATTGATATTGGTGCCATATATAACACTTCTCCAAAGAATTATAAGAGATCCAGAGAATTTACTGCACAAGAAAGGGAGCTAGTGTTTGATATAGATATGACAGATTACGATGAAGTCCGCACATGTTGTAGTGGCACTGATGTTTGTATTAAATGTTGGAAATTTTTATCAATAGCTTGTAAAATACTAGATGCTGCTTTACGACAGGATTTTGGCTATGAGCACTTACTTTGGGTATTTTCTGGCCGTAGAGGAATTCATTGTTGGGTTTGCGATAAGGAAGCCCGGTGCCTAGATGATACTGCCCGGTCAGCACTTGCAGAATATTTACAATTAATTAAAGGTGGTGCACAGCAATCAAAGAAAGTTAATTTACCTTGGGAGAATATACATTATTCTGTGAAAAGAGCTTTAAAATTTGTAGAACCAAGTTTCGTAGACTTCATCATAAATGAGCAAAATGTATTAGGAAATGGTAATGGCTTTAGACATTTTCTTTCAATTTTGGACCCTAAAATAAGAGGTCACTTTGAAGAAATTTTATCAACAATGGCAACTTCAGAAGACAGGTGGACCGCTTTTGTAACAGAATTTGATTATATGTTAAAGAAGGTAAGAAATTGTTATATTATCACACAGAGTCGTTGTGGATTATAAATTGCTGAGTCTGTATACTTGGAATTGTTTTCACTATCCTAGCAAACTACTATCAGATCTGCAATAGTTTGACAATTTAAAAATTGTCTTTTTGGTTAAAAGAGAACTAATAACTAGGTCAATATTGTCCAATTATCACAGATTTTGAAGAGAAGACATTTTTTCTTTCATAATTAGGAATTGGAACATTGTTAAATTATTCTGTGAATCCATTTTTTAGTTAGATATGGTATAATAAAAGAGTATTATCAAGTTATTTTACCACATTCTAGACCAATTATCTATTTTGTTTCTACATATTAGTAGTCTTTCTTAATTTTATCGCAGGATTTTTTTTCTTCACTGCTAAGAGGCTTAGATACGAATGCTTGGTTGCATAAATTTCGGTAGTTCTAAAAACCACTGTATATGTTACTTTTAGTCCCCAGATTTGTCAAACGTTTTAAAACAAAACTATAGGATATCATTAACTGTGAAAATGTAATCTACAAAGTTGAAAATGAAATATCGAAGGAAACGTTTATTTATGATGGCCCGTTACATGGCGCCCCCTATAACATGCTTGTTGTGTTAGTTCATGAAATATACGTGCAGTAGTGGCGACATACGTCCACGGTATATCCATGGAGCGGTGGTAACCCTTTCGATTTTTCGGTAGATCTACAGAATTTAGACATGTGGTAAAACATTCTATCGAAAAGCTTCAGAATATAAAATCTTTATTTATGTAGGAACTTTTAAAAAGTACATTTTAACGATAAATTAAAGTAACTAAATATATATTTTTCTATACATTTATTTTGTAATTACGTAATATAGCGAGTTGTAGATAGGGAATTTTTAATTTAGTTGTTCTTCCCAAAACCACAGTGTTCTAGAAACACGTGAAAAATAGGTAGTTGTATTTAAACAAATTTAAGTTTCGACACTATTTCTATTTGAAAGTTTAAGCGTAATTGCCGGAAGCTGTATATTGTTTTAGAAAAATTAATTCAGATTCTAATACTATCCTGTATGGTCAACAGTTCTACAAAATTTCAATTTTCCATGTTAAATACTTTTAACAGTTATAAAAGTTCCCATACGTTCGTCCAGCTGTTAAAATTTTCAAAAAAATGCAGAAAAGTGTATTAATGATGTCAGGCTAGTTCATCGTATTCCATATTTAAATTTAATATTTATACAAAAATTATTTTCTAGCAAGAAATACCGAAAAATCTAAAACATCTGAAAGAAGAAATAATGCTTCAATATACATACCCTCGCCTAGATATCAATGTATCCAGATGCGTTAACCATTTACTCAAAGCTCCCTTCTGTATACATCCAAAATCTGGAAAAGTATCAATACCTATCAACCCCAAATTGATCGATAAATTCAATCCGAATAATGTTCCAACAATAAGGTAATTTTCAGTTCTATTACTTTGTATTGTGTTTACCAGTTTTCGGAGATCGATAACTAGTAAATGGCTATTGTAATTTGTAGCTTACTAGTGGATGAAATTAACGAATACGATGCTCTCACAAAAAAACAAGAGGAAGAACTGGGCGACAGTCAAGATGTTTCCATTACGAGAGTAAAAGATTACAGAAAAACTAGTTTACTAAAACCAGTGAATACGTTTGAGGCTTTCATAAGTGCATTAGAGAGAAGTTCAACCGCAAAGGATGAGTTATTAGAGTATTGATGCACTGTCAGATATTGAAGTCAGATTTAAAGAGGATTTTTAAAAATCATATACTTTAATTTTATGTTCTATCAATAGTAATTGTAAATAATTTATTAAAATAAACGTTCACTTTGGTTAAACATTTCCGTGTTTTTAATGGTAGGTTATTAAAGCAACTAAGAATTGTAACTAGAGTTGTTACTTGTAACACTCACCTGCGCGACAGCATCGAATCTGTTGTGCGTATGCGTATACATTGTATGTATACGTGTGTCCTACAAAGCATGCAACAAATTGGAAACCTTTTTGTTATCGGTTTTCCAAAATATTTTATTCTTGATAAAAGTTGATGCATCCAAACTTATAACGAGTATAACAGATCTATTCTAAAGGTAGTAATAACAACGCTAACAGCGTTTCTTTGAAAACCTCCCAAGAGTTTAAAGTACCTTTATTTTTAGATGCATTAGCAAGATTAGTTTGTAACAACTTACAGGCAACTATCTGTTTCTAGGTATGCTAGTAGTGGGTCAGTGGTGAAGTAATTAGGAGGGCGCGGGCAAGATTCGATTTCTTCGTATATTTCCGTTGGATAGTACAATGTACACAATATGCATGAGAAAGTAGAATCGTTGTCCGCGCCTTCCCATTTACATTATCATCTACTGCTACTGGGATACCTATACAGGCTGAGTTTACGTTAGCCGTGTATCAAAAACTAGGCAGATTCAAAATTTGTAAATTTGCAGATTTATTTTGTTGGAGGGGACAACCTTTTAGCGACCCAACACATTTTTTTCACATTCGATACTGCCGGAATACAAACTTATTTTTCTTAAGTAGATTGTATCAATTTTTATAAAACAACTAAATTCAGCAATTAATTTGAGGTAATATCGGTGTATTCGAGGAAATAACTGAATTATGTCAGCAACTACGTTCAGTTTAAAATTGTTAACCCTCGTAACATATCTTAAGCTCTTCAATATAATTGCAGTTCTATTTAACAAACAAAAGCATGCTTGGAGAAATACGTTGTATTTCTCGAAAATTATGTGATTGTAAAGATATTGTAATTAAAAATGAAAAGGCAAAATACCGCAACCCGCTTATATAATATTGTATAATAGATAAATTCCACATTAACAACTAGGATATCTTCGTACGTGAATATAGGTCATTCTATTTACTTTATACGTATTGGAATTTCCACTTATATACACGTTTAAAAAACAAAGGAACTGCTCTAATTTTTTATAATAAGATTAGAATTGCTCCTGAAAGGTTTCGTCTTTTATTCAATATGCGAATCTCTTTATTTGACTTTGAGGTAAATTGGAGTTTAGTCGTGACCAAATTAAGACTAGACAACTAACATGACTCAAAAATTATTAGTAACACTCTTAGTTTTCTTTTATGCATTTAATATCAACGCAAAAAGCATTCACCATGATGAAATTTGTGGCGGGTTTGACGGTAGACGATTATATCTCGAATTAGGAGAGCACGGAACGCTAATCGCAAGCAACGTTAGTGGTAGTAACATTGAAAATTTATCAAAGGAAGTTAAACAATGCAGTTTAGAGATTGTTTCTTGTTCTTCTTGCATTATTTCAATACAATTTAGGTAAGTATGTTTGAACTTATTTATTATTAGTACTACGTTCATAAAAAGAAAAATAAGATTTGTCTTTTACCCTAGCTCTGGCCATTAATTTATGAGTTTCGGTGGTTGTAAGTGCTTTTTCATCATTTTTTGATCATTTTACCACGTAGGTGCTTAGAAAACTGAAAATTTACTTTTAAAAAAATATATAAACGAATAATTTATTCTAATTACAAAATAATTTTCAGTTTGTTGAATATAACAGACGGTTGCATGCGGAATGCGTCTACAAATGGTAACAAATGCGAATGCGATTACGTTTGGATATACGAATCTCCGTACGAAGCAGTCTCTGGAAAACGTTATTGTGGAACATTTTTTGAGACCAAAAATGAAAGTTTGACTTATAAAAGCAAAACTCGTTCAACGTCTATTAAATTTGTGTACACAAAATCGCATAGTCAAGCGTTTGTTTTGAAATATTTTGCAGAACGTAGGTTTCCAATCATTCAGAAAGACAGAAAAGTAAAACTAGATAAAAGTATTGTCTTAGGTAACCGCCATTTCATAAACAGTTATCCCAGAAGAAGTGCCCATGATATTATCGACCAGTATTTGACATCTCCGTTTTTTCCTAAAAATTATCCGAAAGATTTAAGCGTTGAATATGTACTAAATTGTCGAACAATAGAGCTTTGCAGAATCAAATTAATTTTTACTGATTTCCAAGTATCGAGATCTTCATTAATTGAGGTATACAAGTGCATTTATTCTTTTACAAACTCTTTTACAATTACATATCTCACAGTTTTTTGATTGGAATGGTCAAAGGATGTTCGTTACAACGGGTTCTCTATTTAGGCCTCCTATATTAAAAAGCACAGGCCCTAGTATGGTAATACGTTTTTATGCAAATGGCGGAACAAACACAGGATTTAAGTTAAAATATGGTTACATCTTAGGAGATCAAAATAACATTACCACAAAAATTAATACGAGTAAGTCTACCATTCACCATTTAATAACCAAGAGAATATGAGCTATAATTGGGGTAGATTGCGGAGGACTAGTAGATAATTTAGGAGGGGCAATAACTATGATGGAGATGACTGAGGATGAGAATCAAATGTACAATTGCTTTTGGATAATTAAACCACCGCAGGGATATTTACACGTCAAAACTCACCTGTATGCTAAAGTTACAAAGTTTGAAGATTTTGGTAAGTACAAATATGGTTATTTTTTAAGTGTGGTGACGGCCCAACGGGGTGTACAAGCTCTTTTAAGGTTGTCATAAACTCAGGATCCTTTTAGTGTGTAAGTTGTGTGTGTAAAGTGTTCCATGGCCTTGTTACTGTCACCCCCTCGCCGTAAATGGTGAGGCGCAGTTAATTACACCCCAACTGCGAATGGTGACTCGAAAATGTATCGGACCCACTAAGAAAATGTTTTGATCCTAGTGGGACTCGAACACACAGCGCCTAACTCTGTCCAGTTAACTGGTGTAGTTAGTAAATGTATCGGAGTTCTGTGTTTTGTTGTTTATTAGAATAATGTGACTTTTTTGGTTTGTTTGTTTATATAAATAAAAAAATCCTAATTATTCTAAATAAGCAAGCTCCCAAAAAAATTTTAATTTAATCTTTTTTATAATAACTCTGGACTGCGGATGAGCAATTCTGCCCGAAACCAGTACCTGATTTCCAACAAAATACATAATAACGATCTATCAATATGGTACAGAATTGCAATAAATAGGTGTCAGAAAATGCTCTATCTAAAATAAACAGATTCGGACTAATTTCCGGAATAAGTGGAAGTAAATTTGCGCTGCCGTTGTGGATATTTTACTTATTGTTAATTATCGAAAAAACTGCACATACAAATTTGATCTTCTAATATAATAATTGATCATGTTTTATTTATTTTTCAATTGCATCGTACATTTTTTTAATAATTATCTCATGAAGAAACTATTTAACTTTTAAGCTGGAAGTACACAATTACTCGTGAAAGAAGGATTAACCTCCGAAGGATTTTTGTTGGGTAATATGACGTATCCCAGTAATTCAAAAATTAAAGAACATATCGTTTCTATAAATGAAGGTATTTATATGAGTTTAGTTGGAACATTTAATGTTAATTCAAAGTTAGAAGTGGTATATTCTGCTTTTAGCTATAAAGGTATTCGTTAGTAGATTTTACAGCTATACGAGTAATATTGAATGGAATATTTCAGACTGTGCAGTAGGTTCAGATTTCTTATGCCAAAATGAAAGATGCATATCTATAACTTTGCAATGCAACGGCTTTGATAATTGTGGCGATTTAAGTGACGAGCCAGAAGTTTGCGACGCAGGTAAAGTCATCAACGGAAGTAATCTCATAATAAAGCACTGATTTTTTAATTGTTTATGTTTTTAGAAAATAAAAGAAAAATTTCAGCTCACGTTCCAAATTTTTACTTTCCAAAAAGTAATAGGGATTTAGATCTGAAAACCGCCACGATTGTTTTTATAATTAGTAGTTTAGGTAAATGCCGAATAAGAATTTGAAATAAATATTCGCTTGATCAATACTAACATTTTAGCCTTGATGTGTTTGATAGTCTCGCTGATTGTGTTGTTATATAAAATTAACATGAAAGGTAATAATAGGAGACATTTACAAAATCATCTGCAAAGCATAAATGACTTGTTGGGTAAGATTTTTTTCACAAAATACTAAGTTTTGGTAATTCATTTATATAGTGTTAATTTAACACTTTGCTTGTATTATACTATATTAGCTCGTAATAACGTTTTATTTACGACGTGATCGATAATATTGATATGATTTTTAGAAGAAAGTTCCAGAATCGAAGAAGTTGAGATTATCATATCCGATGATCCTCCCAACTATGAAGCACCCCCGGATTATGCTGAAGTTATAAAAGCGATGGATGTCAACAGCGGTAGAAAACAAAAACTGAATAAGAAATTATTTGAAAAACATGCGAACAGGTACTTGTAAGTGTTGTAGTTCCATTATGGTGTTGGAAAGTTTTGAAATGAAAGCGTTGTAACAAAGACGTTGATTGAGCCTTCAAATGCACACTTAGGCGACTTGAACACATCACTTCCAGAAGGTAGACAGGTGAAAACAATGACAACAGTTTTAGGGTCAAACTAATGAAGTAAGTTTCTTCGTATTGTTATTTAATAACAATAATAGAGAAGGTTGTGCGACATATCAAGCTATGTATCCAAAAAGGAGACATTCATATCCTTGTACTTTTACAAGGCTCGAACGTAATTTACAAAGAAATGGTTCACGTATTTACGAAGGCAAGAAGTAGACGCGTCGTAAATGACGAAGATATTTTAGTGTGGGATATTTTACACCACATCCGCGAAATTCAATACGTTAGGCAGTGGCTGATTTCGGAATAAGTATTACAAAATATCTTCTGTACTAAGAAAACATTGACAAACAAATGACTCCGTAATTTGTATTAATTTAATTTTATAGTAAAATTAGTACAAACTTTAAAAGCCGGTGAATTTGGCAGGGGGGGCGGAATTTTGTAATTGGCCTAACAATAATCAAAATTCATTCTTTGGAGCAGTGAATCTAATGTCAATAGTAACGGAATTTCCAATAGCAAAAGCGATCATTTCTGGGAATCAATTTCGTAATCTTCCATTAATGTGTGGGTTGGCGTATTAGGCGGTGAATGATATACCCCTCAACTGGTCAACAACATCGCCAGATCTCTTTACTTCAGATTTTTGTTGTTGTTGGTTTTTCTGAAGCAAAAAGTTGTATGTTATCTACAAGATCTACACGATCTTAAAAATCGTACTCGTAGGGTCTGTGGCACACAATATATGTTGCAAACAGCGAAAGCAAAGCGTTGTTTTGCAAACAACGGACGTCACGTTGAAGAAAAACTGTATATATTAGCGTAGTTTCGGCACATCACAAAGTACTCAGAGCCGTGAAAGCAATCAAAAAACAGATTTTTACAGCCAATCAAATATGTTATATTTCTGTGGAATAGCATTTGTTGTCCAGACGATACTAAGGAACAACAAATAATTTCATTTGTTTCACCGTCTACTTTTTTCCAATAAAGTTCTAATCTACCGGAACGTGCATTTGTTACTTATCGATTTATGTTTCACAATTTTAGAAAACGTAACAAGACTATATACATTTCATTTAGAATTTTAAATGTATTTGTTACATCTAACATATTTGATGCCAGTTGTTTTTTTCTGGCTTTGGCGTATAATAGAAAATTAAATATAGAACAACTTTTCTTCTATACCTCTAACAATAGCCGAGATATCTGCTGTGACAACTAAAACTAAACAGATTATTGTGTGTATTATTGTTCAATACTGTTTAATATCAGTAAATTTTCTTTCATAATACTCGTAGTATATTTAGTAGTAGACGCAAATCATTTAAATTGTATTTGTATGTAAGCACAGGTTAAGATTGAAATGCATTGTTATACTAACACGTGCGAGATATAAATATTGTATACGAAGGACGGAATAAGGCGTAACTGATTATCCTGTATATTTCGAAGGCATTCTGATATGTAGTCCCAGGTGCGCAATTTAACCTTATCAAAGTTTTAAGTAAAATGTATTTGCATTCCGAATTTTTTTATGAAAATAGATATCGCGTTGGGTGATGCTATCGAGGACGAAATTATAAATATCTCGACATCTGTTAGAAATGGATGTACTCGGTAGAACATGTTTGAAGGAGATTTAAAATAAAGCTTTTTTTACACGCCGTGATTTATCAGCCAATTAAGTAGCAAAAATCTATTTGATTGAATTGAATAGAACATGCTCTATTTTTGCCACGATTTTTCACTAACTTTACTGCTTTAATACCAACCCAGTAACAATGTTTTTAAAGTAAAGCGAGGATAAATTTCGAAAATCTACGACCATTATGATGTAATGGATAATTTGAATTAACTAACCAAAGCCAAACCAATTTAAGCTTTTGGCATTTGGCAAAGGCAGATGGACAATCCATCAAAGTTTCCTGTAATGTAATTCCTCGATTCAACTGTTAACGAAGCTAAAACATGACATCACGATCGTGAAAGGATCCTCCAATTTATTGTAGGGTGTAAAACAATATATTTCTACCAACTTCTTGATGAAACATTCGTTAATTGGCCAATAAATTAAGGAGTGTAAAACAGACTTGAAGATGCGTTAGGCTTGCTGATAATATTTTTAAAAGATAGTTTACGATGCCTGTTATGGTACAAAAAAAATACTTTCTACCATTTACACAATAAGCACAACTCCCGAAGATAGGAAACATCTATATATTTGAAATAGAAATGTAAAATAATAAAGCTAAGTAAAAAGAAAATTATATATGGCTCTTTCAATTGTTTTCATAAAAAATGCTAATACGGTAGCTCTTGTAGGGTTTACTAAGCGTTAAAATATGAGCAGGCTTTTTGTACATCAGAGATAGACCTAATTTCTTGTGTTCTTCATTTAGATTATTACCTATCATCAAGGACGACATTGATACTTCAAGCTTGTCGACCACTGGAAGTACGTCTAATTTACTACCAGGGAGTACTTCGAACGGGCCCATAGAATTAACCATACCAGTCGACTCAACTAGCAGTAATGATAACGAAGCTGCGAATAATACTGGTGGATATAATAAACTGGATGCAGTTAATATTTAAACACTATGCTTATTACTTTTCAGTAGCGAATGCTGGTACATCTAATACTAACGCTTATCCTGAAAATACGAAATTGAATGAAACATTCAAGTGGTTGGATAAGGATCGACAATTTGAATTTAATCCGATTAACCTAAGTAACAGTGATAGAATTGGTTTCTTTTCTCACTTGCGAGCAACAAATAGGCATCATTGCCTGTCCGATAGCGATCTATCATCAGTCATGAGTTTTTCGGAAGAAGGATCGCATAATAAACAATCGAAAATTGCAAAGAAGAGTATATCTACAGAAAAAATTAGTTAATCAATATTTGTGTTTCCTGTTCCCGACAATTAATTTCCATTGCGTACCCTATCTTTTAAGTTATTACTGTTACTAATGATACATTAATAGAACATTATATACTTTATAATTTTTGGATTCTGGATAAGTAGCTGGCTTTAAAAATGTGCCATATTTATTGTTTAGAATGAATAGTTGAATCTATTTTAAAGCAAATAATTATCAAGTTTATAATCAATATTTAGTCGTTTGATATTATTTGTTTGAGGATGTTCGAGCTTCAGTCTCTTTCCCACAGCACTGTAACTTACGTAAATACGCAGAACTCGGAAGGCACTATGGGTTTGTCTAGGTGCATGAAAATCCACCTCGCGCAAGATTCTGCATTTCTCGAGTGATCCTATGTATCGTCCGCACCCTGTGTACTTCATGTGTCGACCTTTGTGGGAACGTCGAAGGTGAAACCAATATGGCGAACGTTGATACTCCAAAATATATATCTCCACAGCAGTTAAAAAAATTGCGAATCGTTTATTATAAACGCATCACCCGTCTTGTCGCCAAAACAGTGTAAGAAATCAGCGATTATTGCCCTCTTTCTACTTTGGTTATGCAACATGTTTCTTTGCGTACTCGAGCTGTTGAAAGTCGTCAGGATCGATACTTTACAGAGTGGATTATTACTAAATGTTACCATTTGTATTTACGTAATGGTGGGTTTACAACAAGCATGAATTCCCTGAAATAATCAAACAAGCTTATATTATTATTACTTAGTGTACTAAGTACCTTTACTAACGTATAAGTAGATCTGACGTAACCATTGGAATTACTAACATCTGTGCATAAGTAAATAAAGTGATCGAATACTTATCGATGGTTACGTATATTAATGTTTCCTTCATCTTCAATTCTTAAAACAACGAATTTAAAATATGCAAAAAGCTAGTTAGGAACTTAGAGTTTTACGTTCTAATTGATTATATTTAGATTATCATTTATTTAGTTTTAGAAAAAAAGATAAGTATAAGCAAGTATAAAAAACACAAAATTAAAGGTAACATAGAAGTCTGTGGAAATATTAAATAAAAACAGGTAGGAAGTAGAGAAGTCAGAAAAGATACAAGTGTCTGTGTGTATTCGATTGTTAATGCCAAACGGCTCCAAGCATTAGATAAATGTAAGCGCTGGCAAGAAGAGAGAGCAAACGAATTCATCATAGTATTAGTAAGAGGAAACTATAGTGTACAGCTGGTTGTCTGTTTTTGCTTACCAATCCAATTTTTCAAACTATGCAAACATTTGGTAAAAAACTAGGGTTTTTGACATCCAAAATATGTTTCCATGATATAAATTCATTCAATTGTATTTCAGAGCTAGGCAACCTTAACGCAAATTATTCCATAACAATCTATGGAAATCATTCTATTAAACATATCAGGGGATGGGTTGATACTCTTACTTGTGTTAAGGAAGACAGCGCATTTAGTACATTATTTCTCAACGTAATCTCCTTGTAATTCTATGCACTTAATCCAGCGATGTTCCACTTTTTTTAAGTCATCCAAATAATAGGATGTGTCGAACTCTCCAAAACACGACTTCGTGCGCGACAGTGATCTCTTCATTTGTCGTGAACTGTTTTCTGCCAAGCCGAGACATTATCATAATGGTAGGCAATTTTTTCATTGCTAGGTGGGACTTTTTTCTTTTTAGTTCAACAATGGTTCGGCATCGAATATGTCAACAGAGTACTGTCCCGTGATTGTTCTTCCTTTCTCCAAACAATGAATTAAGATTATACCTTGCAAAAAATCGTCGCTCTAAATTTTCCGGGTGATGGAATCGCCTCCTTTACACGTTCTCTGGAAAAAACCCATTTTACCGACTGACCCTTGTTTTCTGGCGTGTATTCACATCTCATCCGCAATCACATAATGTCGTAAAAACTTACTCGTATAGCTACTTTGAAACTATCATGCGATTTCGTTTTTGGTCAATCGTGAGCAGACGCGCCACCCATCTTGCCGATAGCTTCCTCATACTTAATTTTATCTAAAGGATGTTTTGCACAGGTTCAATTGAGTCACCTCAATACATCAACTAGCTCATTTTCAACAACTCTCAACACACTATTCGACAAATCTGTCTAAAATGTTGACAGACCTCGACTATGGAATAGTAGTATTTACCGTCGGTAATGTAAATTTTGGCACAATATAAGTACTTCTATCATCCTAGTAATTGCGAAGAACGGGTTACGTGGAAAATCCTGAATAGGCCACTTAATTGAAAACCTAAATCAAATGCATCAACATACCATTCTGGAAAAATGGCCGTTCACTTATAGCAATAGTCAATCTATAAAATACTTAGCTTAACTCACAATGTATTTTGAGATTTTGAGAAAACCATTAGAAAAAAACGGTTTTTATGTTTCTCATATTTCAACGACGACAATTGACTACTTTGACATATGTCAGTTCACGCTAAAACACTATAAGATGGTAACAAAGATATTCTTCAATTCGATAAGAATTGTGTGTAAAACTAGAATAACTGTATTAATTTGGTTTTTAACGTTGATTGTGGGAAACGTTTTAATGTGTTGTTTTATTTACTTCTATCAAAATAAAGTGGCGAAAGAAAGGAATATAAGTTGGATACCATTTAACGCAGGTAGGTTATTACTATTAACAGATTTATTTTACATTGACTTCTAGATATCAATATCTAATTTTAATTTGTTAAATAATAGGAAATTAACGATCAAAGAAAGGATCTAGTTGGGTAAACAAATTGAATTTACCCCCGATATCCTGCTATCAACAAAATGTAGATCCATCAGAAAATAAGTAAATATGAGTCATTGCTGCGCATATTTTGGAGGCGTTCGGAAAACTCCCGCCTTCTATTAAAGTCGTCATCTAAGTTGCACGGTTGATTGTTTCTAGATAATACGTTTAAAACGGATTTTTTTGCAATTTCCGGCCAAGTTATTAGTTTCCGCACGGCACTCTTTTTGGATACTTAGTAATAGGAATAGTAGTCTACTTTTTTTTATCTTGGTTGATACAAAGGCAACACGGTTTAGGAGCGCCCCAACAGTTGATTGCACAATCGGCACACGATATTTTTTTTTTTTAAATAAACGGCAAACCGCTTGTTGGATACCCATGACCAACCATTATTAAATAATTTAATTTTTTGTGTCTCAGCTAATTTTATTTTTGTTAGATGTAATTCACTCAATTTTTAACAAGAAAAAAAATGTGATGTGATATTAAATTAAGTATTTCTCGATATTAGATAAGATCTGCAAAACCTACTTTGTAGAGTTTGGATAATATTATAGGATAATTAGATATTTACTTCGTTATTATGCTTTAGTCATTAACATTTCCGAAAAATTGTGAATAATAAATCTGTATAAATCCAAAATTATTCGACATACATATCATATGCTACACGATAATTGTTTAGTATTGTAGAATCCAAAAATGCAAAAATCTATTTAAAAAAATAAAGCTGATATGCGTTCTATTTTTTGGGCAAGCCTGTATATTGAAAAATATTTTTAATTTATAACCAAATAGGAATAACAGTTTTTTTTTGTAATGCGCTAGTTATGTCTTAATAAGCTCTAGTAAGTCTATTTTAATTGCTAAGCAGTTGATATCAAGTGTAGGGAGAGTTTGTAAAAGCTTTAACTAAAGTTCATAAAAATAATAATGAGGGTGTTTACGTTAAGCCCACTCGTACAAAAACACATTTACATATGTTCGTTTCTAGACATTATTTTTTTTTATTTTCGTAATTCTTAACAAGTGCACTTCTAAAAGTTGAGATCTACTGCGATGGTGAAGTGCTTAAATGTTTAAATTTAAAACAGCAAGAGAATCTGTTACATACTATTATATTAAAACGTATAGCATATCTATTTTTTAGTTTTTAACCTCGTTATTCCTAAAGTGTATTACCACCTTTTTTTTGTACAGAATGTACAGGCCGTGTTCTCTAATGTTATAAATAATAAATATGGTGGTGTACTCCTACCACGTTTAATAATGTTCTAATGTAATAATTAATTTTTAAAAATGTAATGGCCGTTGGTAAAAAATCTGGTAAAACATTGATGTGCTGATGTACAATGCTCTCAAGCAAATGACACTAAATTTTTTCTTTAAGAAGTGGAAGAGAAGTTTTTAGTCTACAATCCAAAATGTCACATTGTGGACTTGCATCCTTGGAACCAAGACGCTATTGTTTTTCATAAGAAGAAAAATTATCGACCTTGTTCCGATAAACCTCTTCTAACAAAAATAAAAAAGGAGAAATATGATGCCTTTTTGATGGTAAACAATGATGCAAAAAACTTATATGCAGATGGTAAAATATCATGTTGCTACAGTAATGTCAGTAGAAACACTGCGAAGCAAAAACCTGACCACTACGTGAAGTGAGTAAGTTATTCTTCTGTTATTGGTATTAGATTAACAATAGAAATTGTTTTAAATTTTGTAACGTTTTATACGGGCTATAAATACCAGGAGTTTTCAATCTTTCCTACTGAATATTCTACAGCATATTCACCTGTTGCCTTGGTGGAAGATTATTACTTCCCTGAGCAATTAAAACAAAAACATTCTAAATAAAAATTATCCGAGGACAAGGTGTTCAGTTTCTGCTGCACAAGATATCAGGTTGGTCTTTATGCATAGTTTCTATAATTAATTTACTATAGAACGATGCGTTTTGTGCACAAGGAAATGTTTAGAACTTTTTTGCCGGGTTGTCGAAAAATATATAGCATTTTGTCTGAGAAAACTGAAATAACATGAATCGAACTTGGCAACTATTTCGATGACCTTGTTATAGAATCTAGTCGATCTAAAGAAATGTGTTTAAGATATTGCGTGTTAAATAAATTCCAAATTTTCTGAATTATCTCGAGAATTAAATTATGTAAGTGTGAGAAATCGAGTTGCTATTAATTAAAGAGAAACATCTAAAAAGGAAGTCTTCTATAAACATAAGAAATTTGTATGCAGCACTAACTGAATACCCCGTGTACTTTTATGTTATACAATACCTGCCACGAGAAATAATTATCTTCCATTCGCGGACGTGCTCGTTGGTTACTAAAACTTGCAAGAGGTGCAACGATTAAACCAACTCACTAACTTACATTGTAATTAAAATTCGAGTTAACGAACGATTAATACTAATCGTAGTATTTGTATGCAACTTACACGTATCCAATTGTAATACCAAAAATACCTAAAAAAATACGCTAATCTAAAACACACAGGGTGTTTCAGGATGAACAGTCAATATTTTGGAAGGTAGCAGTATGGACCATTTTGAATAAAAAAAAACACATAAACATGTGTTCAACTCTTAATAGTTGCAAAGACACGGTTGTTTGAGTGTTACCCATGAAAGGACTTGCAGGAGGTGTTAAGCAAAGGCAAATGACATTGTTAGCATTTATTACTTATTTAAATGGCGTAAAAAATCCCACCGCTATCTCCAATGTATTTTTCTAATACCACGTGTAGTTTATGTTATTGCAAACTTCCGCGGTCGTTGTTTTCTTTTAAAGAATTTGTACGCGCTGTTCCGTACAGCAGCGACGTAACATGCAGCAGCCCAGAGGAAGCTCCATGCAATTGAGAGCGAAACGTCGGCATTCTCAAGCAATTACGACGCGGTTTCAACCCGGAAACCCAAATTCTTTAAAAGAAAACCACCTGTAGTTGTTTGGAAGTGGTTTCGGCGCTCTTTTATGCGAGCAGCACTCTTCATAATATGAACGAGTAATGCGTCTCGTGTGTTTATTGTTTCTTTGCAGACATTATCCACCACCAAAGACAATACTCTGAAGCCGTAAGGTCTGGAACTTATGATGACCAATCAATACGACTATTTCGACCAATCCATGTTCCAGGTAATGTTCAATCGAGATAATATACCACCTGACGATTAGAATATGCAAGGGCCTCCTTGTGTCAAATAGCCATTTCAGACTGTTGAATGTTTGTCAGTTATTTTAGACGAGCGTGCATACACACCAACTTCAAACAACCGTGTCTCAGAAATTATTAAGAATTGTACGCATGTTTATATTACCTTTTTTTTTTGTTTAAAACAGCTCATACTAGCATCACCTAAAATATTTTCTATTCCCCCTGAAGCGGCCTGTATTGTATGAAAACTCCTAATGTATAGCACAAAGAGAATACTTACTGCAATTTATTTTCTACAGAATATCCGAGTGTCTAACATTTACCAAGCAAATTAAAATAACTACTGAAGCAATTAAGGTTAAATGTTACACTGAAAAGAACCTTGCAAAGAAGATTTATGCAAACACGCATGCCGTTACTATTATGACAGACGAACTGGAACAGAGAAAAAAAAAATTTCACGGAGCAAAACCCCCAAGTGTTTTAATTGTGGGCATTGATAGTGTTTCCAGATTAAACTTCGCACGAACCCTACCTGCAACATCAAACTATTTAAAACAAATGGAATGGATAAATTACAAAGCGTATAATAAGGTAGGTTACAATACCTTTCCAAATATAATGGCGTTATTAACCGGTCTTAATTTGAAAGCCATTAAACAGATGGCTGATTTAAAATCAAATTTCTTAGACGTATATCATATGATTTGGAAGGATTTTCAGCGTCTTGGATATATAACAGCTTATGCTGAAGATCAAGCTGATATGAATACATTTACATTCGGAAAAAGAGGTTTCAAAGATCAACCGACGGATTTTTACTTTAGACCTTATACTTTAGCAACAGAGACACTTACAATTCGCAAGGAGTATAGCTTATTTTATTGCGCCGGTCCAGAATCTTACGGAGAACGGATTTTAAATATTGCTAAAGACTTTACAAGTACATTTGCTAAACAGCCAATTTTCGGTTTTTTCTGGATGAACAGTTACAGTCATGATAATGTTAACACGCCTATGAGAATGGATGATAAGATTAAGTTGTTTTTTAAAACTTTACAGAAGAATGGCGCAATGAATACGACTATTATAATCTTTTTAAGTGATCATGGGATCCGACAGGGAAAGATTCGTCATACACGAACGGGTTGGTTGGAAGAGCGTTTACCTTTTTTGTACATCTGGGTACCTAAAACGTTTAGGGACTCCCATAAACGCGAATATAAACATTTGCAGCAAAATAGTGAAAGATTAACCACACCTTACGACTTGTACATGACTTTGCAAGATATATTAAATCTATCCGGTTTGAATTACGTAATGAAACCGAGTTTGTCTTGTCCTAAATGCACGTCATTGTTTAATCAAATATCTACTACGAGATCATGTGCAGATGCCCGTATAGATGTAGAATTTTGCACTTGCATGTTCTACAATGATTTTGATAGTCACCATCCGCTGGTTGCAAAAGTTGCCAAATTTATAATTAATGAAACGAGAAAATTTATGTTTTCCAAGAGTAATTCGGCTGTCAATTGTGCTTCGTTAGAGCTTGGTTATATCCGCTACTCCAGAATCGCCACTAATTACCCGCATCATAAAAGAAACGTAACATACATGCTTATACAATTCGAGACGAAACCCAAAACTGTTTTAGAAGCTACCGTAAGATTAGAAGAAAGCGAATCTGGTCTGCAAATCTACATTGAAGGGGAAGTACATAGATTGGATTTATACAAATACACCGGTTGGTGCGTGGATGTAGAGGCTGTTAAAAAGTATTGCTATTGCAAGTGGCATATAAAAATGATTGCACAAAGGGTTAAGGAAGCCTTGGGTATTGATCAGGTGGATAAAAAAGATTTTATTTAAACACTAAACGTAAATGGTCACATCGAATAAAACCGATTGAAAATAACTTTTATTTATTTTTTAATATATTTTTATGACTTAATGTATTATAAAAGTACAATATATTATTTTTAATTAATAATGTTACATATCAATCATTAAATAGAATCAGATGATAACAACGCACCTAAAGGCGGTAATTCTCTCTGTCTAAAAGACATTCAAACGTAATTAGAACACACTCATTTTTTGTGTACATTCCTTCTATTCGTCTAGAAGCTAACAGAATTGAAGATGACGATTTATGTGGTTCCATTTTGCGCACTATAACATTAAGTACAGATCTTTTTTTGCAATCAGTTGTTTCATCCACACACAAACACCCTTTTTTATTTTTCAGTTCAGCCTTAATTTTATTTTCTAAATGTATACGCACAGATGGTAAATAATTTCGTAAGGTGGTCCTGCTCGGTAATGTAATATTGAGGTATTTGGTCTAAAATGAAATAAATGGATCGTTGTTTAACAAAGTAAACGCCAGATTACAATGAATCATAACTGTGCATAAATCAAATAATAATTGTTCGTATTTCGCGGCGAACCCGGCTTTGATATTATTATAGTTTGCACTTTACACATGCCGTTTAGATGTTTTGTGACCAACACGTTAGATATATATCGCACACTAAACATTTAATTTTTACGCCGTCCTATGTCAAATCCGGATAATCCTTAATGAACCTATTCACTGTCTTTAATGATAGCTGTTTTCTCAATCATTATTAAAAACAGAACACAGCGTACTTCGCTGCTAGTATTACGTACGCACCAGGCGGCAGCGAACTAGATACTAGATTATTCTTTACGATTTTGCTTGCCTTAGATCCATTAGAAAACATTAAAATGCACTGATTACCTTCTGTATACATATAAATGTTGACAACGTGTTTGCTCACATTCAAAAATTGAACTAATTCTAAGTTCAAATTATTGTTAAGAGATTTGATGAAACTGGCTCTGTTGTTAGAAAGAAGAAAACAAAGAAACAGTACGATGAAGATGATGCATTAACTGTTCTAGCTATGGGATCTGTATTAGAAGATCAAAAAAAAACACTACGTAAGAGAGCACCGGAGTTGGGTGTAAGCAAGAGCTTACTGCAAAAAGTCTTTAAGGAAAACAAGATTCACCCATTCAAATTCAAATTTCTTCATAGGGGGATATTAACAGAGATGCAGTCTACTTCCAGCACGATGGAATTTAATTAGAATCTGGCTTGACAACCACTTTCCTGAAACACATTCGAATTTATATAAAGTCTTATATTTATAATAAAAAAATTATTTTAGTTAACCAGAATATTATTAATTATTTTATATCTAAAAATATGTATAAAAAAAATTAAAACATAAAATGGCTTAAAAAATGTATCAACGTTCACTGTTGTATAAGTTTGCACCAAATCCGTGGA
The DNA here is from genome assembly GCA_902654985.2 of Oryctes borbonicus. Lineage (NCBI taxonomy): Eukaryota > Metazoa > Arthropoda > Insecta > Coleoptera > Scarabaeidae > Oryctes > Oryctes borbonicus. Next base: position 7,136,818 of record LR736858.1, read on the forward strand.
CACATTGTATACAGGTGACTCATCTACGGCGTTTCGGAAGATTTGAATAAAAATTTTTCAGAGCAATTTTTTCTTGTTCGAAAGTCAATTAAACTCAAGGTCTAAAATTATATTGAAACATACAGTTTGTCTTTGTCTTGTAAGCTCGTAACCACCCAATTTGTGTGTTTTTATGGAACCTTCTAAATATTATTGCATTTTGGGAAACAACAATAGGTATTTCTGTCCTAAAAGTCGCCATTTCCAAAAAAAATTATTTTTTTCGAAAGTGCGTACTGGACAGATATGGTCTTTAGTACCTAGACTAGAAAAGGACAATCTGAATAATATTGTGTGAGGGATGTTTATGAAAAGAAACCACGTCAAATGAAGCTAAAATATAAAAAATAACTTCGCTATCCATTTGTTTTTTTTTTAATTAATTAAACATCAGAATAATGTTATTAAAAATATATTGTAGTATGAAGTATAAACTTATGGTAAATATAAAATATAACAGTATAAAATTAAAATTTAAAAATAGAATTTGTAACTATACTTCTTTGCATATGTGCGATACCTTTTTCCTATCCAATCCATTAATTTTACCTACCAGATTAAAGTATGGATTTTTATTGTTGTAAGCTATTTGCAGTCTTGCTTCCAGAAAAAGAAGAGGATAAGTTTCGATGCCGATTATTAAGAAATTGTTGTCAAGTTCATAAGTATCACTCCGATTTTCCGACATCCAGGCGAAATTAACCTTATAAGGTTTCACTTCTTCGCATTCGTATGCATCGCGCTTGTACATATTTTTAGTTATTTTAATATTTGTGTAATTACAAATAAAGTTCTGAGCATGTTGAACTAACACATCATTCGCAGAAATGTTTTTATATCCCAAACAAGAACAGAATTCGTAATCAATTAATGCTTCTTTACATGATCTAGCTATTTTTGCAGCAAAAAGAGACCTACATCTCTCACTAGGTTTGCATTTTTTGGAAGTGTAATTGCTGTGGGTCATAGCCAAAATCTCTTGCATTGTTAAATATATATCTGCATGAGTAATTAATGCAGTGCTGGTTTTCCGAATTCGTGTAAACTCTTGAAACTTTTTCCTATATATGGGCGGTACCCATATAAATAAAAAAGGGAGTTGGTTAGCATACCATTCCTTAAGATTTCCATCATTTTTATCAGATCCACCGTCGCTTAGGAAGAAAGTTATTGTGTTTTGTAGAAGTTCCTTTTCGTGTAAATATCGAAAAAAATCTTTTAGTTTTTCATCTAAGCCATTTAATGATACTACAGTAGCTCTACTGAAACTATCCATCCAAAATAAACCAAAAATAGATTGTTCTATGAAAGTTGTCAAATAATCTTTCGCAATATTTAAAATTCGTTCTATTGTTAATTCAGGTCCTGTACAATAGATAGATTCGTTTACCATCATTTTTGGTAGCATGTGTGTTGCAATTACATAAGGTCTAAAATAAAAATCCGTAGGCGACTCTCGAAAAAATTGCGAAGGAGATTGTGCTATACCATTATCTGTAGAATCTTTAGCATATGCTGTAATGTAACCCATTCTTTTTAAATCTGTCCATATAAAGGGCGAATTTGTAATATAAGGCGTATTATTATCTATTTCAAGATAAGGATTCCCAGTTAACATAGCTATTATGTTAATTTTATTATTATTTGATATTTTGTTGAAAATTTTATACTCTGTCCAATCTTTGTATCTTAAGTAATAATAAGTTTTCGGAAATATCTGTACGAAATGCATTCGAGACAGCGCACTAATGCCTATAATTAGAAAGTTTGGCTTTTTTGCCTGGTTCTCGATAGAAAATTTACGGTAGATGAGATGCTCTTCGAAGAGAATTACAGCGTGCACGTTACTATAAATTAAGATCTTGTTGGTATAGCACTTAACATATATTACGTTATGAGTAATTTCTGTATTATTTTCGACGTACTGGCATCCGGATACCCTAAAAATAAAATAGAATGAAATATTATGGATACGTAAATATACAGCCTTGGTCGAAAGTGTTAGATGCCGTAGATTTTGTGCGAGTAATCAAACTAAAATAAATAAAAAAAACAAAATCCATTGCTTAAATACTATTACAATTGAACATTTATAGATAAGTCTGGGTATTACACAGACTACTCAAGCATCAGCATATTAAGTATAAGTATTCAAGTTCATCGCAATTAAAAAGTGTTAACAGTGACGGCTCCAGCTCTTCATTTAAAATAGAAACGTAGCGCGTACTATTCATACGACCTTCGCATATCTACGCTTCTCGCAAACATGCACCCTCATACTATAATACTGGAACCACCTTGTTTGACCTTACCTGCGCCGTACGGATCGATCTTCAGGTTGACCAAAGAAAAAGCGTTTAATACATAAGAAATTAATACACAATTTAGATTATCTTTGTTATATGCTTGCTTCTAAACAGTGAAAAAATACATATACAGATAAATATACAACTATTCCCGTCTTTTGGCGTACATACACGCCAACATCTGCAAACTTTGTTATAAACGTTTCAAATTAACATTTACAACGGATCCAGAACATTATTATTTATGCGAGATAAGAGCACAAGTGCAGATGTATGCTGATCTTGCGTCTTCTTTTGCTTCTTGGAATATGACTCACGAACGTTTCGTAAAATTTGTTGTCATCAGAGATAGTCTTAGTTTATGTAACAAAACTATCTGATTCAGTGCTGGCACACTTAATTCGTATTGTCTAGGCATTTTTGTATACTAGGCAACATTAGCGACTAGTGGTGACGGAAACGAAAGATCCATTGCAATACTTCGATTTCCTCGTGTACTTTCGTTGTACAATATGTAGCGGAAATACACGATCGTATTTTCTCGCACTTTATAACATTTATAAATTATCTCAATTTTCCAGGAATGTCTAATACAAATGACGAAGGCTGCATTAAGAAAATATATTAACTGATTCAACATTTAATTTTGAAACCCGCAAATATTCTTTTTTCTACCGTCGTTACCTATATACTCGCAAATTAGATAGAGAAGACTTACTCTATTCTTTCATCTGGTAGTTCAATATCAGCAGTTACGTTACTATAACAGCATCTTAACGGCGCGTTCTTTAGAGTTTCAGATTCTATAATAAGGAAGGCTCTATTTTTCGTTTTTACGATTCTTGTGAGTAACTGATTTCTAGGACATGGAGTGTAATAGTGTTGTATGTAGTAAAGAAAATTACTTCCACTTAATGTATGGTCTGGCACCTTGCATTTGGAATTAAATGCCAAGTGTCGTTGGAACCTTTCTAAAAAATAAGTGTATTACTTCCCATTTAAAGTAAAATTTACGTCATGTAGCAGCTACTCACCTCCCTCATAATATTGAATATATATATTCTGCTTTAAAGTTTTAATCCAACAAATATAAAACATTAAATTTACAAAAAGAAAGCTTACGGTAGTCCAAACGTAAGTTTTAGCCAATTTCATGCGATTTTTGTCTGCGTCTAATTTTTAATAACCACGTAATATATTTCCTCTCGGTTTTCATTGCATATGCATTGGTGTTATGGCAGTTTCAAGTTTGACATCTGTCAGTCTTGTAACAGATACGTACAAAACAAATGGGGTTAAAAACGGACGAGAACCCGAAAATAAAACAGAAAACAAAAATAAACCGGAGTCGATCACAGAGTTAAATGTAGGAAAATAGGTACTAACCACATAAAAATAAGAAACATTGCATAGCTTTAGGGAAAAAGTGCGCAACCTGCGGGAAGCTAATTTATTTTTCAAAGATCTGCATAACCCAAGCAAACGCGGGAATAACTAAATTTATCAAACGTTTCAACAATTGGAACACTAGAGATAAATGCTAAGAATTGTTGAAATCAACACGCAATAATTAGAAATGCGTTTATGCTCTGGGCGAAATACGTTCAGTAATTAGTAAATCCTTAAGGGAAGAAATTGGGAAACCGCATTCAAAACAACCAAAAAATGTAACTGTTTATAGAGGTATAAACATTGAAGCACTAAGTTTTGCTAACGTAACAGTTAAACCATTTGACACCGAACTAAGGTACCGCTATTTGGATTTGGCATTCTTATTCCACAAAGTGCAAAAATTTGCAATATCGATACAAAGCTAAATAAAGGTAACGGTCTACCAACAGATTCACAAATCTAAATTATTGATGGCGTTTAGTAAGAAGTTGGCCGTACTACCACCTTGTTTTGAGAACAGATGACCACTGACGCATTCTGCACCTGCCTTGCTACAATTTACAATTATTACCAAGTCTGTAGAAACGAGTGCGCTTCACGAAATTAGCAGAGACTGGGCAAACTCGCGTTTTGTCGACTCTCGAGAAAACCAGTAGCCAACACGAACCTATTCTCATGAGACGAATAAACACGAGCCTGTCTAGTCTCTGCTATCGTGCAGCGCAACTACTTAAAAATTATTACGTGTTACAGAAGAAAGGAGCGATGTACATAGGTGGGCAATAATCCTGGTAAATATCTTCATTTTATTGATAACAAACCACAAACAACAAAGTATTTATTATAATAATAAGGTTACAGAAGCAATTGTACAATATTCTGTGTATATGAGGCACCCGTTTTTTTACTCCTGAAATATAATTAAAAACATCAATACTCTATAAAAGTTTTTATAAAAATACTTGTTTCTTAGAGTCTCGAAATGCTTCACAAAAAGTGTAATTTGAATGTTGGTACACAATTTTCTAAAGTTAAGAAGTAAATTGCTTAATAGGAACTGATCATATGTATACAATGCATTGTTTTTAATTTTTTTGAGAGAATAACATTTTTGAGGCTGTAAATAATAATATCTAATTTAATCTTTACCAAACATCATTATACGTACACTATGTGTTTTTAAATGCTATTTTCAAAGGAAATTTGCATACAATTCATAAAAAAACACGAAATGCAAAAATTGGTGTTTTACTACAGTGAACACTGCATAATTTGTGTAAAGTACACTTGCAAAAGCGACATTGCATTAAGTAACGCAGCAACCAGAGGGGATTTATTTGGTATAATATTATTAAACCATAATACTTGAATGAGATAAGATGATAGGTTCTATAAATAATAGCGAAATTAAAAAACGCAATGCTTGAGATGAATTTCTCAACGATAAAATACCGTAATTTGAAAGTTGATGTGTGTGTATGTTCATATAAAATCGCGTAAGGATGTTTTTGAAATGAACTTGAAGTCAATATTGAATCGAATACGACTAATGTGTACTTGTATCAACAAGTTATAGAATTATTTATTTGTTGTTTTTCAAGATGAAGTAGTTTTATGTTAACGTTGGTTATATAAATAACAGATCTACCTCCAAACATCGACGTATACGTAGATAAAACTACGTAGTTGTTTTAAAGTTTCGCAACACATTTACAAAAGATTATAAAAAATCTGGATATACTATTCTGAAAGTATTTTACATTATCACAGTCATAAATCAAGTATGCTTACTAGTTTCACACTTCGAACCAGAAGCTAAAAAAATTCATATCCAAAAGCTGATTAACTTTACAATAGCAGTAGATTTTGTATGTCCACGTACTTATGCATTGACTAGTAAATTTATAAAAATCTAATCTACTAATGCCGCCCTGCAATTGAAACGTGGTTCGTCCATTAGGATCATTCATAACCTTAACAGTTGCTCGAAGGATAGTTTCCGGAATAGTTGTGAAAACTACCATCAGATAGGTGTTGTTTTTATACCATTGCGCATCACTCTCCGATAAACTAGCCGATTCAATTTTATTAATCTTTAAAAGCGTACATCTTGAGGCTGCTATTTCATTAGTTAGCGTCTCCTTGTTTAAACTATCCAAAACAAAATTTACTGCACTCTTACTTAGGGAACTATTTGGATCGTGATCTTTATATCCGGTGCAGGTACAATAGTGTATCGGTATGCCTGCTTCCTCACAAGACCTTACTTCATCTGCTTCTTGAAATAGTGATTTGCAGGTTGGGCATGAGTCACAATCACTTACAATGGCAGTATTACTGTACATTTTTAAGGTGTCTTTCAAAGTTAAATGTAAATCGTAAGGGGATGTCAGCCGGATCACATTCGTCTTAATGTTTTCGTATTTTTTCGGATAAGATTTTCGAAATTTTTCCGGAAATGATAAGTACAAGAACGGCAGTCTTTCCTCTAACCAACCATTTGTAGTCAGCAGTATGTTTCCGAATCGCAATCCATGATCGCTGAGAAATATAAGAATCGTATTATTCAATATTCCATTTTCGAATATATCCCGAAAGAATTTCAAGTAAACATCATCAAATCTAGTTGGAGAATTAAGATAATCATGACTACCGGTACTTGTCCAAAATAAACCAAATTTAGGATAACCGCTTAGTGCGGTTACGAAATCTTTTGCAGCATTTAAAGTTCTTTCTGTTGACGTTTCAGGGCCCGAACAGTAAGACCTATGATCAAGCATTGATGTCCACAGTGATTCTGACGCTAGCATATACGGTAGGTAACAGAAATCGGTTGGTTGTTCTGAAAAACCACGTTTCATATAATTGAAAGTATTAATGTTTGTCTCGTCTTCTGCATATGCAGTGATATATCCGGCCTTTTTAAAGTCGTCCCAAAGAAAATTACATTTACTAAGATTTCCGTTGTACGGATTGCAGTCCTGATCTATTTTAGACATATTATTACCAGTTAATATAGCCATTAGATTAGGAAACGTATTGTCTTCCACTTTGTTATAACCTTTATATTCAATAAATTCGATGTCTTGTAAATATTTGACCGTTTTTGGCATAGTTCGGTAAATATTAAGCCTTGAAATACTATCAATGCCAATTAATAAAACGTTAGGCTTAGTTTCGTCGGTTATCGCTGTTTTTCGTATGCTTTCATTCAATATAGCAACGGTATGTGCATTGGCGTATACTTCCTCTTCCGTCCATTTACTATAACACTTCACCATAATCGTATTTCCCTTGAGTGCTGTTCCGCTTTCGAACTCGGTATATTCAGTAAAGCTAAAACAAAGCAGTTGTTAGAAAACTACAATTTTATCTTAAAAACAAAGTACTTTATATGCATGTCGTCAATTCTGCTTACATAGCTTAGACGACATGTTGTTCCAGTGATTGCATAATGTGGTTCTACTGTTTTATTTATGTATATTATCGCAGTGCTACCGTTATTCACCACATAAGTCAGCAGATTTTTCGTTGTACAGGGGACGTAATTCTTCTTCTCGTGAAAGTGAACCACATCTCGATCGAAAGGATCTAAATCAGGAAGTCTGCATTTTGAGTTGTAGATGATGTAACGTTCGCTTGGTTCTGGAACAAAACCAAATTACAATTATTTTCATAAAAGCAAATAATAGTAAATAAAGAGTCACTAATAATTTATATTCTAGTAGGTACCTCTGAAAGTAATAATAAGATATTGTCTTGAAACTTTGCCAAGCGATATTAAGGATAAAGATTTACTTTTTAAAAGCATTTTAAATTTTATGGGACTATTGAAGAAGAAGAACAGATATATATGTTGAATTATTTCTTTTATGTACGCATAAATGCAAAATATTTGCCCGTTACTTTCTTGACGAATTTCCCAGTTTAATCAAGAACACAATAAAGCTGAAGTAATAATTAGAGTGCGGAGTCGACGCTATCTGGTATCAAGTGTGATTCACTCGCATCGGCAATATACAGTCGATCAGCTTCACATGTATATATGAATGTTAAAGCGCCGAAGGTTGTTTGTTTGTGCGCCTTCTAATGCAAACAGACGGAGTTGTGAAATATTTGAGTAAGTTGCGAAAATGCTTATGGACAAAATTTTAATTATTTTTTAAGGAAAAACCTTTTAAAACAGTTTCACATTTGACAAGGCTTTGCGCATCCTCATCTAAATTGTCCACTACATTTGCAACATTTTCCAGATTATCATAATAAAAGAAACATGTTTCTAACCAGGTTGCCCATCCAGTCACTACTGGAGGAGAAAGTGGAAGAAACGGTTATTTTTGCTTGTACAAGGAAATTCGTGTTGGCACTTTTGGAAAGACCTTTTTAATGGTACTAATTAATTCGACATTGGAAAATTCATCTCTGACAAACTCTGCAACCAGTTTACTAGCCATGATCATATATGCTGCTGCATCACTTACAAACAGCAAGGCCTCATCACCACAAAAATGTTATCAACAGCATTAATAATAATTTCGACTACCTTCTTTGCATTTACGTGCTTGATTACTTTAGTTGCTATTAAATAGGGGGGTTCTGTTTTATTTCGTATTTTTGGAGGAAATATTTTTCGAAGACTTGATTCATCAGCAATATGTTAGATGTATACTTCGCTAAAAACTGTCTAAGGACGGGATTGTCCAGTCTTCTAAATGGCATACTTGCCGCAACAAAGGCTTTACAGAGGTCTGTATAAAATCTTTCTATTGATGTACTCGGTTGATTACGATGCATTTCAGTATTTAGATGTGCGGTTAGTCTCGACTTTTTTAAACATTTAAGTGTTTTTGAACAAATTTTACAATTAATCTTTCAAATTAAAAAAAAAAGTAATTTTGAAGGTAGAACAGAAATGAATAACGTATAAATAATTGAAAAGAATCTAAATAGTGAAGTGTAAGCGACAAGCAAGTAAATGTGAGAGGCGCTCGCCTACATTCCCTTTCTGTGTTCGCTAGGGCACCAACTGCCAGAACGCTGAAAGTAAGTAATTAACCGACTCTGTCTATACGCCTGCATGATTCATTAGAGGATAGCGTCGATTCCGCACTCTAGTAATAATATGATAATATAGCAGGCGGTGCCAATACATAACAGAAATTGACAACTTTGCCAATTGGGAAAGTATATAAGCAAATGTAAATATTTTCGTAAAATGCCAACATTTTCGAGAATTTATATCGGTAGTAGGAAGAATATAATACAATACCCCGTCTCCTAAGTGCTTTTGTATCGCAACATCTTCGACGGAAAAACTGCACAAATAACTATTTGCATTAATCGTGTTTTTTATATATTTATTATTACTATTACATACCAAATATAAAACGGAGAATGAAAATCAAGTATTCTGACTTCGTCGAGGTAAAATAATGCCGCTGACTTTGGTAAAAGCCATACACAAATACAACTATTTAATAGTTTACTATTCCAAACAAGAAAATAGGTAGACTTTACTTCGTTGGCTAGCATCTGCTATGAATCGCTAATGCTAGCTGCGTTTTAAAAATGTATGAAATTCCTTACTTCTCTAAACTGATTTTTTGATACTTTGGAAAAAAGCAATATATTGTTATGCCATATCCAAACGTGTCCATCTAGTGTGTGGACGGTGGACAATTTCATCCCATTCCGTAAACGTTTTCAAATAAAAATATTCTACGACAAATACTGCATAACATAAAATTATAATATATATATAAGTGTATGAAGTATACAAGGTGTTTAGTTTCCATTCCAATCAATATTCCTTATTCCTATTTATCTTACTTTCTGAGATAATTAACATAATTTGTGATTTTTACTCTTTCCTTAACGCCCGTCGTCTTAACATGAATTAATGATATCTTCATATCATTGGATTCCAAATGGAATGTGACGAGATTTTCCATTCAACCAGCCAGTAAGCTGAGTGTTAAACAGCAAATATCTGGGGCTCAAACGTTATCCTGATATCCAACTTTACACCCTAAGTACAATTCATAAATGGGGTTGTATTTATTTTTTGAGGTGAAAATCACTAACGTGATTGTTATGTTGGCTACATTGAACATGCATGGAGAGGTTGGCACCACGA
>LR736858.1:7146700-7157228 GCA_902654985.2 Oryctes borbonicus
CCATTACATTACCCATAACTCCCATTTTCATCTACATACACAACAGTGATAAAAACTGTCAAGACTAGCCACAGCTGCGTGCCATTGTAACGTTAAAGATTGAATTGCACAAAGCTTGAGTGGTTCACATATTTAGTTAGTGACAGTGTAATATGGATATAGAGTAGAGTAGAAATATGCACTTCACAAACAAAAGTAACGAAATGCATGGTTAAAGGAACATTGTTTTAAAGTGGCATCGAAAATTAGAAATTTGAAGTATTAAATATAAGGAGCAAGATATGTTAATTTGGGGATAAAACAAAAAAATAGTGAGCGATGCACAAATTCATGGTGTTCCTGTAGCATGTTATTAATAGACAATAAACTATGTTCACTACTGTGTTGCAGCAATCTAAACGCTGCAACGATGCGGTGAATATTCATCTCTTTGATTTATCGTATTCTAACATACAATGTTACAATGTAACATGTCTACAGAGATTGGCAGAACAAGTGTACGAGAGTCATGCAACCGTTTCTACCGGGGCAACACTGCAGTGAAGTAAGTTTATTTGGCACTAATTGCAAATTAGAACTTGGGATGTGATATATAATTAAAATCTCCGTGCGGCGGTATGGAAGTGGTCGTTCGGGTGTGTGATTCGTAATATATGCGCAAACGATCTTATGGCAGTAGTAACGCATCCAGTGTGTGTTTGGTAGGCGGTTGTAATGCACACGAGCGTAGCGAAGTTATACGTTATAAAATATCGTCGATAAGTGGTTTGGAGGAAACGACCATTGCCAGATTAAGTGAATGAGTTGGCGCAAAAATAAAATGTTTAGTTTGCGATACATTTGTAATGTTTTTCATACATTATCGGTATTATTTATACATACAACGCTGCTATATATATATATATATATATATATATATATATATATATTCCATATAAAACCAAATGCACATTTCATTCTTCCAGATAGAAATAAATCTCTTTACTTCTATACTTACATCCGTCTAATATACGAAGCATAAATTTGGGCATATATTACGAATCACACACCCGAACGACCACTTCCATACCGACGCCTGCGGAGCGAACGGAATGTGACGAACTTTACATACAATCGTTGAATTTTCGCGATGAATTCGCTTGGCTTTTTTAGAAGGCCTTTCCAAAGGAAGTACTTTGTCTGCGGATTAGAGAGAGGATTATCTGCAAATAATTGATCGTCCAAAATGCCCTGTTACTTAATTGATTTATAATTTACCGCTCCTTTACGCAGTAAGTGTGCTATATTTTGCGAGAGAGACGTTTTATACATCAGACAGCACCAATCAATAAAATTGCGACGTAAACAACTTATTACTAAATAGGTTAATATGAAACGGATGCTGCGCTACACACCCATACATGGCGCCGGAACAGCTGTTTTATGTTACCAAATTTATATTTTTATATATTAGTTAATGCACGTTGTAAAGAAACTGGATATGATTGATAATTATTCTAATCAAATTTAAAATTGTCACAATATTCAACAACATGCTCCAGTATTTTTCATTCATTGAAGTGCTACGATGTAGACATTCCGCAAAATACAAGTATGTAGTACCACTTATACTGTTTATATTTTCTTGTATGTAAATATAGGATTACATCATTTAAAAAATAGAGTTAGACATCTTTTCAAGCTACTTTTATATTTATCAATATAAATACACAATTTCAGTGCCATTTTCAAATATTTTAAAATTAAAGTAATTTACTTGATAGTTACGGGAACATTGTTTGCTACATTTGACGTACACTGGGAGAAAAAAGAATGCGTCCAGCTTGAGTAAGGGAGAAGATTATGCGGTATATGCGGTAAACTCTGAACACAGTTTGAAGTCAAGCTACTTTACATATAACAAAATAAAAACAAATCTAACAAAATAAATAAAAACTTTAACAAAATAAATAGAAATTCAAGCAAGCTAAATGAAAATTGTAACAAATACATGAAAACTCTAATAAAATAAATACAAGTTCAAATAAACAATTAAAATCTTAACAAAATAAATAAAAACTCTAACAAACTGAAAACAAATTCTAACAAACTAAATTGAAATTCAAATAAAGTAAATAAAAATTAAAACAAAATAAATGAATCTTTTATAACTTTCAACAAATGAAATAAATGATGTGTGATTCTCCACAACTTGTAATTTACGGAGCATAGAATTCACTAGATTTGCTCTGATGGCCTCCCATACTTGGGTAACATGTTGATGTAGGGTATTTCTGTTTAGTGGAGCTGGTGCTCCTTGCTTTTCTCACATATCGCCCACGATAGCCCACAGACTCTCAATTAGATTGAGATCAGGTGATTGTGGGGGCCACCGAAGAACTTCTATTTCTCAATTGGGCTCTATCCACTCACTCACTAATTTGGATCTATACACCGATGGATTTATCCTGCACCAATACTGTACAGAATCTATTCCGATTCTGGATAAACTTCACGGACGCTCGGAATCAAGACATCTTTTAAAATAGAGATATATTGTTCATCTTCGTTTCAATCACCATAATTTCTCCTGGTCCGGCAGCTGACATCCAACCCCAATACACTAAATTTATTCGGCTACTTTGTCGCATGGTCACGATGTTTTGCCTTTCATATCCGCTACCAATTGAGCCTCCACACCAACTTTCGCGTTTGTTGTGACGAGGAAAATACCTTCTCGTCGCTGAAAATTACTGCGCTGCAAATTCGCATTCGCAAAATCCAAACGCTGATGAACCTGTTGAGGTTGAACAGTGTACCTAATAATACAATTTATTATACCTTACATAATCTAGGAAGAGCCAGACTTTTAGGAGGTAGCAGTACTTATTAACCAACACGAAAAGGTAACATAATTCTAATATGGCTTATTAACATTGTAATAAAGCTCATTAGCATGATGATGAAGGTTAGTAAGTCCCTTTTATTATCTATGAATAGGTTTAATTATCCATTTTCGTGAGCGTAAGTAACATATATTTATATTCAAAATATAATAATTTGTGGAATGTTTCCAAATATGTTATGTATGCTGTAAATCCACGAGTTTTACTGATGTTTTTTTCTGTTCCATGACGCATATGTATATTATTTCCAATTAATTGATGGTTTTAATAAAGATTGGTGTAACTGGTTGAATTACTCGAGGTCAAATGTCAGAGTAACAAAAGTAGCACAAGAACGTATAACAATACCAAGGCTATAACAAATATCTATATCATCAAATAGATGTGCCTATGTAGCTTATAAATAATTAATAGTTGTTACCCTCGACAAAGTAATGGAATGGATTAATTCGGGATACTCTACATTAAATTATTCTCTACATATACCCAACGCACGCACGGAAGCTATAGATAGATAATCGTCCTGTTTTAATCTAATTAGGTGGTGTGAATTTCCATTACCCCAATTTTGAAAGAATGTATTTTTTCTGTATACACCCTCGTTAATGCGGCGCATATAACTTAGCTTGTGCAATATTATTTATTATCTGCATTTCAGTAATCATAAGTTCATAAGTAATGCACTAACTCGTATTAATCCAAATAATTTTCTTCTACAAGAAAAAAAAAACTAGGATTAATTGTATGTACAATAGAAGCAAAATTCGTATTGCTTAGTATAATAGATAGTATTTATATAACAGGGACATTCTAAAATGTAAAATGACATGGAGTTGGGGGAAATAAATTCTTTCTCAAGAGGGTTTCAGTTACAGAAAATGAGATTAAAATTATTTTTTATTCAGAATATATCGACTTTACTATTACAAACCGTTTGTTAACATATTTATTATTTCCATTTGTGACCTGCAATCAATTGATTCTAGTTCTAATCACCTTTTCTTCAGAGATACAAGTGACTATATCCTCGAAGAGAGGTATAACTCCTAAGGAGGCAATATTTTGAGTACGAAGTTTGGTTTAGTTTTATATCGTTTTGTGCCAAGCACTAAATGCCAAATTTGTATTGGTTTGTACCGAACGTCAAACGTTTTGTACCAAAACCATTTAGGAAATATCAAGTAATTTAAAACGAAAGTAGAAGTCATAATGCGTAAATTTCGGTTCTTTGTATGCTAGTTGGTATATTCTAATTTTGTACTGTTCTATACTGCTCACTAAACGTTTTGTACTGTTTTGTACTGCACATTACAAATTTTGTACCAAAGCCATTTTGCAAAGATAAGCCATTTAAGACGAAAGTAGAAGTCATAATGCGTAAATTTCAGTTCTGTGTATGCTTGTTGGTATATTCTAATTTTGTACTGTTCTGAACTGCTCACTAAACGTTTTGTACTGTTTTGTACTGCACATTACAAATTTTGTACCAAAGCCATTTAGCAAAGCTAAGCCATTTAAGACGAAAGTAGAAGTCATAATGCGTTAATTTCGGTTTTTGATGACAAGTTTCACTGTAATTTAACGTTGTAGTGTTGCATGCGGTTAAGAGTGTCATCAAAGAACACAGAATCCCAGCATCAGTTGCATCCCTGCATCATGCTACAGCAAAAATGGTTCCTTTCGGCATCTATTTCAATAATAGTATATTTTCAATGGTTAAAAATTATCATAGGTGATAATGGAATAAAACAATTGCCAACGTAATCTAACAATGGTGAAAAATAACGCCAATTTTATTTGTGACTTTATGTCTAGCTGTCGTCTAGGCACATGGTACTCAGCGCTTCCTCCAAGTTTAATAGTTTTGATTAAATATTTAAATTTAAAATTTATTCATAAGTGTGTTCAATAGTGTTGTAGAAAAGGTGTTGAAAGCAGGACATAAACCTGGTGCTTATGTAGTGGCTAGTTACAAGATTTAAGGTTAGGAGTTATTTTCATTTCTACATCTCATCTAACAATTTTTCATCTGCCGAAAGAATGTCTAGGGACCTTCCGGGATTCACGACCCTCAATTTCTGAAAAAAATTTAAGAATTTCGTAAAATTTCAAAAATTTTTCCAAATTTCATATACATATTTAAACCAGTGGCACATTAAAATCAAAGTAAAAAGATGATCGATAGTGTACCATCTCCTATACGAGCTAATCATCATTAAAAGGTTTCAACATTTGATGTAATTACCGATAACGAGGTTTCCGATTGCTTATAATTAAATTTAGGTTTTAGAAATTCCAAATAAGCCACTGGTTAAACTTGTATATTGATTTTGTTTGATTTCTGAATATTATTATAACCGCTCCTATCCATTACTACATATGACAAGTTACTATACTATCTTTCGCCGTTAATGCCTCTGAAAGCGAGAACAAAATAAACACTCGATGCCCTTTTCCTGCGATACAAACAAACCTATTTATACCATCGTTTTTAAGATAATGCGTGTAGGTACTTGACGTTTTTTACTTTTGATCCCCTTCTGTAATGATAAAATCGAATGTAAAATATGGGCATCATTAAGGTAACAATAAGAAATTTCCTTAATGTTCAACAGTTCAAAATGCTCCTCATTTAGAAGTTTGCTGTGTAGTTGATGAAATAAAATCATGGTTTTTGTCACATGTGGAAATAAACTCCGGCAAATTTAGCTTTGCACGGTTAGAAGATATGTTACTATTTATATATTGACCTCTTTACATAAATATTGAAAAGTAAGAGTATAAACGAGGTGTGTGTCAGACATACTCCATCCTCCGTTTTATATATTTACGTGTCGTAGCGTAGCAAGTACGGTATTCCAACGATATACTAGCACATTTAGTTTTATCTACAGAAAATTTAATAATCTGGTGTCAAATTTACAGATCACAGGGTTTCAACGATTGTAAATAATAACTGTGAAAGAAATGAAATTAAAAAATATAGACATTATTTTCGAAATTGGAGATTTATGAAAAACAAACGCCGAAAGAAGTCAAATTTGTTTTCGATGGGGCCACATACGTGTTACAAATTTAGCTGGTGTGGATGGTAGAGGAAAGATTTGGTGAAAATTGATCTTTCAGAATGTAAATTGTTTAAAATGATCATATGCACCAACTACTTATTTATCAACGGTTTTATGAAACATTAATAACACAGTGATTATTAAATTTTTAGGAAGCGATATTGTAAAAATTGCAAAAAACAACATAAGTAAAATATTTAATTTAAATTTTTGTTTTTTAGTACGGTGTAGTCACGATGAAACTTTATCACTTCGATATATATGTTCAAGCATATCAGTGTTATCATGAAACAGCGCTATCGATTATCGTATCCAATATATTTCTAGTACCTGAGATAAGTCACAAAAATGTTTATTGTTGTATCAATGCTGACTTACTATGACTTCAATATTCAAAGCCAGAGAGATTATTTGAAAGTTATAACTTACTTAATAAAAATTTATATTGGCTTTGGTGTGTAAGGCCATATTTATTCGATTTAATCTTTACAAAGTAATTAATAGCTGATAGGGTAAGATATCAAATATTGCAGTAAATATTTGAATAGGAGGTAATAATTTCCTTAGTAAATATGTATGTTAAAATCTGTAAGATGTGTAAGTTTTTTTCTTAAAAAGTTAAAAATTGCACTTTTTTCAGTTTTAATTGTAGTGTTGTGTTGATTCTCAGTACTTTGCGTTGTAAGGCAAACATTCTTTTTAGATCGGGGAAATTACCTTATACCATCAGCCCCTAATAACACTTTGGCGTAATTAAAACTGTTAGTGGAATGACATCTCTTGGGATCTCTACAGAAAAATAATGCGATAATCCTTTAATAAGCAAGCTGGTCCAACTTAGATGTGAGCCAAGATTTGGCCGAAGTTCTCGCGAATTAGGTTCGATGGTCTTCATAGCTGCAATTCGCGCATCCTTTGCCATAAAATGTTTCTAGCTGACATTAATTACTTTATTTAATGAGTACGTTTTCTTTTTTAATTATAAGAGGTCTTGCAACAAAAATTAAAAGTGGACATGCTGGACTTTAAGACAATAAAAGTAGTTTGATATCCATTAAGGGTAAAGGTTTGTTTATAAATCTAAAATTATGTTATGGTCAACTTGCCCTACTTTATCTGGGAGTCTGCATTGCCCAATAATGCTCTATTCTTCTGTTTCCAGAATTGGTGTATTTTGATTCATCGAACATCCGTTGTCGTTATCTTCTAATTTTTCCACTAACTAGTTGCAGTACTCCAGTCGTCTTAAATTATCACCAGGCTATGGCTAACATGAATGGTCGTTTGGTAACTTTCCTTATCTCAACAAATTTAGTTAGATTTTGATGCATTACTATTTATCTAGAAAATAGATTTACATAAGCTTTGCAAAAATACTTTGATTTTCGCTCAAATTCCCGTTAACACAAGCATTTCGCGGCTCGATAAACGATCCATTCTCGACCAAGTATCTATCAACTTCTAGAAAAATGATACGATGTGACTTTTGTCGTTCTTGATACATACAAAGGTTACTGAATATATTATGGAAGATTTCCGAACGTAACTAAATTAATTAGTAACTTTAAGAAAGTGTTTTTGAAAGCACCAATATCCTTGGTTAGCTTTACCATCGGCACCAATTGCTGCCTTGTTCTTGTTTCGGGCAATATAGAAGACAATGCGCCGATTGTAACAAACCGAAACACTGTATTGGGGGACTGTAGGGATCAATCTTTACGCGAACACTTAGATTTTACCAGCAAGCATTTTAGAGTATTCGCAGATACAATAAAATATTTACAAGCTCAGAATCTAAAAATAGAAGATGGAATAAATGCTTTAAATAACACAACAAGTGAATTAAGAAACATTCCCAGTGATTTCGGTCATCGATTAAATATAAAAGTTCAAGTGGTTTTTAGCTGTAATCTAAATGTACAAATATTGGAAAACGTATGCAATGAAAGCTAACCGAAGAAAACGAAAAAGGTCACAAATTTTATAAATGAAATCCTTACACCTCTAGCGAGTTGTGACGTTGAAGTTTTCCATACAAGACATATTCAGTAACAAACGAGCACCCTTTTATTGAAGAATATCTAGAAAGGATATTTGTAAATTAAAGAAAACAAATCATGGACGACAACAATCTAGTACCTAATATTTATTTAATATTAATATGTTGTTTATACCTATAGAAGTGTATAAATATAAAATGAGAAAACAGTTAAAAAAGAAGACTCTTGATGCCAGTTTTTTCGAGTGTGGAACAGTTAGTACGTCGTCATGTAAATGTGTCGATACGAAGTATGGAACTGGCGACTATATAATACCGGCTACCAATGACGTATAGTCAATTATCCGCACACTGATTATTATGGAATGTTAATTGAACGTCTCCTTTAGTCTGATTTGATTATGTAGTTTCTGCCAGTAATGACAATATACCTGGTAAATAACATTCTGGGTAAATTTCCGGGTATTTAGCACGTGTAAATAGTGGGAATATGTTTGGAAATAGAAGAATGGAAGAAGAAGTGTTCGAAAGGATCATTCGCGCCCCATGCTTTGCTATTTTCAGGGAGCGTACTCCGTTTCTGTGTTTTCCGATGTTAAAATTTTTATTTTATATTTTTTATTGTGCGTTCGTTGAGAGACTATTGTAGTTTATAGTAAGTGATTTTGTGACGTGCTCACAATAATAGAAAATAAACTTAACAACATATTACTTCATTACTTCACTGTTTCAAAATACCGTACACTAAAAAGAACATTAACATCACAAAAGTATCGGTAACCTCCGCACCACACAAGTTTAATTAATCCGGGACGGTCGGACGAATGGCCACCGGTTGAGAATGCGGATCCACCACAGTCTTTGCTCTCATTATTAACACTAATATTCGCTAATAGCCGAACAATGAGAGACCGCGACAAGTTTTTTCTTAACAAATATTATGATATAACGAAGTAGTAGATTTCATTCCCTTTTCTGTAGTATCTAGATAGACGATTTAGTTTTAATTGAATGTAATAAAGCAATAGTTTTTTAGGATGAGACACTGACATTCATGGTAATTATCGGGGTTTGTAGTATTTAGTCTCCAGCACGTACATAAATATACCTACATACCTCATACAGGTGAATTCTGCAGTAACTTTTGACTTTTATTTGTTATCAGATCTATTTATTTCATTACTTAAATGTGTATAACATGATGGTTGAAGTTTACCGCACAGTAGGCAATTCTTACAGTGGTGTAGTAAAGAGAACAAATGCCGATTTCCTAATCTTAATAAAAACGTTGCCTTGTTTAATAAGTGGTTACACCTGTGTGGTAATTTTCGTCTCCAGAAAGAATTCACAAAAAGAAAACTAGAGAAATGTGTAAGAAACATTTTTCGGAAGAGGTAAGTAGAACTTACTGAATATCAAGATATTAAACGACTGTAGTACGATAGAATGTTGATTCTGAAGTACAGCTTCACTATAATGGGCGCCACTTTAAGAAAGATTGTTCTTCGTGCAACGAACACATCGTTATAGTATAAGCAAAGATTGCGCACAATAACAGTCCGAAATATTTGCTCAAGTAGTACCTAGTCTAGAGAATATTATCTAGGCTACGCAGGTACATATATACATTTAAGCCAAATCGAAAATGCTCAGAGAGAACTATTATACGGAACATAGAGTTTAGATGACAAGGTGTTTAGCTTTAGGTATATTCAAGCAAATTGTACAAAGAGAGGCTATACTATCATAACAACAAACAATTATGAGGTTGTGGTGAGAAATTTCCTAATTCGATCTTTTTCAATGTATAAGCGCTGACGGAAAAAATTTTAAAAGCGGAATTGTACAAATATTTCCTAACTTTATTAAGTTATCACATATTGTGTTTAAAGGCAATGCAGAAAGTTCTGGGTAATTTTTATTACAAAAGATCTTCAAATATTGCAAATTCTGTTCAGTTAGTTTCTAAAACATTTGATTGAGGTATTATTAAACGCTAAAATTTAGGTTTGTATATTAAGAGGGTTTAGGATAAAGTGGAAACGGACAATTTATTCCAATTTTGTTAAGCGTGCTGTTGCACGCTTAACAAAATTGGTTGTTGATGAGTAATTTGTTACTCATCATAGAGTGGCTACAGTATGCTGATCAGTGTCACAATAGTGTATCTGCCATTAAGCATTTAATAAAAGCTGAAGCTTATATAAGAAAGAGTGATTAAAAGAAAATATTTTTAAAATTAATGGTAATACCTTTGTTCCGCCGTCATATGAAGAATATAAGAAACAATTTGCTCAAATCGAGTACGTACATGAAGAAGAGAATGCAATAGCTAAATGGTCGGTCATATGTAATGGCTGTAAATTAAACACCAATTGAATGATGCTTTAATTGACGAACATATTGATTATTATGAAGAAGTTGAAGGTGACCTACTGTGTAGAAATATTCAGTAGATTTATAACAATAGCAATTAACGTCTTATCATCCACTGATATTGTAAATGTATTCTGGGTTTACTACGTTTTAATATATATATATATATATATATATATATATATATATATATATATATA
>LR736858.1:7157724-7214316 GCA_902654985.2 Oryctes borbonicus
CGTGCATTTCTAGGCAGGTTAGTTAACAGCGTTAATGCGAAAACATGTTTCAATTTGCTGTTCAGAAAGCGCAGTTCACATATTGAGTTTTGGGGCGAAGCAATTAAAATATTAGACACAATAGGATTCCAAAAGGAACAAATCGTAACTGCCTTTCTTAGAGCGACGCAAGTCCAATTTACTTTGGTTGCCTTTGGCAGCAAGATGTAAAAAATGACGTTAAATATACTATGCAATTTGGTCCAGATGGGCTTTTTCCGGACAGCTCAAAGTAATTTGCGTGGGTCAAGCAGAAGGTTGGCAGTTGCTGCTAAGATCAGCAGCTCGTTGCAGTCCATGTGCGCGTCTGCACTGGAAGCAATGGTCCGTCGAACTGCGACAACTTCAAACTGCCAACTGCGGCAGCTCGTTGCTGTTCGTATATTCGAGCCCTAATTAGCATTTTCAATTATGGTAGCGGTAGAAATATTTCGATAGTGATTAGCTAATACCCTTATGGTTCAAAATATATGTAGGTACAGCTAGAAATATCTGAAGATATCTTTATGAGATAAAAAATTAAAAGAAAATGGGAGACGATGATTTTAATAGGTACCACATTTTGATCAATGCTGCAGGTTTTCCCTGGTACCTAAATTTAATTACGTTTAAAATACTGCAGATAACTAAGTATTATTACCGAAGAACAGATTTTTTATATATTATTTTCTCGCCTACATTGCACGCCGAGAGTTTCTTCCGTTCATTCCGATTCACCTTATATATTACAGCGTATGCATAGGTGTTTATTACACCCAGATAAGCATTTCAATTCGATAAACCGAATATTGTCAGCCCATGCACAGATAAGTTTTAAAGCAATAGATACTTCCAGCACTGTATAATTTGGCACTAGCGTGGATCACACATCCAAGAATGTCTGTTTTCATTTTCTTTGCTCTTCCAAAAATAAGCTGTTGCAGTTAACAGAACCTATTTCATAACAAATAGTAACATTGGAATTGCGGATTGCGCATAACGCATAAAAAAATAAACAAGATCTTTACGTCATTGGCAATAACGCAGTAAACTGGAGAACCTGCATAGTTGACAAAATACTAGAAAAGGTTATAATTACCTACATAAAGTCAAATGTAAGAAATACGAAATAAAATATGAATGAACTGTTTCATATAATATTTCTATACATATTATTTATTGCTGATTCGAGATGTGCCGGGTTCTCCATTTAATTTTCTGTTGTGTATGTAATGTAATAATATTACATTAATATAAGCAATACATATATTTATATTTTTCAATCCTGTGTATTTTTTATTTTTGGATAGCCTCTAATTCCAAGAATATAATATTGTATGCTTTGAACAATTGGCAACTCATTTTATTTTAAAAAACGTAAAAAAAACTTTATCATTTAACGTTATCTATGCACAACTGATATCGGCTTCTTAAGTTTTGTATAGTATTAGGAACACAATTATCACTTTTTTAAATCTATTTAAATCAGAGCTGTTGATTGGCTGTTGAATAGTCCCGGCATCACCAAAGGAAAATTGATTGTTTAAATGCACTCTAAAACATTATGCGATGATGCTCCATCGTCCAAATTATGCTCCCTAATTGATCTCTGAGTTTTGTAGTTCATCATCTACTTGTGGAGCAATTACTGTTTCTTTCTATCATTTTTTTTTTCATTTCCACGAGTGCCCATTTTTTCTATTAAAAACGTCAGAAGTGAACAAAGCGGACCCATTTGCCCATCCAATTTCATTAAAGGTATTGACCACTTTTAAATATTTGGTAAAAATGTAATCTTTTCATCATGTGTGGGCTCTTGCACCTATTTTATACGGCTTTTAAAGCTTGATGGATTGTGGATATGTTTTTATGTAGCCGCCTCGAAACAGTGAAATTCTTATTCGGATTTTCTATTATAAAATTATGAAGTAAGTTGTTTAGCGAGAGATGCTTGCATGTGCTGAATTTTTCCTCAAAGTAAAGCAACGTATTAATTATCATTACTACGACGTTACGTCTTCTTTTCCTTTTGCATAAAAAACTGACTTTTTCTCGTTCAGATATTGTCGTATGCTAGAAGTTTTGTGTCCAGATGTTCTAATGTCTGTTTGAATATTTTTATTTGTTAATTTTTGAATTTGAATCTCGTTTTTTAATTCAATAAAAAAATTTAGAAGCTGCTTGGTTTCATTTTTTTACAATAGCAGCAATTATTTCTTTTAGTTCCCTACTCTTAAATTGCAATAGCTACTTCTAATTTAAAGGAACAGACCCGCGAGAATAGCAACACACTATATCCCATACTTAGGCCTTTCTTGACTCGTGTTAATTTTCGGGTTGATAGATATTTAGCAAAAAAACTAGTAATTGTTTTATTTTATCGTATCATTTTTACAGGACCCTTGCTTTCTAACCTTAATTTTAATTAGTAAAATAAGCCATTATTTTTTTAAATAGTTCTATACAATATTATATGTTTGGAATCAAGAGATGAAAGGCTATTCAAAAATACAAAAATATTATAGGGCGTTCCAGTAAAAAAAAAGCAAGATTATGTTTTGTTGCCCGCGTCCTCTACATCTACTTCTGATAGTTATCACATTCTTCTTCGGAAGAGGTAAAATACTACAACTTCATTTGAAACATTTTTTTGTATCTGTAATAGTAACGGCGCCTCCACCACATCTGTCTCGCGATACTCTTCTAATATAAATATAACTGTACTTACGTGATGAAGGGGATTCGCCAACAGGTACCACCTTACTTATAAACCACCTGTCAGTGAGCGCCCCTCGTCACGTAAATACTTATAAAGTCTTTACTTATACAGACTTCAAAAAAGTAAAAGCTTTTTGTAAATATGCATACTTATTCTGCAAGTTCTCTCACCTACGATTTATAACCAATGATCTATCGATCTTTATCATCCCGTGTCTTTTCTGTAATTCCGCAGTTTGCGAATACAATTACGAAACAATTATCGGGCTATATTCTAACTGAAACGTGTGTAATCATTTTCATTTCTCGAGATGTCTGTCCTTAAAGTAGTTTCCGTACTTTTCGCATGTCTTAGTTAGGGTGTGTAAGCGACAAAAGCAGGTACTTTTTTTTCGAGAGTAAGGATGGAACAGGCACTTAAAAATTAGGGTTTTAAGGAGACGTATCCTCGAAACAACTGTTCCGGATTAACCAATTAAACTTGTGCAGTGCGGAGTATGCCGATACTTTTGTGTTGTTTGGCATACTACGCCATAGTCCTTGCTATTATTATTTACTTGTTTATGTAAGTTTGTAACAATATTGTTCGATATTTTAGACACATATAAAGCTTACTATTAATAATGTTATTAAATTATTCATTTACACTAAAACTTTCCAATTCTACGGAAATAACTAGTAGACAAACGTTTGTACCAAATATCGAACCAAACACTAGCAGAAACATACATACCAAACCAACTATCGAATTCATTGACTCAATTCATTAGCTACATTCGACGCATCGTTTGTAGCACCATGTATCGCCAGCTTAAGAAAACTACAAAGAATACTGTCACACGTACATGCATTCTTTATGTCATAATGTATAAAATGCGTAACATTGAAAATGTCCTACATGCATCGATTTACCGTTTGAATATTGCATTCGATAAAAAGATTTTTTTTGGATTGTTAATCAAAATGTTACGTTTATAGATAGAATGTTTGGAGTAGGGCATTCTATCAATGTCTCCTTTATCGTTATCGGCATGCACACGTACATAACGTGTATATACAAATATATATATATATATATATAGATAGGTACTAGCAACATTTTTAAAGTATTTTTATTGAAGTAGTAAAAATAGCTCCAAATAATTTTGGAGAACTTAAGATATAGTTTATAGAGTAGCATGTTTGCTTCTACGAAAGTACACTTACGTGCATAAATGTACACATTGATTTTAGGTATTACGCGGTACACACCATTACATTGAAGTAGCATTGCAGGCAAGTTTCTTAGACACAGTTTTTAG
Organism: Oryctes borbonicus; assembly: GCA_902654985.2. Taxonomy (NCBI): domain Eukaryota; kingdom Metazoa; phylum Arthropoda; class Insecta; order Coleoptera; family Scarabaeidae; genus Oryctes; species Oryctes borbonicus. Next base: position 7,161,762 of record LR736858.1, read on the forward strand.
TTTTACGAATACTCTGACGTTGAATCATAACTGTGATTGTGTTGAGATGCAAGCATGAAACAATTTTTCGTAGGGATAAACAATAATTTAGCTATGATTTTAATACAAAAAAATTGTTACTGTTTGATAATGCATCTATTGTGGTTTTGCCGGTTTTAATTTTAAATAGCTCTACTATATCTACTACTAACACTCCCCTGCAATTGTCTAGCATTGAGCCATTATTATTTATTGCGTATAAAATTATACCGACCGGTTGGAAACAGCCAGAAATACGCTGCACTGGGAGACTGCTACACGTAGAATTTTTTTAACGAGATGAGAATAGTCACCGTAATAAAAAAAATAATGTTTATTGGAATTAATAATAATAATTGATTGAATTGGACTCTTAACAAATATCTAAGCCATTATTAATTATTGTGTTCATTTACATTTACTTGTTAGTTAAACCTGGATATCGAAGACGTTATTTTTGTAAATACTGTACGTACTTGATCGAGTCGTCTGTTTCCAGACCACATTGTATAGTTGAAATTTAGCAGAAACTGCGGTTAGCTTGTACTTAAAGCTTTAAATAATGCTTAAACATAAAATTCTTGTGTTGTAGCTTAATATCGACCAAAGTAGCAAGCGGTAATTTGAAGGTAATTTTAAACATGGTGCGACATTTTTAATGTAGCTAAACGGACAAACTAATACATTACATCTATAAAACGTGTTTGTAGAATAACGAACAACCCCTTTCTCGTGCATAGTTTAGACTTGGGAACCTCCGCAAACGAGAAAGTAAATGCACACAAAAGTCGATAGAAAAATGCCTAACGTGTTAAAAAAGAAATACGTATGCAGCCTATTGGTCTATAGTAAAATGTAGTTCTAATATATAAACAATACTAAAGTATCGGCACACTCCACATAACCGGTTATACGGTTGAAAATCGTTATTCGATCGTTATCGACACATCCTCGAGCTGTTCCGGAGTCTACAGTCCTTGCTGCAACTATTCAAATTACGTACTTTGATTGGTGGTTATGATTGGTGTACAAGCCCTTGACATGTTTAACAGCAGATGCAATAAAATGCCATGGGGTTAATGAGTTGACCTCGACGTGTATTAATACAGAGGCGTCCTCGTTTCATAAAGTAACTAAGTAATCACAAAACGAAATGAATTACGAGTGAAGAAAAATTAAACTGATTGTAACTGAAATTGTAATCTGCCATATTATTGTATTCGTTAATTAAATAAAATTCTTTCTCATCTTTTAGGACAACTTGTTTTGCTTATTTTTGTATCCATATTCACAAACATAAATGCATGTATAAAAAATAGAACAACTACAAAACAGGCTACCAACATAACACCGAGGAACAGCTTGGTCAGAAAGCAACCGGGAAAAACTAAAACAAGCAATGCACGGAAACTGAATATTTATAATGAAACTAGTCAGCTAATTTCAGTCTCAAAGCGATCCTATGGTGATTCTATTATCCGAACCTCGGTAATTTTGGATCCGGATAATTCACTAACCGGATCTTGCTTTTATTATCCGGATCCATTATCCGAAACCACGAATCCGGCCCCCTTGCCTGAAACTTCTGATTTGGTTCCGCTATTCAAAATCTCGAATGCCAGCACCCGGCTCCTACAATTTTTGCAAGCAAATAATAGTAACGTAAAGTTTCGTAGCAAATTATGAAAACCTGCAATAAGTCGAGTAATTATCAAATAGTACACCTGCAACAATCACCGGATTTATTGAACGCCCATGTAACACACCAAAATAGAGGTGCCTAAAAACAGTAAGCAAAGCTGACGCTAATAGGACATGCTTCTGTCTACCCGGCGTCACCAACGTCGCTCCAAGTGCTTCACTGCGTCACACCGTTATTTGTACTATTAACATTTGTTTTAATTAGTTGTGCTAACAAGAGACAAAAACCCATTTCTCAAAATAATTGGAAAAGGCTTACTTACATACACTAGACCATTTTTACAAATTACCATTTCGAATTTAGGACACCTGTATAAAAAATATAGTTTGCAACGTTTACGAGAAAGAGCCATTTTTAATTTGGGCTGCATGCCAGTTTCTTATCTTAATTTCAAATAACGAAAACATTTACACGTACAGGGAGTTTTGAGAAAGCTCCATTTAGAATAAGCAAGTTAGTATCTTCCTGTATAATCGAAAGCGACAGACATTTTTAGGTACATTTTACATGAGTTGGCCTCATTAATGCCAATAATATTCCAAATTGTCGGATTTTATACTTTTTTAGATGTCGCGCCGAGATAAATGATTGTTGATGATTTATTAATTCAACGCAAAAAAATGTATTAGCATTCTTGCGTTGACTTAACTTGAAATTCTAGTAAATTAACACTTAATTGTATTTGATGCTACTTTCTGCGTTGCGTTCACGTTTTGTTGAAGCAACACTTTTTTCGTCATCTAAAATATGTAGCACTGTTTGTACGTGGTCAACAATTCACACGAATCCCGTAAGGACAACGAAGTGTTTTGCAATTTTTCGCAATTTCGCAATTTTTTATTTATTTATTTATTTATTATTGGAACGTAATTGTCGTTAATAGTTTTTAAATTTGCTGCAACTTGAGGATTCTGAAATTGCATTTGACTTAGCTTTGTTGCACCTGCTTCTTTAGCGTCCAGTTGTAAAATCACTAATTTGATCTTTTCAAAATGTTTAAAATGATAGAATGCTGCTTTTAACTATGTACTCCATTTTTTTAATGTCTGTAGTTTCATCTATAGTTAGCTACAACCGTTTATTTTTTACTGCGGTTTTCATATAATTTTCAATCTTCTCGCGCACTGACAGGAAATACCTACGTAGCGTGTGCGGACTCAGTAGTTCGAACGTTGGATTGTATTTCTTCCAAAACTGACGAAACGTTTGTCCGATGTTTACAAACGGTATATTACCCGCACTTAGCATCATCGTTAAATCACATAGAAATTCTTTATACGGTCTCCTTCCGATTTTTTTAAATTTGTGTGTTGCCCTATTTACATGGTTCCTATACATATATGGTTTCCAATATAATAAACTTTTATCGCAAACTAAATCCCTGACTTGTTTATCATTATGTATTAAGTCTGGAAATTGCCATAAATACGTGTTTACCCTGTTAGCAAACAGACAAGTTGGTGCATTTCTGCGCATTTTCAACATTTTTAATGATTTCGCACACAGCATAGAAGGCCGAGAAGTACCGACATGTAACGAAGAAGCTCTGTATCTCCTCAAGCTCTTGCGGTGAAACACCACTGGAAGGCAAACGCGAATGTTGGGCTCTATATATTACACATTAGTGTGGCTCTAAATATAGTGCTATTCCAGCATAAAACAATGTTGACGCAACACTAACTGTGAACATAATTTTATGTATTGAATCAACGTTGTTTATATACACCACTAAAAATGTGTTGAGCCAACGCCTTTTGCGTTTATTGAACGCAGCTTTTTTCTCAGTACTTTGATCGCAGTTTCCAGGGGAACTTGCTTTTTTCTTGTTTTTATCTTTAACAAATGTTTACTAGTTGTAATATTGCGGAATACAACCATCACGAGCTACGTGGAACTGCAAGCGTGAATCACTTGAACGATATGTGGGTGATCGATAGGAAATGCATACACATGATTTTTACGCCTTTGCAAGTCACATTGACGCAATTTCCAAAAACAGCATTTTCTGTTTGCCTCTGGGGAAATATATTCTTCCTACTTCTTTTTACTACTCATACTTTGAAATTATAGTATCTGACAACTTAATTTGTCTATTGATTACTGTTTCCACGCACATTTATAAAGCAAAAATCAGTAAAACACTGTAAAATATTCTATATGTAAAATGCACGAATTATTATTATTATTGTTATTATTCTAGAAAAACAGAATTCATATTTTCGGCAATGCGGTTATTGGCAAATTGGCTAGAGAACACTGCGCGGTCATTAGAACTAAATGCTAATAAGTAAAAAAATATTGGAAGACAAAATAAAAACAATAAAGGGAAATCCAGCCAAGGGGAATTAAGTGCGGTCACAAAATTTCTGTTACATTCCAGTCAACTGTGGAAATTAGTTGTAAGTGCTGCTATGCTTAAACAATTCATACCATAATTATTATAGCATTCGAAATACTTTTTTATAACTATATTCACTTGAATACGATTCTCCGCCACGAATTCATACACGTATTTTATTTCACAAATTCTAAGAACCATACACTAATCTCGAAAATCCTTAGTAATTGTAAACATCGAAACAATATAGAAATACCTAGGCGAGTCGAGATAAACGCATCAAATTCCAGTATATCCCAAACATAAAAATTATTTTAAAAAACTCAAATATTGTTATCCGATTTAAATTTGTTTTGAAGTATGATGTTATAACAAAAGTCCCTTCGCAAAACGGGCTTGGTAAGAGGACCTATGCCTGACTATAGAAAGTTAGGTTCGGTGCCTCATTTGCAACTTGGCCAATTGCGCTTTACCTTTTACGACGGGTGCGAGGGTGTGATAGTAACAAAGTTAGACTCTCACATTAAAGGCTCTTGAAGTGATGACAAGCTGTAAGGTTGTATACTCCAGTGTACCGCGCCATACGTAAAAAAGATTGAATGGATTTATTCGCTATTTCTCATGTATTTTTCTACGATTTCTTTTATTTATTAATTGCTGTAGACGATGGGGGTACGGATTTGAACGGTCATGGACTTTTAAATCGCCTGTTTGTTTATATCGGCGAATAGTATTTTATTTTATTTTATTGTCGACGGGGTTACATTAAATTTTTCATTGATTTGGAACAAGCTTCTTGTTCGTATTACTTTGGTTATTTAAGTTGCATGTGTGTTTAAGACAAATAAATATTAAAATTATGATCGTTGAGTGCAATAAAACTTATTAAAGCAAGTAATTGTAAACAAACTATTTTTTTACGCCTACTTATATTCTTTAAATATTACTAAAGTTCGCCACTTTCTGTGCGCTTCACAGACGTCGGTATGGGAGTAGTCGTTCCGGTGTGTGATTCGTAATTTATGCTTGGCATATTAGACTATGTGATGGAATAGGGACGCCAGACGACCTTATTTCCGATGTAAGTATAGAAGTAGAGTACTTTATCTGACAATGGTAGTTTCCTTGATCCACTTATCGACGACATTTTATTACGCACAACATATATGCAGCACTTTGCTACGGTCGCGTGCATTCAAACCGGCCGCCAGACACAGACTGGATGCAATAAGATCGCTTGCGCATATATTACGAATCACACACCCGGACGACCACTCCCCTACCGACGCCTGTGAAGCGCACGGAAAGTAGCGAACTTTACATATTACACTAAAATATTCCTTTAAGATTCTTGCTTCTTCATTGCTTTTTACAACAAACGAACACAATATTATTCTTTGTGGCAAAAGACACACTAATTGCAAGTGAAATCCTTTTAATGCAGAGTAGTACACAATAATTAATAATACATATATACAGTTAAATTATTTATGTAAACTACGAAAGGAGTTTATTTCTATGATCTGATATTGTATTTTCGACCAATTTTCCAGGTAATATTATAGCATGTGGGTAGTTAATGAAACCATCTGCTTTCGTGGACTTATTTCGTTGAAGACTATGAAAACATTGTTTTTGGGTGTTAAAAATAGTTAGTGACATAAACGAGAATTTATGTGTCTGCTTGACAGGGATCATTCTGCCTCCACTTCACATAAAGCTGGGGTACATGGAACAATTTGTTAAAGCTTTACATAAAGAAGAGGAATGCTTTAAATATAGGTAAATGTAGGTCGTTCCCCAAGGTAAGTTTGGAAAAATTGAAGGCTGGAATTTTTTATGGACCTCAAATTCACAAGCTCATTAACGACTTGAATTTCCCAAAAGTCATGACTGATGTTGAAGCTTCTGCTTGGTGCTCTTTTGTAACTGTGTTTAAGAACTTCTTAGGTAACAATAAAGCAGAACATTATCAAGAACTCGTACGAAATATGCTAGTTAATTTTAAGAGAATGGGTGCTAATATAAGCATTTCTGCATAATCATTTAGAGAGATTTCCGGGAAACCTCGGGGAATTTAGTAAAGAACAAAGCGAGATATTCCATCAAGGTATAAAGCCAATGGAGCAAGGGTATCCAGGAAGGTGGGATAAACACATTATGGCAAACTATTCTTGGAACCTGCAACTTGATTGTTTTCAAGTCTAACACAATAGAAAATCATAAGGACGGCATTTCACAAAGTATCTGTAGTGATATTTTTTTTTACTAGAAACATATAAACCTAAAAGATAGTTTTATATTCATTTTATTTTGTATAATTATAATTTGAGGTATTTTTCGCTCGGTCTGCCAATAAATTTTTAATTTTATTTTTTTTTGTTTTCTTCTTCATACCTTTTCAAAAAAAGCGTTATCATAAAAACTAGAGCTAATATGATAAAACTTATTGGCAGATATGGAATCAACAACACTAAGTTACCTTGAAAAATCACTGTTGGCCAGTGCTACTCATTCTATTAAAGTTTTTACAGATCAACATCACTATGAAAAAATCTAAATAATGATATCATAATAAAGAAATCTCACACTGGCAGTTATTAGGTAACCCTGAAACAACTTACAATTTAGGTCAAAATTTTGCTTACATACCCATAGCAAGCGTTAGGGTCCGCGCTTCGAAACGTATTTATGTTTGAAGTGGACCACAAATAAGCATAAGTCCAACTTACGTTATGTTTGCAATAATTAAAGGGTAGCTGTTAGGTAGATCATGTTGTTTCGGAGGAAAGTATGTAGAGAGAATGTGCTAATTTATTTCATTTGCACAGGAATTTTTGTTTTGGTATTTTTGTAAATTGTTAGAAAATATCTATAATAAATTTATGAAATATCTGATTAAGCTTTTCTTCAACCTACCTATAGTAGTTGTATCCTCTTGGGTAAACCATACTCCAGCAATATCACCATCTATCGTGTTGCTAAATTCGTACACATACATTGTAGTAAGTAGGATAATCATTAAAAAAACTAACACTGAACTATTAACGTAGTTGGCTCCCATATTATATTACATGACTTTTTTAACTCAAATATTCTTAAAGAGGTAGGTAGTTGTTTAGTCATCTATACGCATATGTTTATCACGTAACGCTCATTAAAGATAATTAATAACCGAAGTTAAATACACCCGCATAAATGGACAACTCGTACATTTTATTAACATAAAACTAATAATAGGAGTTATTTAACTGAAGGGTAAATGGTACTTTTTCCATGTAGGCACGGAAACTTGTCGTCAAATTCACGACGTTCGTCCGTGGCGATCTCCGTTTTAGTGAAAACTCCGAAATGCGATGTACAAACCGGACCGATGTGTGAAACGAAATGTGCACTTTTTAAATTTAACCTATTTGGCTCTACTGTCATGCGCGCTAACTCCAGTTTATTTTATACAATATAGCGTTAGATACCTTCAAGCTCAGAAAGAAAATGAGTGGGAGAAAAAAAACGCTATTCAAGATATTACGTAATTAATTTGAAAATGCTATGCCTACATACATCACCGGCTATAAATGAGAGATTGCTAGATTGATAAATTATAAAAAGGTGGTATCCTTAATTGAAATAAAATATACGTACATATCTCGAAGCAAAAATAAAATTGTTGGAAAAGTAAATTTTATAGAAACAAACCATATTTCTTATTTTGATTTAGTTCATTTGAGACAAAATATCAATTTTTTCGTTTAATGTTGCAAGTCCCAGATAACTTGAACACAAGTTATCTTATTTTATTTTGCCATAAATCACAAGTCGAAGAGATATCTGATCTACGCCGGCTAAATCGCAAGTAAGGAAAATCTTTCTTGAAAATATCACAAAAGTAATAGTTTCGTGATATTTTCTCTTAAAGGCAATATGCAGTCGATTAATATTAAGATCTAAAAGCACTTTTTCACACCGTGGCTGGCATTTTACCATTCTTTACAGACCTACGGCACTGGTAAAATGGCAATTACTTTAACAGTGACGTAGGTCTCTGATTGGTTGTTGTTCTAGAATCGCGATTCTTTTGTTTTCTTTTGTAAATTTAATATTCCATTCACCTTACATCATTTCCTTTATTTTAATTCGTATGTCTCACATTATAATATTTATGCCCATTTAAAACATTGTATGTGTAATACATATATTTAAATTCATTTAATGTACGCATACAAATTAGAAATCTACCTAAATTAAATTAAATCACGAGGTAAGACAGAGAACCACTATTCAAGCATTAAACAACGATTCAGCGCCGAGAATGAAACCGCAATGCACATATACATACTTTTAACGGAGTATCCAAACTTCGTCGGAGAATCCTGCCACAACTGCCTGCCGTCGCTTGGGCGTCCTGCAGCGCTCAGACCCGCACTATCGGTGGTTTATGATTTTTCCGCTAATACACGCAAAGTACATAACATACGTAGATTCTAACACAAGAACATCTAGTAGCCGTGTTCGGTTATATTAGCTACTGTTTCCGCAAAGCCAGACGTCCGAGCTCATATAGTGTTTGGTGCTGGCCTTAATAACGCGTAAGATATCCATATCAACGATGCGAAATATAATATAAATAAACGCTGACATACTGGAGACACATTAAGGTAGCAAAATCCCTCGCTCTTGCATTAGGTGCGGTTATAATTACATAAATATACAAAAGTTGCGAATTTAAGACGACTGGCGGCATTGTTCTTCAAATCAGGGGAACGTAACAGTATAAATATGGTTTAATTTCTTACGTTATTGTAATTAACTATGCTTTTATAGTATCGGAAAATAACGTTAAAAATGTTAATAATTTATTTGTTTTCAAGTTGTAGAAACGTATTTCGGCTGATGTCGCGTAGTTAATATTTTACTTGACGTTTCGCTGACCATGCTGTCAGCTTCTTCAGAACATTTCTAAAGACTGCTGTTGTTGTCTCTTGCTCTTCGTTATATATCCTATTTCTGTTCCGCTTTGCTGATCCATAACCGTTCCGTTCCGCTGAATCGCGTCGTTCGTTGTATGACGAATCCGTAGTGCTGACTTCCACGTGTTGCTGATTTTGTATCCGTCTTCGCGATTGAAGTTGTTGGTGTTCAAGTTGTTTTCAAGTTTTTATTATTTACTTATTATTTTATTATTAGCTTCATTATACGTTTGTTAGTTTATGAGACAAATCTTCGAAGTAGTTTTTCAGCCATTTCCATTCGTCCGAATAATATGAAATTTGAAATATTCCAGTATTATTTGAACTTCCTTTCTATATAAGAAATTTGCTTGAATTGTGTCATTCATGAAATAACGCTGGCAAACTATAGTTTGATAGTGGCAAATCTCAGTTTATAGTATTCATTGCATTTGCATAAAAGCTTGTTTTTAAATGATTATTCGTACATATTTGTTCTATTTCTTACTTTAAAGAGAGGCTCTAATAGTAAATGAAATTAATTTCTTGCCTAAATGCATAATAAAGAAGGCCACTATAATTCAATAATAATGAATGTTAATTTGTTCAATAAAATGAGACCAATATAATTATCAATATATTTATTATGAATAAATGTTTAATAATTGGACATAGTCATTTCAATGCCATCGAAAGAAAAATTACATCAAATGAAACTACCGAACATCTAAAATTTCGATTTAGCCATTTACAATAATGATATCCTAATGGACAACAGTATCTAGACTTTTTGGATAAATTGAATTATACAACAATGCATTGAGCCTCAGCGCAGCTTTCTAATTTAGCGACATTTGACGCATCTAAAAACGTAAATATCTCAAACGTTAATAACGGTTTTCAAAAAGCACTTCGCTCTTCGTCTTTGACAGTGACATCGGATATTGACGCGTTTCATTAGATATTGTTCGAATTTGCGGATTTATGAGATGTCGATCTCGTTTAATTCTGTATATCTATTCACAAATCATCTTATGTGCTGGTTACTCTTGCCTAGAACACTGTATTGCTGTAATTATGCCGGTTGTCTTGTACCGCTTCGGTGTTTTGTGCTTATTGAGAACCTTTCTCATATAACGTTATTCTAGAACTACCAATTTCTGCGCTTAGTTCTTTCATTTTGACAAATTAGAGACCATAAAGCAATAAGAAACTAATAACATTTCTCTTAACAGACATAGTTTTATGAATACGATTGTTAGAATATATCACAGAAACAGAATCAGATACTATTTTAAATAGAAAAAATAAAGCAGGTAAAAAGAGACGAAATATTGTATTAATAAACAAGCGATGTCTTTTATGGCCGGTAGTGTACACACATAACTTATTTATTTAACCTATTATATAGTAAAAACTTAACAAAACGCATTGTAACATTGTTGTTTCTTATTGTATGCTCCCCAAATATTTTTAAAATTAAAAAATAATTCTGTAAATATATATATGTACAATTTTATGTGTATGTGGTACGTACCTTACCCAGATACGTTTACGAAAATACCACAGAGATAACCTTTCGTTAATCGATAATTATCTACATTTTAATTAATTGCTTTATTTAGTAATTTAAATAATTAAAAATCGGATATTAATTTCGTTACGTGGCGTCACTCGTTTAATCAGCATGCTTTGCACTCGCTGATTATCACCTAAATAAGATATAACGAACTCAAACCGACATTTTTTAATGTAACGATTTGAAGCGAATTTATGATAATAACCCATTTGAGATTAATTCTATCAATTACGAAGCAATAAAAGATTATAGGCGAATTATATTAGATATCTTTTATCAATATATCCTTTTACACCAATACATGTGCATTTACTTTTGATAATCGATAAAATTCGAGAATTATTTGAAAAAATTCATCAATCATTTGTGGAATCATGTGTATAAATCTAATAAAATCATTAACAGTCAAACTTCTTAAAATATGAAGATGTTTGTAAAATAATTTTCTATAATGGATAAATATAATTTACAAAAATGTATGTAACTATAATATACACATAAATTACATCTCACAGAATCCACATACCAGCTGCCGGGTTAAGCAAAATGAAAATGTCGAAAATCTCAGTTTTGAATTATAAATAAGTAATTATAACCATCTTAATGAAGAAAATCAGAATGAAACTGATCAGTCAAATTAAAAATTCATAAAGTGTACATGCTTCTTGTAGTTACAAGAAATCAATATGTGTTAAATGGAAATATTATTTGCGAGTAATTTCCAATCTAATGAACGTAGTAATATTCCATTACTAAATTTCTTTACATTGGGGCCTCACAATTTCAGTAACGCTAGGGCTTACTGTCACATACCTAAAGAGCTGCAATACGGACTATGTTTAAGAACAGGTGTTTCAATACATCTGTCGCGACTTTCACTGCGTTTTCATACTGTTCATTTTAGTTTGTGCTTTTGTCTGAATGTGTTAACAAGCATAAATAATATTCACATTCGCACAAAAAGCAAAAAATTAAATATCATTGTTACATTGTTGTTTACTCAAATAATGACCATAAAAAAAGCATAAGAGTCCCAGAGGAATACTATAAAAGGTTCTGTAATTCTTGTCATTTCTTTTCAAAAAAATAATTTATTATTTACAACCATATTCCTGTGAAAAAAATTATAAATGTTTAACCAAGAAAACGGAATAACGAAACGTTCATAACTGACTTTATACACACCTGCTTTAATTGATTTTAAACGTCCATTATAATTGCAGGAAATTTTTGCAATTATGCTACTCCCTTACATCTTATATCTATTTTGACTTTAACTATAACATTTCAATACTTGTGCATTCTGTAAAATAATAAACCTGAGTATGTTTATATCTGATTCCTTCTATTATCAACTGAAATTCCACATTTATGAAATACGTACATTACAGAGCGTTTCTCTCAAAAATCCCCACACAAACGTACCTGCAACGAATGACAGGTGTATAAAATTAATTATATCAAGAACGAACATCGCTGTACATATCCTCATATATGTATACGTTCGTTCCTAACTAAAAATTTGCTTACATTCATAATAAGCCTCGTACTACAACACCTCCTTACCTATTCTATTTACATATACGTACTGCTTAATAATAAAAACTAATGTGACCATGACCACTTCCGATTTCACTGCACACGATTAGTTAATTGAATATTAAGTTCCGTTTAAGGCTAGCAAAGAATTTTATTGTTACGCAATTAAACGTTCTATGTTACACCTACTATTACTTAAGATAATCAAATATATATAATATATACCGACATGAAATATGTTTGCATTATGCAATAATGAAAATAAGAGTGTGACTATATCAGTAGTCATTTCTGAGAGATCTATGTAGATATATATTAGGTTTTTTTCAGGAACCGAGTACACGTCCAGCCGATTACCCAGTACTAGAACCAGATACCCGGGTATTCAACTATTCGTTTCCAGAACCGTTTTCGGGTACCCGAAACCGAGTTTTCGAAAACTACGAATGCGGGCAACCGCCTTTAAACAATAGCATTACAATGTTCTTCGAAGTTTCAAACGACAACTAATCTTACATAACGAAGTTCCTACGCATAAACACTATGTTTAACTAAAATATAATAATGCGAGAGTGAAAAACTAGTTTTATACAAATTCAACATGTTATATGACTGGTCTTAAATTTATAAAAATATTCAACATTTTTCACGCGTTCAATCTTTGACCTTCCCCACTACCGTCAACGTTAGCATTACGTAATCGTATTCTCATGTTAAAATCAGGAATTTCTCGCAAGTTGTTTTCACAGTTGGTGTTTTCTACAAATACAGTACAAAAAAAACTGAAACGATTTGATTTATAATAATTGACAAACAAATTGCTCTTTTTTTATCGAAAACATCGTTCTTGATAGATTTAAAGGTTCAACTGTATCAACGCCACAGATTTATAAGAATGCTTGTCACCGGCACGGCTCGAGAATGGAAGGTGTTAGAACGGGTATAAGCATTAGCGAGCCTAACTACCACCTAAAAATTTACACCAATATATTTGAAGCAGAGATTTCTACCTTGTGCGCCACAAAAAAGTTAGAGAAATGGATACGAAGCGTAAAGGCTGTTAAGGTCTACATATATGAATCTGGTGTAACCGCGTTGCTTTGCGGTAGGTCCCAAGCAATCAAGGGATCGAGGGATATGAAAAGGCAGATAAGTTGGTTAAAAGAGCAGCAAACGTGCCTTTCACTCCGCTATCGTTTAGCAAAGGCAACCTTAGACTACAAGCAGGATTTTTGACAGGTCATGTAGCCCTAAAATAACACTTACTTAAACTAGGAAAAGTTGACGATCAAATATGTCGTGTATGCCGAGAAGATCTGGATCATTTATTTATCAATAGGCATTATCGTTATATAAACATATAGCGACATTTCTCCAACATGTTATCATTTATCATACAGGCGATGCTTAAAGATCTCAGAATGTTCATATTGCTATAAACAATGTTATCATTAAAGTGCTTTTAAAGCAGAAAGACGGGAAATCAATGAAGGGTTAGTGCAGCGTTCCTTTAGCATTATTAATACGTAAATACATGTTTCGCTGACTTGCAACACGCGGAACAACTTTACCGTCAAGAATAAACGTAATTTCTAACTAACAATGCAGTATATAATGAGCTGTTTTTGTAGATGTAACATTTGTTATTTTCATACAGGTTTAAATTTATTATAAAGTGTAGGATAATGTACTTTGATTACAAAATCAATAACTATAATGAAAACGTTAAAGCTTATAAAAATTTAATAAATTTCATTGAACATAATTTTAAATAATTATGAGTTAACCATAATTATTTAAAATTTCGTGAATACTAATACGGTGAGATCTAAAAGTCGTGCACATCAAAGCAAATCTACACATGTATTTTACTTTTTATAATTATAATAATTATACGATATAAAGTTATAAACTTTATATCGCATACAGTTATTACTAACATTTTACATGTTACACATGTTTACACGTTAAATCGGGAGAACGTGGGGGCCGTAATCCTTTAGAGATGATACGGTCGCCAAAAAACTGGCGTAAGAAATGCATTGTTTCGTTAGATGTGAGACGGTGGCCCCGTCCTGCTGCAACCAACAATCACGTTCATCGTTTTCAAGCAACGAAATAAATTGCACTTAGCAGAGATTAGACAGACTTGTGTTTATTCGTTTCATGAGAATGAGTTCGTGTTGTTAGTTTCCCCGAGAATGGACAAAACGCGAGTCTGTCTAGCCTCTGTTAATTTCGTAAAGCGCACGGAAAGTGTACTCTCTTCTGCAGGCTTACTTGGTACACAACGCTGGTCACTGTAGTTTAAAAAAAAAAGGCCCACTATTCAACGACGTGATACGGCACACCACAGTCCAATTTTCTGACTGTGTGAGGGGTTTTCATGATGGACATGAAGTTTTTCGGGTGAAATTCAGAAACATTTATTTTGACGTCAGCGACTTTTAGATCTCTTTGTATTGTAACGAGATAACCAAAAATCAGTTTTGAAAAGTAATTAATTATTGTTGTTGTAGAAAAAGAAATAGATTAAGTCTGGAATGTATATCCCAGACTTAATTGCAAACCAAAGTACGTTGACTGGGTTGTCTATATACCATAAAAGGAAAGCAAAGTTTTCAGTAGTTACCTAATTACCATGTATTTTGCAAGTGTTATTACCTACGTGTATATCCATGCTTCACCCTAGGCGTTAAAGGGAGATTTATTAACACACATGCTTATCTTATGCTGAATGATTTAGTTAGTCATCTTTAAACAGTGTTGAGGTGTAGTGTTATATTCCAAGAAATAAAAAAAAACGCAAGATCAGCACCCACCTACATTTGCACTCTTATCTCGTATATATAATACAAAGTGGTTATTTGAAACAGTAGTCCTCACTGGAGTGAAAACAGCTCCGGAAGACAGCAGTTTCTCCGATGATACCCAAACGTCCAGTGGCGGCCGTAGTACGGTAGTAAATTAGGAAAATAAAAAAAAAATCATATGGATGAAGTACAAATGTTATCAAACACACATGAGATCCAAAAAAATACATATTCATATGTCGCCCTGCCACTAAAATACTGTTGACTTGAAAACGATCTCGGTTTACCTACTACACTCATATTTTCAATCGTGCAAGAGATGTCACATGCAGATTCGACATATTTACTTGCGGTACTATCACAGAATACTGTTGACTTACAAGGGGTGCAAAGGGTACCCAAGTAAAGCAAATTCACGTGCATATAGGTTCTGCTAACCAACTGCAAATGATCGTATGCAATATTGTTTTGGATATCAAATTATTAAAATTCTTCGTTTTTAATGTACTTTCTTGCAACGTGCGAGTTCTTTGTTACTAGTAGTAGATATCAATATCTAATCTTAAATCCTTTCTGTTAGAATTTTATTTATTTTCTATTTTGAGTGCTTCATACGTTTGCACATAATTAAAGTAAGCAAAATAAAATTTCAATTCGTATTTTTTTAATATTCTCTGGAGATATATCTTTAATGAACAAGCTTCATCATTTTTAAGAGCCTAGTTCTTAGGATATCTCTAAAAAAGAATGTAAGTTAATTAAAGAGTAAGAGTAACAAATCATTTAATTTTTTTTTACAGAAATATTGTATTACATTATTTTATTTAAATTTTTGCATTAGACAAATCTGACGGAGTGCAGAAGAAAATAATTAACATAAAAAGAATTAAAGGTAAGTACTTAAACTGAAGCTAGCTTCAACCTCATTTAACTGTGGATTTTGTTTTTCAGTAATGTTTAATTTAGTTCCCAAAAGATTTATGGAAGTAGAAAATCTTCCTACTCCTAAAATTTTTAAAGACAGAAATAAGGTGTATGCAATAAGGTGTGGCAATTATGGCCTCCCATTTCCTTTTAAATAGTAAATATCTTAATCTCAATTATATTATATTTAATTTCAATAAGAGCGGTGTAAATGCTAACATTTCAACATGAACCTAAATATCTCGAAAACAGTTTACTTAGGGGATAAGGTGCTCCAATACAAATTATTTACACGTCATGCGTACAATCGATTAAGTTCATCGTTAAAATGATAAAGTTGGTAACCATTTCCAGGCGAAAATAATTTAAATTAATATAGGTCTGATGCTATAACTACCTACCTGAGAATTTCGTACATAATAGCATCATTTCTTCTTCTAACTAACAAATTTCATGAAATATCATGAAAAATCCATGTTAAACATAGTTAATTTATAAAAATTATACTCTTCATCAAACTTTCCGGTTTCAGCAGTAAGCGATACAATATCTATATAAATTATTTACTTGATATCAGATAATTAATATTTACTCGAACCTAATGGAACCGTTACGTTTTAATTAAAATAGTTATGACGCAAAATACATTTTCCCAACTCTACATACAGTTATTCCCAAAGGCGCTACTAAAAATACACTTGGGTCGAATACTACCACATTACAGCACACGAGATGTAGGTCAACCTAATATATGTGCATAATAGCCTAATCCTTATCATTTACGATGTTTCATCATATTACTAAATGGGTCGACAGTTCACTGTTAAACTTTTGCTTTGAGGCTCTCTCTGCATGAAATCAAATACGCCTCGAATGAAATATTGTGCATTACATATGTGCATTCTGTATTACTCTGAGTTTATGTACTATTTCAAGGGAACTATTGGTTGTCGTACTATAATAATTGATTTAAAAATGAGAAGAGACGTAATACATGAGTCACTTATTACGATTAATTTAGAAGTTCATTCACGCACTTGTCTGTACGTTAGGTCATTGATTGTGGTACCAGTACGTGCTTGCAATTAATAAAAGAGTTGTAGGTAGTGGTACAGATTAGCAATGGGTCGCATTCTGCATAATTTGTACGTACAGCATTTCAGATCATACGAGTCTGTATAGTTGTACCGTAGGGAGTCACTCGTTACAAAACCGTATCGGAGCCAAACTAGTACACAAACTAAAAAATTTTTGGCAACATTCCTGTAGCGTTTTGGCGCAATTTTGCCACCCTAAAATTGTGCTTGGATTTTACTAGCGCAAGTAAGCTTCCTACTCTAATGTAATTTTTCATGGGATTTTTCTATTTAACATGCAAAGCTCCTTCTTATAATTCCTTCATCATCGGAAATTTCCATAGTAGAACTAAAATTTCTGCGGGTATTAACACGCCCACCAAATACTGCGACGTCGGCGCACTTGCTCTGTAAACAAGTCATTTCAAGTTCCCACATTCTTATGGAAACGTGTTTGATTGCATGAACCGCGTATTTGCCTACCAACTTGCAAGAACTTCACCAGAGTTCGGAACCCCGCACTTACGTTCGTACATCTACGCGAAAGCATGCATTTCAATTTTTGTCTTCTTGTTCTTGTGCTCGTGTGCGAACTTATAAACGTGGCTGAGTGAACATACATAAATGAATGTTTCCAAACCCTGCTTGTCATCGTCAATCTATTCTAAATTAAAACCGCCGCTCCTCTTGACTGCCTCAATGTCTCCCATTTCATTCCGGATCGGCTAGTGCCCCCATGTAAGGCTCCAGCGCCCATTGGAGGGTGGTATCGCCCCCACTGGGAATCTGTGATCTAGAATACCTAGGCGAAAAATTCCTCCTATCAACAAATTAATTACGGCGATCTGTAATCTTGTGCGTTATTCTAACCCAGAATTAAGGGAACATAAAACAAATACTGTTGGTTACATATTTTCATTTTACAATTGCTATTAACATTTTATGTCAACACCCTTTTGCATTTTGGTGACTACAACAATTACGTGTTGGTCTTTGATCGACATGCGTGAATCCACGTGTCAAATTATTAAGTTCTTAGTTTGACTATTGTATATTCAAATAATACACCTGGTAATTTTAATTTCTAGAAGCTATTTGTTTATTTCAATTTAATCATTGAGAAGAAACAATTAGTTATAATTTCGGGTAAACTAACTCATCTAAATCAAGATAAGCTAAATCAATCTCTTAAATAAATTACACAATTATTCAGAAAAGGAAGAAACAAAATAATATATTACCAGATCTATAATCCTAAAGTAACGTTTTGTTGCTAAACATTATCCTACTCAAGAACAATCGATTACATATGAAATATAGAAACTTTACGAAAAAAATTTAATAACTACCGCATTACTATTGGTTGTCTTACTTATTACTTTAATTACACCCTTATTTAACCTCGAAATAATCATTGTTGATGAACTTCAATTTTTCGTCAGTCTTGTATGTAAAAATATCCTTGAAATCTTCTATAGGAAAATTAAATTTTAGATTTTTCCCTCCAACGTGTTCAACAAATTGCACTTTATGTGGAAAAAAACACAATTCACCACCTACAGACATGGTTTCGTCTAAAATTGTCGAACATTTAATGGCATTTTGGGCTTCAGCACTAAAAACTAGAACTGGCACTACTACTAGCATAATCTTTAAGAACATTTTACGTACGGATTATCGACCAATTTGTAATAATGAACAAGCGATTCTGTGATCGAGTGTAACTCCTACTTTCCTTTCGTACATTCTTTTATACCGTGGGGCTACAGGATGTTCTTGAATAGTGGAATTTTATTGAAGTACAACCTACTCATTCATGTATTATAAATATAATGTTTACGTAATCTTTACCTAAAACAATACCGTATTGCAATGTTTACTCATACCTGTTTCTGTTTAAAGTATCTATTTTTATAAGTTTACAAAGAATAATTCGGTAATATATTTTAACCACTGAGTTAATCCCCGCCATTTTAAAAGTTCTTTGTAAGATCTTTGATGTCTATTGTCTTATATATTTATAAATAAAATAAATTCAATAGACCAGGCTTAAGGCTGAAGTAATAACAATAATAAAGTAGTTAATCGATCTATTTAGTCTTAAAAAAGCCTAGTACGTAAAGTAAATTTTGTTAAATTTAAAGGATATTTTGAAAATGTAAATTAATTGCATTTTTTTTATAACGTGGTTGTTAAGTGTGGCTAATTTTGTTAGCTAGATAGCTTTGAACTAAACAAATATTTTGAAAACGAAAAGGATTATATTGATAAAACTTTACTATTAGAGATAAAAGTTTTTTTCAGCAAATAAAAATGTTACAATTTGAAGTAAATGCAAGATTTTGTTTAAAAAAATTAAGCGGAATTGTTTTTCTATATTTTTTTTTTGTAGCTACGGTGACAGTATCTAGCATTACATTAGACAAAATCATTGTTGTTTTTATTATAAATCAGCCTATGATTTCATAGTTTCTCACATTCTTGAGTTAGCAGTATTCACTTGTTGTACCGCTTTGGTCCATGGACACGTAAGTACAACGTAAGTTCAATCTATGCATATTTTCTTCAGGCTACGAAAAACGCCTAGGTCTAGTGATAACGATAGCCGCTGACAAATTGAATTCTGTTTTAAATGAAATAAAGCGGGAATAATCAAAGCCATAAGTTACTTTCAATAATTTATCGTTTAATAAAAATCATACATAACATTATTTATATGGAATCTAGTAGTCAAAATCCTCAATGTCATCAATCGTCATGCACAAACACTCTATACTTACTACTACTAAGTAAGTTTCTTTAAGTAGGTTATTGAGAATAAAAAAGATTATTTTTTAAATTTTATATTCCATCAACTGATTCACTTACAAAAATATTATCAAAATCTTATAAAAAATATCACAACATTAAGTTAAACTTCAAACCAGAAGTTGGAAAACTGCAAATGAAATAACATGGTCCACTTACAATAACAGAAAATTTTATCATCGGTCACACAGGTACTGGTTGGATCGTATCTATCTAATCTGCTTAAACTGCCTTCGCTCACTAAAAACCTTCCTTTTTCATTGTAATTTACGCTGACAGTGATTTCGTATTTAGCGGGAGGTATGGTTTCGAAGATTAATAATAAAAACGTTTTATTGTATATATTATATGTAGATATTCCAGCAGATAGTATTTTTCCGACTGCAAATCTTGCGCATTTATAATATAAATGTGGTTTACTGTCAATTAACGTGTTAATTTCAGCAACGGCGAAACGAGAGGCTGTTAAGGCTAATTCTGATGATGGATCAAAATATTTGTATCCAAAACACGTGCACCAATGGAACTGAATCGATGCTTCTTGGCACGATCTATCATTTATACGTGTAAATAAAGATTTGCAACTGGGGCAGCCATCGCTCGGTTTGGTCTTATAATCTAGATTGTAGAGCACCAAAATATGTTGTAAGGTCATATAAATGTCATATGGTGTCACGAGTTTTGCAGCATTTACAACTAAATTTTGCGTTTCGTCTGGAAATTTTCTTTTAAATTGATTAGGAACCCAGAAGTATAGGAATGGTAGTCGTTCTTCTAACCATCCCGATCTAGTTAGGCGAATATCGCCAAATCTGATGCCGTGATCGCTTATGAATATAACTATTGTATTATTATTTACGTGAGGTTGCAATTCTAAAAAAAAATTAGCAAAAACATCATCCACTCTAGTAGGAGCGTTGATGTCATCATGACTAAAAGAATTCATCCAAAAAAATCCGAATTTCATGTGCCCAGCAAGGTTTAGTATCATATCTTTAGCAATATTGAGCACTCTTTCGGCAGAAGTATCCGGTCCAGCGCAGTACGTCATCCCATCTAAACGTTTTACACGAAGCAATTCCTCAGACGCTTTCATATAAGGTAAGAAGTAAAAATCGGTAGGTTGGTTACGAAAGCCTTTATAAGCGTATGTAGTAAAAGTGCTTATTGAAACTTCATCTTCCGCAAAAGCAGTAACGTATCCTGAGTTGCTGTAGTCTTTCCAAATAAAATTACACTTATCAACTATCTTTCGAGGGTCGCATTCTTTTATAATAGTAGATAGATTTTTACCTGTTAACATTGCCATGAGATTCGGAAGTGTATTGTCCCCTACTTTATTATAACCTTTATATTCCAGCCAGTTGTTTTCGTGAAGGAACTGCTTAGTTTTAGGAAACACTCGATGAAAGTTTAAGCGTGACATGCTGTCGATGCTTATAAACAAAACATTAGGTGGAGCATCCTTACCAACAGGCACTTTAGTTTTCTTTGTAAAGTCAAATCTTTTCGGCAATAGAGAATGTGTGTTGGTATACACATGAGTTCCTCCGATTGTCTTGCATGATACCATAATCGAAGATTCGTTAAGCTTAACCTCAGATTCGAAGGAATTGCACGGCGTTACACTGAAAAAAGAAAAATATTCATGACGTCTGATAGATTAAAGGCCAAGCGTGAAATGAAGAGTTGGAAGAATTGATATCGCTTGATTTACAGAAATCAGGCGCATGTGTAAACTAATAGAGGAACAAAACACTCGTTGGGGTATTTTTTTTATTTTTTATTATTTTTTTCAATAATGCACATTTAAATGCAAAAAAGTTTATTTCTATATTTTACATAAACAAAAATTAATACATTCTTTAAATACTAAACAAACTAATGCTGTGCTGGTTAACTTTTAAAGTGCCCGAAGGAGTCTCAAAAATATAAATAAGATTGCTGCCTCTTAGCGGTACCCTTTTTGTTATAGCTTTGTTAATTAGTGCGATATCTAGAACAACAGAAAGAATAAATTTGTTGCCTAATTTTAGACTTCTAACATCGAGAAAAGTTGTCCAACGTAATAAACTTTGTGGTTAATTATCATAAATTCCACGAGCAGAAGTTCCCGTAAAAGTTCTTCATATTCGAGATCGAATTCATGATAGACCTGGATCATTTTCTTCGCTAGATTCGCTTTGATAATCTATTATTTTAGCCTATCTTTCTCCATTTATTGGTTTGCTGCTTTTAATTCCAATTCTTTCTTCTGTGGTGTCGCGCTTAAAATTGCCGAACGTTTCTTCCTGACATTTCTCTTTGATTTTTGTTCATCATTTGATACTAATCTAGTAGGTAAAGGGAGCATGTCTTTTAATGATACATTGTATCGTATTTTGCCTTTTCCAACTGATTTTAGAACATAACTCAAATAACTTTTGGCATCCACAAAACTTCTTTTTTTCACATCCACTGTGCGTTTGCGTTGGCATTCGTGATGAAACCTAAGCAAGGACTAATTTAGTTTATAGCCGCAATTGCCATCTGAAGAAACTACACTTCGCGCTATTATCCCAAGCGTACTAATACCCAAACCACCCCTACGTATGTGCATACATAGGTACTGTAAGGTTTGGTAGATACTAGATCGTATGTACACTACCGTTCATATATTTGGGGACGATTAAAAAATACAGTTTTTTTTTTTAATTTGAATAAAAACAAAAAGTTATTTGTAATTTAATTTACTTCTGTACATTGAGTATACTATACAAAACTAAAAATATTCCAAAAAGAATGTTGTACTAATTATAATTAGGTCTATACGGATTTTCGTCTATATGTCCACCCTTTGACTTAATTACTGCGGTACATATTCGTGGCATTCTTAGAATTAAAGATTTCAACAATGTTGCTGGGATCTCGGTCCATCCTTGCTGGAGCTTTCTCCATAAATCTTGTGAACTAGTCACTCCTCTTTGACGAATCCTTCTGTCCAGTTCATCCCACATTAATTCGATAGGCGACAGGTCAGGAGACTGAGGTTGCCAAATCATTCCTTTTAAACGATCTTCTTCTTCCAGAGATGCTAGATAGTTTCTGCATATACGAGAAGAATGCTTAGGGTCGTTATCCTCTTGAAACGTAAAGTTTCGACCTCGTAAACGTTCCCCACTTGGTACAGCATTCTCTTGTAATATTTTGAGATAGCCCTCTTTACGAAGTATTCCCTGTATTCTCACTAAATCACCCACAGCTGTTCCCGCAAAACAGCCCCAAACCATTACGTTACCTCCATCGTGCTACACTGTTCGCTAACTCTTTCACCAACCTGTCGCCTAACAAACGTCCTCCGTTTGGAGCCAAATGTTTCAAATTTGGACGCATCTGTCCATAGCACGTTGCACCACTGTTCGAATATCCAGTGTCTGTGTTCTTGTGCCCACTGCAACCTTTTTCCTTTATTTTGAACTTTCAAAAGCGGTTTTCTAGCAGCTACTCGTCCCTTTAAGCCTGCCGCAATTAATCTTCGTTTCACGGTCGAATGCGAAATAGGATTTCTTCGTGAAACATTGACTTGCTGCGTTATTTCCGAAGCCGTTAGGAATCTGTTTCTTTTTGAAACAAGAACCATGAACTGATCCTCAGCAGCTGTTGTCTTCTTTTTGCGTCCAGAACGTTTCTTATGAGCCAAAGAACCCGTTTCCGCCACCCGGCACTTTCAATAAATATCAAAAAAAAGTGTTAAGATGATGAAAAAAGCTAGCCATTGACATTTAACGCACCCTCTCTATATTAATGCGCCACGTATATAAACACCCCGTGATCGTTTTAGTGACCCGATACTACATACATAATATAATTACTATTAAGAGTTACCTTATACCTAAGTCAGGAGTGTTTCCTTTTCCCCTGTATATACTGCTGTAGCAACAGCGAATTATATCATTACTATATTTTGGTTTAATATTTTCATCTATCTTTAGGAACACTCCATCATCTTTGTAGACGATTTTGGTTAGTTTCTCTACATGTGAGCAATTTACGTATTTCTTCTTAACATAAAATGGCGTTACTTCCGAGTTCCAGGGATTTACGTTGGGTATTTTACATTTTTCTGTATTAACAATAAATTTACCTACGGCAATTTAAAAGTAAGAAGAACTAAAGGTATGTACAAGACCTATATTTGTTACCTAGCACGTTTCCCAAATTATAATCATCTAAGGGGTGCGGTTTCGTAAATAAAATCTCTTGTATTTCCGTTAAGAGCTCTCTGCTCATAATAAGTAGGGCACAAACTAATCCACCAAATATGAAGCCTAGACCCCACTTTCGTAGGCTGCATAACATATCTGCCAATTAATGTTAGTTATTCGATAATTGCGAAAGAAGTTGAAGATCCCAGCATATCTAAAATTAAACATTTAATAAGATTAGTTTAATCGTAAAATTGTTTTAAATGTGTTAATTGGCTGGCTGCCAACGTAATACAGTGCACATGATATAATTTAAGCATCCTCGTGCAACTCCAGAGTCACACCACACCAACCGCCGTTGAGTGTGATTTAACGAAGTAGCGCAAAATTTGACAAGGTATTTTCAATTAGAGATTATGGTCTTCGCACAATGTTGTCTAGCGATGTATAACAATGTCTTTATAAACTACTATTCCTGTTACGGAAAAATCAAACTACCAAAACTAAACAATTGAAGACGAATTGACCCAAAAACAAAACACGTTTGTTTTATCAATTTTTGCAACTTGAACAAATTCTTAAAAGAAATATATTTAGTGATGAATGTAATATTTAACTGTTAACTTTAAATTAAAATATCTGTGTTAAAAGCAGTGTGGAAACTACTTTTAGGAAACTGTAATTGTAATTGGCTCTGCGTTTTCATGAAATCTTTACATGAATTACTGACAGATTACTAAAAGATACGCGCGTTCATGATAATGTGCACGAATACATTTATTTTGAATGTGCTTGAATGCCATTCATCCTCAATTCGTTTAAATCCCCAAGGGTGCTCATTCTTAATTCTGCCATTAATCATATCACATATCATACAGTAAATTGGAATTTTTACTTTGACTCATTCTGCAAACAGCAAGCGTAAAATCTAAAATGTTATTTTGCATTGTATGTCAAGTTCCTTCCTCATTAAAAATCCACGCAGTTGTATTAGATCGTTCTATCACCAATTTTCGAAAGTGAATAGTTAAAATAATGCTCAGGTACATCGCCCTCGTGTTCTTGATAGTATGTCAATCTGTTATAGGTTATCGTCGAGATTAATCTCAAGAATGCCAAGAGCTGGTAAAACGCGGTTTTCTAATAACGCTAAATATTTAATAGCAATTAGATTACCAACGATAATGAGAGGACCTATTATCACACGTTTAAATTTTTAGGATAAAATTACTCTACAAAACGCTAGAAAAACTTAATGCCCGTCAAATTTGGTCATCATACCCTCACAAGATGCAATTCTTTTTTGCTTTGCTATGTGGATTTTTTTTGCATTTTATAATATCGATAGCCGTGTACTTTTAAAATTTGGCTAACCGTTTACCCCCTAACACGAACTTTGCTCTGAAATTTGTCTCGATGAACAAAGTGTGCTGTGCTCAAGAGCACTGTATATAATTTATTAAACATTTTCTTCATTAAATTATGAACTACGAAATAAAATGAAATTAAATTGATCGATTCTTGACTCCACGACGATTATAAACGACAATTATGCTAGAAGTTTCAGAGAAAAAATGGTTGGTTGGCACAACTAACTTTGTTAAATATACTCAACATTCGATATGGTTTAGAAGAAAACCATACAATCGAACAAATTTAAAATGAATGTTCAACAAACCTAAGAATGTTGGTAGAAAGCAAAAAAATTCAAGCGTAGAATCAAAAAAGGGCACGTGCGCACAAGAAAATAAGTATTCTTGAAAATTGAAAGTAAAATAAATACAAACGCCGATTGTCCAAATCCGAACGTGTGTTGTCTTAAATAGAGAAGGATGTCTTTATGGAACTCTACTGTAAAGCGAATTTTGTAGTTGATCTAAAAGTAACATGTTTTGGAACACAACCAACACAAATATTGGATTGATTTAGCAACATAATTTAACCGAAGCTAATGTATTCTATTGCAAGGTGCAAGGTAAGCTGAACACATTTGCTAAAATCTTAAATAAACACATAAATAAGCAACACTTCGTGGTTGGTTGAATGAACCGCAATCCCTTTCTCTCAGTGTAATAATAATAATAATATAGGAAATACTAATTACTACTAAATTGCTTTTGTTAGCAATATTACCGATTAGCTAGATGTGCTGACATTTCGAAACGTCAGATTGTTAGAATCAATGCAAAATACAAAAAAGAAAATAGTCAACTGCCAAACGCAGCAGACTTTAGACTAACACTGGACTGTCTTTTGTTTGCTATTACGGCCAATTCTGTCCGGATCGAACCCTAGCTGGGGCAGATAAAAAACGGAGTATATCTTCTTGGATAAGGAACTGAAATAGTAGACCCTATATGAATGTTATGTTTGTTAAAATTCTAGTAGTATCGGCTAATTATGGCTTCACCCAACACACAACGAGCTAATCATACCACAACCAGAATGATAGCTTATGTTATCTGCCGAAACATAGCTTTGAGCTAGAGATTTGTAGCTGAGACTATAGATCCTGCTAGTAAATTGGATTTACAGTATACAGAGCATGTTTAGCGCTAGTATATAAGGGTTGAGCAATATATCGCGGAAAAATACAGTGCGCTGACAATCACTTTGAGATGATAGTAAAAAGTGCTAACAGCACAATATAATTAAAATAAAAAAAAGAAAATTAAACTCACCTGAATTGTATATTTATTATAACAACTACGCTACTCATTGTACGTTAGGTTAAAATATAAGCTCACGCCACTATGCCCATATTAGCTTCATTCCTATTTATTTTAGTTTGCAAATTTAGTATAGATTTGCTCGATTCACACCATACCCTCGATAGTGTCAACCCCAAATTACAATAAAATTGTGTTTAACTGTCAACTAAATTTATATTTAATCCCTTATTTGACAGTAAGTCAAGTAATTGACAATAAGTTACGAAAGTGAAATCAATCAGCGAACTTTCAAGCGCTGTTTTGATTTTTTGCATTTCTGACAAGCTTTCAGTTAATTTTCTAAGTGTTGTTACACCTGGCACGTAGCAGAAGTCATTTAATAAATAAATAAATTAAACTTTCTTTGCAAGATAAAAGAGTAATAGTTATATCCTTACCTACTACGCATTTCATTATTCGAGGTTGGCAAATGAATGGTTCTGTCAAATGGTTTCTATGAGTATAGGAAGCATGGTATGACATTAAATGTTAGATATCTTTATACTTATATACAAGTATTGGCTTATAGTTTTGTATTGAAAATTATTAGTTTCTGTTTGCCGTGTTAAAAGTAAGTGAAAAATCTTTAAACTTGATTTAAACTGAGTTTTCACAAGAGGTACCCACATAGCATAGCAGTTACAGTAAATTCTAACCGCAATTCAAAAGCTATGAAGATTATTGATACTTATATAGAAATTGAGTTAAAAAGAAAATTACGTAAAACTAAGATTTTGCGTGTTCTTTTATTCTAGAAAAAAACTTTTACTTTGAATAAAAACACAACAAGTAACAAACCGTAGACGGACAGAGAATGTAAATCACTGGCAAAATATTAAATACTCACGTCAAGCAGCGGCGGTGCTTAATGTCGTAGCGGAGGGCCGGGTACGACGTTTCGACTTCCTCGTGCATTTTTCCTTGCACTGTACTATACAACGGAAATACTCGAGAAAATTGAATTGTCATCACCCACCGTTGTTGACGTCAAGAGTCAATCGTATACGTGTACTACTAAATCAGTTTACACAGTTACGCCTTGGTTCTTGAAAATTTGCATCTTTTTACCAGTCAAGCACTTTTAGGCACATTTTCAGAAATACCTTGCTGTATGGCACCATTTTTTAAATAACTATACCGTACCTTATTCTTACTATTTAACACCTTTACTTTGTTTTGTGGCGAGGATATATCTCGAGCGCAAGCATACTATCTGAAACAGATCTAATCTCTATAGTGTAAATAAGAGTTTTACAATGAGTTTCGCTATTATTTACAATGTAAAGCAATAGAATGAAGCGGAAATACAAATAAATATAATTTGTACGTTTTTAAATTGAAATGAGGAGACTATAAAAATACTGCGTGTTCCTGGATTAAGGCATGGATAAGTAAGGCCGATAGAAAATTATTGGGTTGAAATTTGAATAAGAAGTAATTTATGCCATTTTTTATAAAAAAGGAATTGTTTCAAAATAAATTATGAATTTACACAAAGTACTTTAAGTACTAGCATCTGAACATTGACCGATTGACGATGGACTGACGTCCATATTCGCGTCAATTATACATAATTAGATACGGATCGGCCATATACGTATTAAATTGTTGTGTGTGTAGGGAATATATATTTATAGGGAATTTATATACTGTCAAGAATTCGAAGGCGATGTATTTGAGGATTTATTTTATGAATCTGGCCACCTATTTTCTGGAATTAAGAAATCTAGTTTATTTTAATAAAATTTACAATTTCATTCGCTCTCTTTTCTTTTAAATAAGTCCCAAATTGATTACATTTCTTTTGTTTTTCTTCTTCGATCCTTAGCAGCTTCGACCATTGGAGGGCTGTTCCAACAACATCTAACCCCTGAAGGACAAACCTCAGAACTTGAACGCCAGAACACCAACCTGATTTCCAATCTGCAGATACTAACTTTGGAAACATGGTCTTTCCTTTTCTTATTACAAGTCAAATATTATCAATATTCAATTGTCATTATTTTTTTGTTGCTTACATGTTATTAACTGTGAGCATACTTTTGCTTTGCAAGAGCTTGGCTCTTTTTTGGTCTTTGATCGAAGACAGCAAGTCCTGAGAATGGTTTGCTCTTTTTTCTCTAAAAATACCTGGCGCCGTCTTTCTTGTGATGGTGATCTTCGGTCTCTATATCGAAATTTACTGACTTCTCGAAAGGAAAAATACTCAACGTTTGTTCTCGCTATTCTCCACAACTCATTTTTTTTACGTTGAAATAAAAATATTTTATACCGCGATGGGATCAACAATAGAGATTCTCTGTTGCAGCTGAAACATATAGCACCTAACTGGAGAAACTTTTCACCGAAACGGAGCATATGTAATACTGGAAGTTATTATTCCTATTCAATTCCGCAACTATGCGACGGTGTTGAATGAAGCAACACTGTAAAATTTTAACTTCGTCCATTCTAACTACGTGCGTCGTAACGGTGTTAATAAAAGTTAGTAAAGTATTCTCGTCTCTGTAAGATTCGTATGTAGCTATTTAATCAAATTATTTGTCAACCTGTATAATTTTGTATTTGTACTCTTTTGTTGTTGTTGTTGTATACATACGCTTAGATGTACTTCATCTCCTCGTTGAGATACATCACAACTGCACAGTCTGGATGTTTCCACACATTTCATGACAAATATATTATTATTGTTAAAATATGAGAACGTTTGCAAGAAAGTAATGGATATAGATATGTATCGATTAAACATTTGCCTATCATGTGTTTATTGATTTTTAAACAATATTAACTTTCAACTTTTTTTTTTTTCTCAGTTGTTTTTGTTATTAGATAAGTAAGCCATTGTTATGCTAAAGTATATGTTTATAAAACTGAGATAGTGGCTACCGTGCTAATAAAAGTGTTACTAGGAAGTTGGTCGTCATCGCCTGGAAGCCGCGATCCAGGGTCACCATTTTCACTCAAGAAGACTGCAGAAACGGCCATTGTTCGAAAGACATCAGGTCAAATCGCACGTTAGTTTTTATTTCTAATTTTTCTTGTGTATTCATATTTGTTACTTATTAATCTTTTGTTCTAAATTGTTTAAATTGTATATTTTTGGTAATGTATATTTTATGTAGCGAATATTTGATTATTATTTTCGGGGGCCCCATCATGCACTGAGAAAAATGATTGCGTTAATTCAACACAAACAAATGTGTTGCCATTTTTGCGTTGACTTAACTCAAAATTCGAATAAATCAACATTTAATTGTATTTGATTCAATGCTACTGTTTGTGTTCGCGTTTTGTATTGAAGCAACACGATTTTGTTTTGATCCAACACTTTAATATTATATTATTTCCACCAAATATAATGCAGTGCAGCAAATTGACTATCCATGGCTACAAAATACGAAATATGTTATAGTTTGTCTACAGACGTAAGCAAAAAGCAATCTTTTGCATGCAGATCAATCCGGTTAATTTTCAAATTTAATGTGTACATATTTAAGGCATATTACACATCAGTATTTTAGAGTAGCTCTAAATCTAGTGCTGCTCCAGCATAAAACAATGTTATCGAAACACTGAATGTGGACATAATTTTACGCGCCATTGTTTACAATAAAACTTTGCCAATATTTGAAATCAATTATTTTCTTTATTAGTTAACGTTTCATTACTTTTATTACCCCAGAACCGCACGACCTGTAAGAGCTTCGTGCTACAAGTTACTACTAACAGTCTCATGTGAGCATCAATTAAATAAATAAGTAATTAATTCTATTACATTGCAGCTGGCCATCAGCCCGATAAATTCCAGTACTGTAACGCGGGCGTGCCATCGCAATTTAGAAGGACTAATTTTTTTTGAAAACATGATGCTGTGGCAGTCAAATTTGAAAATTTCTCGTAACACATTTCACTATTCATAGTCACAATATGTGCAATAATAATAATATTTATATATTATTATAAATTGATGATCGGCTGCACTTAGATTTTCAGTTTTGGCAGATGCTTCAGATTTTGTAATAGTTGGTATAATACTTTAGACACTTGCAATTTCACAATAAAACCACCGAGTACATTTAATAAACGCCATATTTGTTTACAAAATTAACCTTTTGCATGCTTGGCGTCGGCGCTGTAGAATGCAGCTTTTATTACTTTAACTCCTTTCGAAATAGGACATGCAACCATTCATAGTACACCTATGGAAAGTTGGTTTTATTACGGGCTTATGTTAAGCCATTCAGAGTGTTTGCTTACATGTCATTTCAAACTAAACATTTTAATTATCCACGTCTATTGCAGCTTCTTAATTTTATTATTAGTGCGTTATTTTTAGAAAGCCGGTGTCGGTCTGAAGGTCAACAATCCAAGTAAAGGTTAAATGTTTTTTATCATCTAAATTATAACAATTTAATATTATTTTGTGACCTGTATTTTATCAGTAGTTCAGCAGAATTTAAAATTTATAAACGGATTATATATTACATCCCATTTTGAATACATTTCTGTATATTTTTAAGATTATGGTTAGTACATTCTCAATTTAGCTGGCACCAACACTGTTTGTATTCTTCTGTAGATAGAGTATAATGTTGGACATTAATGTGTTCATATGGTGCGCACATGAGCTTATTATTTAATTGTTCTATAACACATATTTGTGTAAATTAGTGTAATTAGGTACACTCAGCATTAGTTTTACAGTTTGAAAAATGTTATGCCGATGCGTTATGGAGAATACGTGCTACGTATATTTTCTCGACAAGAGCATTTTGATTAATTTGTTTCTTTAATAATTATTTGCATAATCGTACTTCTGTAATGTCTCCAGATAAACTCTTATGTGATAACGTTAAGCAGTTTGCGCTGTTGTAATTGTTCCACACACCTATTTATGCTCGTACTGGTAGGTAAAAATAGAAGTTTAAATAAAATATTAATATTAACTTGAAGTACTAATTTTAATGAAAATGAACGCGATTTTTTTGAGCCAATTGATGATTTTACTTAGCATTTCTACATAATTACGCCTTTCTGCAGCCTACGCAGGGAAATTCTTACCACATCGCCGCGTAATATTACAGATACTCGATATACATATACTAACAAATCAAATTTTCTTCAATTTAATATAGGTACTTACTTGACAATGTAAGTATGTACATCTGTGCACAGTTTTAGAACTACATAGAGTAGGTATGTACGTAATTATTCCATAGTTACTTTGTAAAATTCTGTTGATTTGTTTGCAGTATATAAAACGTGCACGACGCTGTATATTACGGTACTGATTCGGTATGGTCGTTGTAGGCCGGGGTTGCGCAGATGGTCGATATTGCTTAGTCTGCCCGCCGAAAGTCTCTGGCCGCCATCTGCTTTTTAACTATATACAGAATTTTAAATACATGTACGAATCAGAACCACCATTGTATTTTCTTTTTTTTTTTATTATAAATGAAATGGTTAATATATTTCGCATACATCACACATATGTTTGTATCTCAAATTACTAATCCTAACAGTTTAAAATTTTTCCCTAACAATAAGTTATTAAGACAATAAACTGTTAAGTTACAGTGATATATAGAAATGCAAAACATGCCCATCGCATTGTATTGTGGGTGTCTTTTAATTTTTTATTTATTTTTTCTTTAATTGGAATTATTTAGGTTTTAATTTGTTTTTCTTTGGGAATGTCGTTTCTAAATAATTAAATTACTTACGTTATAGGTGCATTCTATTAGACACCATGCGGTAAGCATTGTTGTTATTTTGTTATAACAAATATATATATATATATATATATATATATATATATATATATCAAACCAACGATAACATTGTTACATCTATATTACAATATTTGCTATTCATGTGTTTTTATTATTATTATTATTTTGCCAAAAATAGGCAGATCCCACAACCAAGTCTTACTTAATTTTTGAAATAACTGAGATAATTTGAGATTTTTGCGAAATGCTGTTTCTTTAACGCCCCGATATCTCAAACGCCTTACGCGCTACAGCATTAATTGATTTTTTTTTTATTCGAGTAAGCATTTCTTGGAGTTTTTAGCATTTCGCCCAAACTTTCTTTACATGAACTCAACTGTGCAAAATTTCCTTCCAAATCGTTGCCAAGTTTGATCTCTACTTCAAACGACCTGTATGTATAATCTTTTTAAATTGTGATCTATCAATTACTTCAGTAATAATTGTATCTTTTGATGGTCCAAACGCTTCGACATCTTCAAAGCTCGGAGAACCATATCGCAACCGAAAGAGCAACGGAAAGAGCTTGGTGATAACTTACACTTAATAAGATTATTAGTTATCGCAGAGGATGCGGTTGACCACCTTGAACTTACGTTTTGTTTAAGCTGAATGAATTGCAATACACATTTATCCCACACTTGGTCTACAGGTAATTGTGGTAATCATATAGAATCTGAAAATTAAATACATTATGGGTCCATCTTGAAGCATAGCAGAGAAACACATTCTAATGAGGGAACCTGGGCCTATCCAAGGTATGTTCATATTCGAATCGTTATGAAAAAATTCTTACAACGTTTATTATTATTAATTTGAATTAAAACTAAAGATTTTAGGCATTTAAACTGACAATCTAGACATCTTTTTAACACAAACGTGAAAGGATCAACGCTGCTATTCAAATATCGAACAACTTTGCCTATGTACTATTTAAAATTTGTATCTTACATGCATAGGATGTAAGTGCCTACAATTTTGGGCGCGATTTTAGTTGGTGGTTTCGCCAATAAAGATCACGTTCGCATACATTGCGCTAAGAAATATTCTTTTTTTGCCGGAATTACCAACATAAATCGCCGGTGAAAATTAAAAAGTGTTTAATGGATAAGTTCTCTATTGTACACCACTACTAAAATCAGAGCCAACAGAAAGTCACCCTAGAGATCACTAAGAAATGTGTCGTTAAATTTGCCGTCAATAGTTTAAATAATCACTAGGTTACCTGATGTCTCAACACTGGCTGGGTCGATATGTTAGTAACGGTATGCTGGGGCGATATTTTGTTGTTCCAGTGTGTCACGCTCTATAACTCGTTTCCTTGTAAACTATGAGCTTTCGTGCGACACGAGAACGGTAGCGGTTTACATTCGTCAAAATAAATTTAATTCTAATAAAATATACCCAACCTTATAACTTAACTAAGATAAGTTTTTGAATACTGGGCTCCTTACATACACTGCTTCACTCTAAATATGTATAATCCGGTGACTGGTTGATGATGAGGACCATTCGTATCCTCGAAACAGCCGTCCCGGACTAATTATTATATTACTATGTAATAAATTAAACTTATTGTGGTATGTATATGTGGTGCGGAGGGTGCCGATACTTATGTGTTGTTTACCATACTACGCCACAGTCCTTGCTATCATTATATGTATAATCTGTTTCTATTTTCTTTTATTTTTCTATGTTCTATTCCTATTTCTTGAAATCTATATGCATTGAATTGACCTAATGTCTTTAAAAAATATTACAATTTAACTGACGCCGGTTAAAGTTAATCAACCGAAAGAAATAACAGCACAAACTAAAAAATTCCACATTACGTATCGCAAGAATGTAGTTTCAGTTGCATAAAGCATCGGAGAATTACCGAGCTTCAATTTAAAAAAGATATATGATTCTATACAAAATCATAAACCCGTTTTATTATTCATACAAAATATTTGAAATTCCATCATGCTCTTTGACCAAATAAAAATGTTAATTCATATGTAAAAATGTTTAATATCACTTTTACTTTAATAGTTCTTCTTATAATTGTAATTGCGACTATACAGTGTATTTTTATTGCAGCACTTTTAAACCAAGCAAAAATAAACTAATTTTAGAAAAAAAAGCACGTTTCAGACTCATTTTCCAAAAATTGAATACTGCTAGTAGCGGCCTTGTAGCTCCGAAGGTATTTTATTTTGTTGTATTTTTTTACAAAGTGTTATATTTAAGTTAACTTTACATTAGACAATTACAGCAAGTACAATGATTACTATTGCATTATTCACACACACACCTTTTTTTTTCTTAACTTTTTTGTACCTTTTTTGTATCTATCTTTATTGGTGATTGGTGATTGGCGCGCAATTCAATTTTTAAAAATTACGAACCAGAAGGTATTATCTTGGTAAATATAATTCTAAAAATGGTTCTGTACAAAAAAAATAGGTCGCCGCTGCCCCTATCTGATAAAATTTGACCAGTTGTAAAAAATACTCAGTATTAAAGTTCGACACTATCCGTACTCTTCACAGGCGTCGGTGTGGAAGTGGTTGTTCGGATGTGTGATTCGTAATATATGCGCAAGCGATCTTATTGCAGTAGCGAGGTGCTGCATATACGTATAATAGGTACTATTCAAATTTTTCGTTTTTGGCAAAAAAAACAATTCATTCTTCCAGATAGAATAAATCTCTATATCTATACTTACATGGGTAACAAGGTCGTCTCGCGTCTTCACTCCATCGCACAGTCTAATATGCGAAGCATAAATTTGCGCATATATTGGGAATCACACGCCCGAACGACCACTTCCATACCGACGCCTGTGAAGCACGGAAAGTGGCGAACTTTACTCTTTATAGATTTTAAATTACAGTGTGTCTCATTTGCGCATGTACCAAACGGTAAATTCACGGTGTTCGCATAAGTCTTTTATCCTAGGATAGTGAAAGCGGGAACTAGTGATGGAAAATACCGCTCCATGTTTCACGAATTTAGCAGAGACTAGACAGACTTGTGTTTATTCGTCTCATGAGAATGAGTTCGTGTTGCCTACTGGTTTCCCCAAGAGTCGACAAAACATGGGTCTGTCTACTCTGTGAAGCGCGCGGAAAGTAGATAACTTTACTTATTATCTGGCTGATTTCCTTATATCTGCTATATGTATTACAAAAAAGGGCTGCAGTTATCATATTGGACGGTAAATTTACGGCTTTTTGGGCGTTTGAACAAAGGTAAAATGAGCATATATATAGAAGGGAAAGCTCGAATTGCGTAACAATCACAGTTTGTGAATAATAATG
Organism: Oryctes borbonicus; assembly: GCA_902654985.2. NCBI lineage: Eukaryota > Metazoa > Arthropoda > Insecta > Coleoptera > Scarabaeidae > Oryctes > Oryctes borbonicus. The sequence continues at coordinate 7,197,476 of LR736858.1, forward strand.
TAATGGTCTACGGACAATGCTTAATTTTTTTTGTGCAATATTATAGCACAATAATATTGATAGTATATGAGCAACTTTAGATGGGGCGCACTTTGCGACGCAGACGACACGTGTAGCGTACTGCAGCATAGTCAGAGAAAAAGCCGACTGCTGAACTTCATGATTTAAACGACAAGGATTGTTCTATATTACCCTGGTCTGCACATCAATCCGTACACTAAAACTCACCATAAAAATCCGTTCGCCTTGCGCGTCTCATGTGTCGCCTACATCCCAATATGTACCTTAGCTAATTATGTTATTATAAAAATTTTCGGAAAAAACGTGTGTAATGAAGAGAACTTTTAGCTTTTATTCCGTAAGTATGTACTACTTTCTAAGGATTGCGAGGTATTTCTGAAACGCTCTGTATACAGTAATAAAGGTGTTTAATCATATACTTATCATATATTTAATAGCCCCAAGTAAAAAGTTTAAGTGGGGGGCAGATAAATTGTTTATTTACCAAAAACGAACGAGAATTCACGACATTCAGTAGCTTGGGGTGTCAGTACCTAGTTATGCGTAGAAAAGAAAACAATAAAAAGTCATTAACTTCTTTTATTACTGCAATATTGTACTGAATATTTACACAATTTTTATCAGACGAAAAGTTATTAAGCTGTCAGTAAACACTTTTTGTAGAGAAATAGGAAAGTAGTTTTGTTTATTAAATCAAACCTTAATTCAAGCAGAAATGCAAACAATTATCTATCTATTCTAGACTGTTGAATAATTATCAACAAGAGAGTAAATATATTTGTATGTTATGTTTTTAATTCATTTTAATAAAGCACGACATTTTTTGACGACATTTTGCGCAGTAATTAATTTACGAAGGAACTTACTTGGACTTTGGTACTCGTTGGTCTTCAGTTCTGAGGAAATAGTCACCGAAAGAGAACCGGATTATGACGCTTATATTGTCTGGAAATATTGTAAGACTAGCACTACTAGGTAGCAAGTAACCCAACGTTTTTGGGTCTCACTGAATCTAAAGCTGAGTTCGCACTTCGGGAGACAGCCTCGCGAATAATTTACCTCGGTCTTTGTCGAATGAATAGCGAGGTAGGGCAAGCCATTAGCCATAGCGCGACATAAGGTAAGCCAGGGATTTAATAACATTTTTAAATGTTCTTAATTGTTCATTTTTGTATTTCCTTGAACTGTAATTATAGATTTTTAATATTTGTGTCACTACAGCTTTCTGTATTTGTGTAAATGTAGTTTGTAGTATTCGCCAACTTGATTTTTGGCACATGGTATATATAAACATGGTTTGCTTCACATTGTTTTATTAGTTCGTTGTTTTTTGACAAAACACGCACATTCATGGCAAGCAATACAAAAATATCGTTACACTCCGCAGCACACAAGTATAATTAATTAATTAAGCAGTTTCGAGGACACGTCAATCCTCATTTTCAACCGTAAACGGAATGATGTGAGAAAAACTCTAATTCTACCACTATCTATCTACAATTATCTCTACTCTCGAGAATGGTATTGTTTACAAGTACCTACTTTTGCCGCAGAATTACCCCAAAAGACAATGCATACATTGAATCATGTATGTTTGATTTCATTCTCCAAGAAATATTACGTTTTATATTAACCCTTTCACCCCTTTTTACATTAAAACTTGCACGTAGAAGTTGTAGTAATAACAAGTAATTTACTTCAATACCTTGCGCTGCTACAAACAATTCTTAAAACGTGGTCCAAACTACGTAAGGAAATTTTGATGCGCGACCATGATGTTGTCGAACGCAGCTTACTGTGTTGCGTTTGTTCTGGCCGATGCACGCAAACAATCCAACACATAAAAAAAGAACGTTCATTGCTATCGCTAGGCTTTACCCGGTCGTCTATTTGTTTGGACCATTAAGCTTGCGGTGAAGTCGTCAAACTGATTTTTTCGCTATTGGGCTGCCTCGATACTTACGATACTGGCGGCGGTGTTGTAAATTGCATATTTTCTAAAGTTTCTCTGTATTGAAATCTGGTTCTATAAAAACTATAAAAATGAAAGGATCCATTATTAGCACAAAACTACTACAGAAAACAAAATAACAAATTAAGATCCCGCGTTGCGTTTTTACTTGATTGATAGCACATTTGTATAATTTGTATAATTGTTTGGAATGCTTCTAGCATAAAATAGTAATAAAACTGATCTCCAACTTAATCTAACTTGTGCAAATGGTATTTTAGGGCAGGCAAGTATTTTCTAATCTCAAGAAAGTACACTTTCTTGGGTCTGTTTATTTAACAGAAGTAATTCTTTTCTTGTGCGTAGAATACTTACTAGGCGCAATGCAACAGGTAGTCTTGGTCGGGATAAATTCTTTTCTTTTAAATATTTCTTCGGCGAAAAAAAAAATTCTTATTTTAAATCAAACCCACCTTGAGTGCAATAATTTGGTATTTGGAAGCTCGAAATGTGATTGGTTGCTTAAAATATACGGCGGGATTGATGATCAGGCATTTCTGGATGTTTCTGGATTTTGCTATTTCGTTTATTTCAAGTAGAAATGTGGTAATAGAGTGTTTTTTTATTATTATTAAAAACCAGCAAATGATTCAATTTTTGTTTTATATTCCGATAAAAGAAAGCCTATCTAATATTGTTGATGACCTTTGAATTTTGTAAAACTTATTATTAAGCCGTAAGAGGAATTTTTAAATGCTTTTGAACTCTGTTATCAGGCAAACTATAGCCCTGGCGAAGTGATATCTCATTCCATGTAATATATTTTTTCTCGATTTTTTATTCGTCATCTAGATTTGCGATATCAATGATGTCTTGGCGATACGTTAACAACCTATGTGTTTCACCTATCGCTAACGTGGTGTGTTTTTCACACCAGATCTGGAATCCAAACTCGTAAAATATTACATTACTAATGAATACAGTGCACATTGATGTGTATTTTTAATTACAGCCGGTTGCATGTGCTAAAAATTGGTGTGTTTTTGACAAAGAGAGTTAAGAGCCTGAGTGTTGAAAATACAGTGCTTTCAAGTCCTGGTAAAAGGAGGCCACGTAGAAAAATAAATACCCAAGACTTACCAGAACCTGTTAAAAAGAACATCGGGAATACGTTATATACCATGTATTCACAAAGTAAGCTTCTCGATTATTGCATTATTATTATAATATGATTCATGTATTTTACAGGGAGACAAGTTACAGGGAACTTGTTGTATGATGAATTGCGAGAAAACCAAATTATATTAAGTAACAGCAGTTTGAATCGTATACTTCATTCGATAGGTTTCGAGATTAAAATAGATAGCAACCATAGAGCTTTAAACTTTAATTCTCCTTATCCGAACCCTGTAATTTTCTCAGCTGAGACTTCGATATTTTTAAAAGGAAATCTAAGAAGGTCGTGGCAAGTTGACGGTATACAGAGTATTCGAAAGCCGAAGGAATATGAAGGTAAACGGTTTATATATTATGGAGATGAGCAAGTTCCTACAATGCTGAAAGAAGCACAAAATCACTGTACAGAAGAAATTTGGAAAAATTGTTTAATCCATACTGAAAAACCCATCGAAGAGTGTTATGAAAGAGAATAAGTGTTTGGACGTAGCAGCGGATGAATTTATTATACTTGCTACCGAATTGCACCACACAACATCGCTCTGGTAATAGTATAAAGCAGTTTATAGTATTAAGTAATACAAGCTAACATTACAATAAAATTCAGGAACTACAGGCAAATATGGCGCAGCAAGTGAGTCCTATATTAACTAGGTTTGTAGTCTTTGGGCGGCGCGCTAATATCATGGTAAGTACACTGAATAAAATAGGTACGTTAATACAATAAAAAGGTATGGTAATGTAACAATTTTGCGATCAAAATTGATCCAACGAACGAGTTCATCATTCATAGAGTTTAGTATAGGAAGCTCGGAATCTAACGGAGATAAAGAGACAGTTAAATGTGGAAAGAAGTGCTGTTTTAGGTAAAATGCACGGCTAAATAGAAATCTCTAAAAAACGATTTTTTAAATGTTTTTGTATGATGTCTATAGCTCAGTTATTACTGGCTTTAGGAAGAATACGCAAAGAAGAAAGTTGCAGGTAATTATGTGTTTAATAAATTAATTTTAAGGAAACCATAGTCGAGTACGACTTTATAAAATTCCAACATTCTGTAGTTTTTATTCACAGCGTATGCAACGTGTTCATTGAAATTATATCAAATTCCTTGATTCGCATGATGATAGTTTACTTTTCTATTACGTTTATTTACTTGTTCATTCTTTACATTAGTATAAAATATTTATATCCATATTTACAAATCTATTTACTTATTTACAATAGCAATACTTTTGAAGATCACCAACCACGCAGCGGCTATGAGCAAAGTAGCTGTCTAGCCTGCTGAGATAACTTCTATCTGTAATACTTCCGTTTACTACAGTTACAGTACTTTCGAATACTGCCTCTGGCATAGTTTCTACAATTATCAAGAGGTATGCCTTACTTGCATTTGATTTTCCAATCGAAATAGCAGCTCTTGTCACTTTGGATAAACTATATTTGGCACATTTTTTAGCTACAGAACTGTGAGATGTTATTACGTTATTTATGTTATTGACAACAAAATTACTTGCTCGTTTAACAATTTCTTGATTGACGTCTACGTTTTTGTAACCAAAACAAGTACACCAGTGAGTATCTATTGCAACATCTTCACAAGATCTTGACGGTAGCTGATCAAGGAGAGAGCTACATGCAGCACAACCTTCACTTGATTTGATGTTGTATTTAAAACCGGATAATACTAATACATCTTGAATCGTCATATATAAATCGTAAGGTGTTGTCAGTCGACTTTTCGCATTTACTTTTAAATTATAATATTTTTCTGGATACTTGTCTTGAAACCACTTTGGAAACCATAAGAACAGGTATGGCAGACGCTCCTCTAACCAGCCAGTACGGGTTGAACGTACATTTCCAAATCTAATACCATGGTCGCTCAGGAAAATGATCACAGAATGATTAAAGTAACCAGACTCATAAATATCTTCGAGGAATTTCGCTACTTTAGTGTCCATTCGAGTAGGTGAATTAAGCTTGTTGTGGCTGAAGCTATTCATCCAAAAAAAGCCAAAATTTGGATAATCGATAAATGTATTTATAAAATCTTTCGCTGTGTTGAGAATTCTTTCGCCAGAGGATTCTGGACCTGTACAATAATCCATTTCGTCAACTTTCTTCTTTTTTAGATGATCCATAGCTACTGCATATGTTCGGAAGTAATAATCCGTTGGTTTTTGTGAAAACCCCTTTTTGTTAAAATTAAAAGTATTTATAGAGCTTTCATCTTCTGCATATGCAGTGACATATCCCAACTTTTGATAATCTGTCCATATAAAACCGTATTTATCTATGCAGCCAATTTGAGTCGGAAAGCATTTGGCGACCGAGTATTGTTTTCCTGTTAAAATAGCGACTAAGTTGGGAAACGTGTTGTCACCGATTTTATTATATCCTTTGAAATCAACCCAACCTGTGTTCGCAAGAAACTCATGTGTTTTTGGCATTGTTCGAATGAAATTTAAACGGGAGATGCTATCTATTCCTATATATAAAACATTCAGCGGCCTAATTTCCGACTTTGTGAGATTGGCGTGAGTTGACATTTTGCTCTTCACCTCTTCAGTAATGCTGATGGGAGCATAGGTGTTGCTATATACGACATTTGTAGAGCGACATTTAACAGTTACTACACTACCGCTAATGTCCAACCTGTCGTTAAAATCCTTGCAGTCAGAAAACCTGTAAAGCAATAAAAACTTTTGTCAAGTCTCATGAGGTAAGAAATTTGAGAAAACTTCAATACCAAAGTTGAAGACGTTAGAAATTAGAATAAGAGTGAAAATATATTTGAATGCTATTCATTCATTGATAAAGAAATGTTTGTACAATATGACTATTGTTTTGGAACAAAGGTAACAAAGCAATAAAGCGTTAAACGAACAAAATTATTTTCTTCTTGTTTACATCCATAAATTTTGGGATTCGATTCCGTCAGTTCTTCTTGGTCATTATCTTTACTTTTTACCGAAAAATCTAGTGATTCCAAAGACATAGACGGAAAAGGATATTGTGTATTTTATCATTACGGTAATATAGTCAAGAAGAAATTGAAAACGTGAAAAAAGATGCCAGAAAATATACAGATTCACATTTATTTTGGAAACAGATGTCAAAATATCAGTGAAAAAAAACTAACACGTTTTTGAAAAGTTTGAAAAAATTATTCAATATCTTTTCCAACAAAAAGGAACTGAATTAACGAACTATGTTTTTTTGTCTTTGCGCGAAAGTTGTAAACCTGAAGTTGTAGAGATTTGTACCACTACAAGTTCATATCTTTACAGGCAATGTGAATGTTCCGATAATAATTTATAAATGAATTTCTGGATAGATCTAAATGCAAAAAGATACGTCTCAGTTCACTTAAAGTTATGAATTTCGCTAAATTAGAACATGGTTTATTCAAATTTCTACTCGTTCTATCAACATTTCTTTGTTTTGATCATGCATTTACAAGAAATTCAAGATATCTTTATTACTGGACTCCATTGCATCAATCCTATTCATAGTCTTCATCATTCAGTTAATTTTTATTAGAAGGAGGAATGAGTTTATAAATTTCCACAACGTGGAAACCAGTGAAATATGTTTCACGTCTATTTTTTTGATTAGAATGTGTACAAACATAGGAATTTGGACTTGGCGGAACCTTCTGCGCATCGCTTTTGATGCCTATTTGTAACTATCTAAGTTATGGAAGAAAATCCATAATATAAAATCTTCTATTTGAAATAAGAAGGTTAATATCTGTTTTGAATGTAATCAATAATACTACGAAATAGACATTTCTTTCAATAAATAGATCTTTAGTTCTGTGAACCAAAATTTCAAAAGGATATTTTAATTTCTCTCTAATTTCAGAGAGCCGTCTAGTAGGCAATCATTGTGAATGACCCTCCAAATTAAATTAAAACTATTTCTTATATATATTTAATTGCATAGATTTCAGTCGGCGCGTGTGTTGCAGGACAACAATAGTGGATTGCTATTGGTCATTAAACCTGAGTACGGAGCTCTATATATATATATATAACATACTTACTTGATATTGTTATCTGGTACCGAAGATTTCTCATCTCTAGTTACGTTTATGTAACAACATTTGATGGATTTCGTACTGTAGTGTTTTTTAACGCTAGAATCTACATGTAAGATGGCACTAGTATCATTTTTGACCACGTATGTGAGCAATTTGTATTTACTGCATGACACATATGGTAGTTTCTGGTAAAACGGTTTGATTTCATCGTTCCAAGCATCAACGTCTGGTAACATACATTTTGGAGTATATATTAAATAATCTGAAACAAATAAATCATAATTAGCTAACAACTTTTGCTTAGAGCTTTTGTCGACTCTCGAGGAAACCAGTAGACAACGCGAATCCATTCTCATGAAGCGAAAACACGAGTAAAGCGCAACTCGTTTCTGCTCAAGTTAAAATTTAATGTGTGTAAATTGGTTTTCATAATCTTTTTTATTTCGGAGTTGGAAGAGCTCTCAAAATATGTTTTATTGTTATTGTTTTATTCGTGAGTGATAACTGTAACAACACTCCTAATATAATGGCAGCCAGACCTAAGATATTGTATATGATACGCGAAGAAATCGCATACACTGTGTATTTTCTTATGTAAGCTGGATAGGGGTACAAAACTCACTCTACTCGGCACATAACTCTATATAGGTAGTATAGTGTGATACTCTATCGCAAAAGTTGTCATCGCTGCCTCTAATGGAGGCCTTACTGAATATAACTCGTACGGCGGAACTATCGAATAGGATTGCAACACAAAACGACATAAAACTAATAGAAAAAGTGCAGCTGCCAACTTTGCACAGGCACAAATTTCCATTGCACAACTCAAGAATGGAAGAAGTATAAAACTCGGCGATTACGGCACAACACAATGGCATAGTCCAATTTTAAAAATTCGAAGGTGCACTCGCCAAATTTACGCACCTATAGATAAGGCATATTAGTAGCGTGGGTAAATTCGGGTGCGCACCATCGGCGTAGTTAACGAATGAACTCTTGCATGCGAAGGGAGTCAGTATGCAGAGATACGTTATCGCAAACGGTGCCGTTCTGGTGCTAGATACAAAAAGGTTTTTAAGATGGTTTTTGTAGATTACGAACCGATTTCGATAAATTATCTCTATGTTACTGAATGAACACTGGAAATTGCCATCTCTAGTCATATGTATAAAAAATAAAATCGAGAGTGTATGTAATTCGACGATTAAAAAAAAATGTACCGTCTTAAGTCCGTGACTTGAAAAACTGGAGAAGCGAGATTAAATATTTTTAACATAAGGTGCGTTTCCAAAGTTATTTTTGTGAAACGCGTCCGCCGTGAGATAAATATGTTCTTGTATAAAGAAAACGATCGCTCTGCATATAGTGATGCTATATTCGCATAATTAAAAAATCTTTGAAACAACTTAACGCATCTGTAGACGAATCTTCACAAATTTGTCAAGTGTGCCAAAATCTGAATTTCTACTAGTTAAATATGTCCATATTTGTGTTTGATTTTCGGAACACAGTGTATAATATTTTTGATATTTATTTCCAACCTCACATGGCTATTTATTTAGCTCAGAAGAATCTCAAAACTGATTTATATCGTTGATAGCCAAAGAAGAGATATTGATGCTTAAAGTGAAGGTCACACCCCTCACAATTTTCAGACAAGGATCATCTCAGGGATGTTATATGCTCATTTAACTTGCATTTAAGACGGTATGCAATCAATGCGTAACATGGAGGTTATTCTATTTGAAATAAGAAAGTTGATATACGTTTCCGATATAATCAAGAATGTTATGGAATTGAAAATATTTTTAAAAGGGAAACCATTATCCGCAATATCATTCATTAAGATTTCAAAGGTACTAACGTAAATATAATTTGTTTGTTACTTACCTTTATTTGTTACATCAATTTGGGTGTCATTTATTACAATAGTTGTTGGTCCGTGTATAACGCTTGGTTCTATGTATAACATTGAAAGAAAGATAATGTTTGCAATGAGAAAAATATAAACAAAACACTTTGATATCCATAATTTCTTCGTTTCCATTTCATTTCATAAGCCTGTAACAAAATACAGACATTTTAAAATGCGCAACGAAGTTATTTACAATATCGAATGAACACCTATCAATTTACTAGAAAAATATTGTTTTGCTATTGAAAATGTTGATTGTATGCTAGAATTTGGTCTTAAGAGCATCAATGCTTCATCTTAGATTATTATTATACATAACAACATAACAATTGAATGTTTAAAGAAACATGAGAACATCAACAACAATAAATCGTATTAGATAGTTAACATGCATAAATAATATTGTGTACGAAACATGCTATCAGACTCACAATATTTTCAACAGATCTTTGAAAGGAAATCCACCAATTTCTTCTAAAATAACAGCTTCAGCACGAGAATATTAACTGCTTCAACAAGCGTCGAGCTCCTGCCCATAATATCAATGATTGCGATTCTGCGTAGATTGCTGAAGATGATATGATATGTATTGTAGGAACAAGCAAGACAAATAATAGAAATATGATGCTTAATTAGGGGACAGTGAGGTAGGAAACTTGAGTCAACAAAATAATTAGTCTTTAGTAAAATAATAAGAAGTATTTTTTTCTTAAGTATTCTATCGATTTCCGATAACAAGAGGTAAAGTATATATATTGTATATACACAGGTACTAATGTTAGGAAGATATTTCATTTATTAGTGCCTCCAACTCAATACTTAGTTAACCAAACAACGTCTTTACCTATTTTAGTATAAGTTAAGTTGGACAACTAATCAATTACATAGTTTAGGATAAGAACCTTACTTGCCTAGCTATCAAAAATTGTACTTCTTTTAATGGAACATGCTATACATTATTGCATTTTTGGAATCCTCGATCCTCTAAATCCTCTAAATTTTGAAGTAAAATGTAAGGAGCTAATACACATGCGTTTAAGTGGTTCTATATTGCTGGTAATATTGCATTAAGTTAGTATATTTTTGTGAGCAAGTTATTTTTTAAATAAAACATACTGAATGTTATTAGTTTGGAATTTTTAGCAAAATTTTGGACAATAATACTTTGTGCAACAGAAACTTGGTTCATACAACAAAATCAAGCTTTCTAAACGTATTAGTAAATATGTACTAGTAAACTATTATTATTATTTATTGGCCAAGAAAAGAGATTTTCTAGGCAACATTTTCGCGTTTTCTAAGTGTGAACAATATAATGATAGCAAGGACTGTGGCGTAGTATGTAGTAGTACAACACATAAGTATCGGCACCCTCCGCACCACGCAAGTTTAATTTATTATATAGTAGTATAATAATTAGTCCGGGACGGCCGTTTCGAGGACACGAATGGTCCTCATCATCAACCGGTGACCGAACCATTCGGTCACCGGTACTTATGTGTTGTGAACAATATATTTATATTACAAAATTATATACAGGATGTTTTATTTAAAAAATAGTATTTTAAGAAAAAAATATATCATATCAACCCAACGTAATATTACGGGCATCCCATTAGCAATATTGAACTACTTATGCTTATGTGTCTCAGGTCGTTTTATACCTAATCTAGGTACCAAAAATTACATCTGGCCTATCGCCATTTTCAAAAAACAAAAAAACCCTATAACTCAGAAGCTTTAGATTTACGAAATAGTACCTTATTACCGCCTCAGAATCAAAAAATGCAGTAATATGTGTATATTTGTCTGTATATTTATTGTGTGTTGCTGAGTTAGATGTCACAATAGGAAAAAACTTTTTCACTATTGCGATAAAGCAGATCCGTTAGCTCTTTTGGTTTGGATGCTACGGCGCCTCAAAGTTAAAAAAGAAAACTTTAGTTTTGGTGAAGATGAGGCTTTTGACAAAACAAATACATTATGTGCTTGGATCGCTCTAATTAATGGATTTCAGTTTATATGTCTTAAGAACTTAAGAAAATTAAAACTGAAGCAAATAAAAAAATTATTTTTAAAATAAATAAGATTTAGATAACGAATCAAGTTGGAAATCACGCAATGTATTAGTAGCAATACGCATTATATAAAATTAAAACTAAATTTGATAAAGAAGTTCCTTATATCATGGACATTGTTAGCCAATTAGAACATTAATTTGTATCTGTTTAGTAAGCATTCGTTAATGTACGGTCATATTCCTAATTGCCTAAGCGTTTGATACTATACTTGTGATATTCTTTTACATACCTTATCGCTTATTTTAAATTATTGGTTTGCCACTGAATACTTACGTTTGCAATGTTTCCAATGTAACGTTTACATTCCTCCAATATTACATGTAATTGGAAACAGTACAATATACATATGTAGTAGAAGATCACAGAACTCCGTTATTATTATTCCAATACATCAATTATTAAAATTATTTTTTGATACTTGGTGTTTTCGAAATTGTTAGAAATTATAGAAATGATGTTTTGCACGCGCACATTCTAATAACTGATGGCATATCATGCATGGTAAATTATGGCAAGATAGAATAACGGGTAATAGTGAAAAATTATTTAAGTATTGCTATTCAATATGAACTTAGACTTGTATATTTTACTGTAGCTAGTTTATCACCTGTATGTAACGCGTAATTACCAAATATATTTTCGGCAATGTTTTTCTACACTGGCGAGAAAGCAGCTTTCTATGTTTCCACTGCTAGTAACCGGAGGAACGTACAGTTGTATTTTTCTTTATGTCTCGTAGTAGGAGATAATTCACGACTAAACGCTATATTTATTCATCATGCGAGAAAATATTTTCGAAAAATTAAGAAGCATTAAAGGCTAGGTATTCACAACAAATATCAAATAGCTTACACTTGCAAAATTTACATATTGTGAATTGGGTTGTACAATCTTGACGTCAATACTGCATTTATTCGCCTTATCTTACTGTTAGTGTAGTTGGAGACATAATTATAAAAAAAATATTTTTTATTTTCAAATGCCTAGTAAGCTTCTTTTATTAGGATCATTAAATTATTCAGTTTATTCATTGTTTACAATTCTTCTTTTTGCTGTAAACATATTAATTACAAGAAAATAAAATGTGCTTAGAGTTTATTATTTATACAAGAAGACGAAACATGCCATATGTATATGCGTAAGAAAGCTTCCGGAAAGAATTTAATCAAGGAGAACGTATATACATGTCCTTGTAAAATTACATTAAAACATAAGAGAATAGCGGGAAGCGTGTTACGCTGTACGAAAGGTTCGTATTTAGTTGCAATCGTGAAAATAAACAACAATGCATGCAAGAGTCTGTTTATTCAATATTTTTAAAATGTATAAAAGTGCCTATTTTTAACATACTAAAACCTACTGAGCATTTTAAAATAGAAAGTCTCGTAAATATCTCTCCGGCGATTCCGTTGATAGGCCCATGTCAATTCTTACTTTAAAGAAATTTGAATTCGAAGTGCGGATTTTAAATTCAAAATACGGATATTAAGTAAATACTAAAGCCGGGAATAGAAGACCGTAAAAACGCAACGCGATACAGGGTTTTTACGTACATCAGTATCATCAAGCAAAGACACATATGTTGCAATACATTGCAATTATTGAGATTGATTCAATTAAAAAATTCTGTGTTATACGGCTATCTACCTGGCCAAGTTTTGGTTAACGCGACCGATCGAGCGACAAACGAGAATGTATTTGGCGAGGTGAAATCGCATGCAACTATTTTAAATGCTTTGGGAGCGATAGAAATGATTTTTCATATATGACGACCACCTATCACAGGTGTTTCCAAAAAATTTTTTTTTTGTATTGACCACTTTTAAAAGAATGGTTCTCTTTACCGACCTTCTTCCAACACAACATAACAATAATTGCACGCAAAGTATAGAAAAACAAAATAAAGTGCAACAAAAATTTAAAAAGGAATTATTATTGTTTGTGCTCTCATTGTTTTCAATTTTACAAATACAAATAACTTTTCTGAAACAAAATTACAGATTGTCAATACACAAAAGTTCGATTTTTTTAGCTTTTGATGTACTGAAACATTTTTAAATATTTGGCATAAGTTGCTTGACATTTGTTTCAACATAAATGACAAAGTAGTCAGATGCGATTTAGTTAGCTGAAAAAATTCCAAACTTTTTTCTGACTGATGTCACGGCACTAACTAGATTGTAATTTATGTTAGAATAAAGTTCTTAAAACATCTCGTTCAAAAATATTCAACCCGTTTATTGTTTTTCGTAGTAGGATAATGACGACTAAATCTTGCTGTTTTTTCACTGTTGATCACGTGTAGATTGCGATTAATTGGCTATCCATGCCCAATCGACGCTTTGATCATCATTGACCCCCTTTAAAGTTTCACCGAACTCCTGATTTCAAATGCATTCGAAGTTGTAAAAGGTATGATCTAGGTAATTACGAAATTTTAGTTTTCTTGATACTCAGGACCTATGGGCTTCAAAATTAATTATTCGATTATTAGCCGGAACAAAATTTCGTCAAATTTAAATCTCATATAATAATATGCTACTCAGCGGGGATGTCAATTTAGGACAACTTTAACATTTTTAACTAAAGCGAATTAATAAAATTGACTCTGGGAGGTTATTACATTTTCACAGTGTTGGACCCGCCGTGTATTGGAAATCGAAAGTTAGCAGAATGCACTGAGAGTTAAAGCGACAAAATTAAGTTTTTAATGCTTTCTATGTGGTCTATTCTGAATGCACTAAAATGCAACGGATGACTTACTTGACTATCAGACAAAAACTAAATATTGAATATCTGCCTATTTAGTGGTCGAGCTATTATTGTATTTTCTTTTCGACTAAGTTTCTCCTTTCTTTAACATACGAGACTGTTTTCCCAATTTTTATTTACATCTTATTCTTGCACTTCTACGTGTCAGAATTACACTTTGCGAAATACCCCAAAAATTATTTGAAATGGTTCTTTTGTAAAATGAAATAGATATGCAACCTGTAATATAACAGCGCAACTCTAAGTATTTTTGGATTCATTCTCTGTAAGCAGTACCAATGCATATATAAAAATGGATGCTAATTGACTGATGTTTACGTTTGCGTATCAAATAGAAATGTAAGATATACTTACATATGAAATCAGCACATATCAAAGCGAAAAACTGTTACAACATGGTTGCAGTACCACACCAACCAAATAGAACTAACAACATTATAAAGAGTTAACCCATTTAAGCAACGTACACGAAGTTTATCTTACCGGAAGGAAATGTATCCTATATTAAAATGTTGTTACTACATTACTTTATTACTTTGTACGTTACTGGTGTATTTTGCATTGACTAGCATTCTGTTGAATACAACGAGGCTATTTTGGCAATGGGCTAGTTTATTTTAAATGGCTTAATAGTGTATATATTTATGCGTAGAAAGCCATCTACGTAATTCAACAACGTACATATACAATGTACCTTAATATCTTCGTCGCATTCGTACATACAGTGTGATAATAAAGTTTGGAACAAAATTCATAGTTACATTTAATTTCAAGATGCTATCTTGTTGACGTCAAAAAACGCAGTCAAGAACTTCGGTTTTTTAATGGATTTCATATTTATGTGTGTTTGTAACATGCCTTCACCAATATTTGAAAAGAACGGATTCGCATGTTTCGGGACAATGTAACCCTCCGAGAAAATGCCAAGCGAATCAACATTGCGAAATTGTTTGCCATGTGTGCGTGAAAGAAGGGAGCATGCATGAAAGACGAAAAAGGATCATTCGGCGTGAAGTACACGTTAAAAAACTGTGGCTCACTGTAGACGAATCAACAAATTCAAAGAAAAACTCAGCGGAAACTAAGTGGACCGTCACCTCCGTATTTGTAATCCAGCGCAAGACTTCAGCCGTGTCATTAAGCACGTAATATTAGCTACTTTACAAAAATCCGACATTTCAACAATCTAAGTGTTAATGTTTACGATTGATAGCTATACTTCTTGCTCAAATCTACGTTGCCTACTTTGTAACGTGTATACCTATGCGTTACATCTCGTAGCCGAAACTGTTCGCCGATACTGAGCTAATAGCTAAGACTAAAACAGTATTTGTCAAATGTCCCAACGAAATCGGCAATTTCGTGAACAGCGTTCTACTTTCCCAGAACCCTCAGAATGTAGCTGGCTACAGTGTTTTATTTTCAATATTACCATCCCCCCATTATCTAATGTTACAACTTGATGCCAACGAAGTAGCTGCCATCAAAGCAAGTTAATTGAAATTTCAAGATTATCAAGTTCAAATTCATTTATTTTCAAACTATTTTCAATAATTACCAATTAGCAGCGAATTCCATCCCTGCATTACATGTTTTCATTATTGTTAATGGAATCCTTGCAGATATAAAATTTAATAGTGCGCTACAGATGTAGCTAGCAGAAACCATTACAGATGTGCAAACATTACATCATTACATGTCGAACAGTCATTTTTGTTATATAAAAATATGTTTCACTACTACGAACAGTGCTCAAGGAAACGACGTTCGCTGTGACTGAGATGTTTCTCATTTCTCGATATGAATTATGTTAATTATATTATAAATTCTTACTTAAACGAGTTACGCATTTCCTAGTCAGGCGCCTATGATCAGGAACCGTAATTTGTGATCCTTACTTGCGTTACTTACTTACTTGAATTGCGTCCGCCTACCAACGGCAGCACGTATCAAAATGCACACTGTATTAATTTGACCTAGATTACAAAATATCTGGAACAAGAGTCACGAGTCGGCACCGCAGTGTAGACGAAATTTCCCACGTCTGCTCATAATGCACCTAAATTCAACAGTTCCCTCTTTTGTGATCCTTGTGTATCCACTCGGCATATTTTTTTCGTATACAGATATCACTGTCTTCTAGAATCGTAAAAATTGTACCTATTGTTCAAGTTGTGTTAGTATTGTTTGGTTTCTGTGAAAACTGCAAATAAAAGTTGCTAATACTAACGGACTTGCATTTGGAAATTACATCTAACTGGTTGCTGGTGTTAATGTGGTTTGGTCACCATGATAACAGTAAAGAAAACACACTAACATAGACTGCTCAGACAAAATTTCGACCCTAAGTAAAAAAGAGTTAGGTAATATGTATAATTCATTAAAAATTAAAATAAATACTATATCTTAGCTAATAGGACATGTAACCTGCGCTATTCTGACCGACGATATCCACAACCAAAGACATTTGTCAAAATAAACTTAAGCTTTTATGCTTATCCATCTTTTTAACGAAAAAGGAAACTCATATTAAAAAAAAAAGCTTCATACGTGCTAACAATAAGTGATGTAAGTTAAAATTGAAACGAAACGAAACAGTAATACGTAACACAATTGAAATATATTATTAACAAACTTAACAACCTTTATTGTAATTTTTATTGCAATAATTAATAGCTGCCTACTTATCTGCAGTGAACGCCCGAAAAAATACCGTTCCTGATGTTTGGCAAAGTGATCAATACTGAACTTCTTGTTCTTCCAAAGACGTTCTAATATAATGTCAAGATATTCCTTAGAGCAACTAAATCTTGCAAAAATTTACACTAAAATGTATTTGCATTTCGGATTTTTTGAAGCCAATAAATTTATGCA
>LR736858.1:7214716-7271548 GCA_902654985.2 Oryctes borbonicus
TATAACAAAAGGACTGTTCGGCATTTAATGACGTAATATTTGCATAATTGTAATGGTCTTTCTTTTATGTAGCACACTATTAAATTTTACTCTATTATAGACACTTTTCTCGTCAATGGGATTTCTAGCCCTCTTTCTATGTTACTTACTATTTGCAAGGATTCGATTGACGGTAATAAAGACCTTTGTAATGCGGTGATGGTATTCGTTACTACTTAGTAATTATTGGAAATAGTTTTGAACTTGATAACCTGTAAATTTTAATTGACTTGCTTTGGTGGTATCAACATCTTTGGTACCAAGGTACTGGGGCGGATGGACTATTGAAAATAAGACCCAATTGCGTTCCTCATCTTGTTCAAAACTAGTTGTGGGGTTCGGGCATATTAGGACACTGTTCTTGAAATTACTGAATTTGTTTAAAAGATTTGATAAATACTGTTATAGTGTGCGCTATTAGTTCATTTACATTTGGATAGGAGTGGTGAATAGTTTCGGCTATGAGATGTAATGCATCGGTGTATATAGTTAATTAGGGAACGTAGGTTTGAGCAAGTGGCCAGCACGAAGCGTAGTTGATCCGCTATCAATCATTACGTTAACGCTTGGGTTGCTGAGAGCTTTTGTGAAGCGGCTAATATCATGTTTTCAATGGTTTCAACAGTACACGATTGAAGCCTTGCACTGGTTTACAAATATGGAAATGATAATCCACTTGGTTTTCATTGAATTACGCTCAGTTCTGGAAAATAAAGCTAAGCTTTATTTTGCAAACTGGAATGCTTATATAAATCAAACTTATTTAAAAATATTATCTTTCGGCCAACTCATTGTATAAATTCATTAAAAATTTCCCGATCGTTATTCATTAAGCGGAACGCCTCGGCATCAATTTCATTTCCTGCACGAAACTTATGGTACTAACTTAAATAATGTATAGGCTACATATTTACGGCGGTACGGCAAATACTTCTGTCAGTTTTCCCCCATGCAGTTTGTTAGTAATTGTGGTACATCCTTTACTTTTATAATAAAGAGAAATTTAAATAAGATAAACATCCATGTTCAAAGGTAGTATATATACATCACTCACTGATTAGTTTTAGGCAACCCGCTAATCACCTGGTAGGTGCCTTCCTACCATACATTCCTTACCAAGATTGATGCGCATTGAATATCGCACATTTCGTTAAATTATCCAAGATAATAAATATGTGAATTTGGAAGATAATTCTACAAAGAATTCAAATCTGAAATTTCCAATTTTCTTCAAATTGTGTAACTATTAAGTTTAGTTCAGGAAAACAATTTGTTAATTTTAAGTTTCTTGTGGGATTGGTAGGTTTGTTTCTGCAGAAATTAGAAATTACAGTTGGAGCGTACCCGATTGACTGAACAAATTCACAAATTCCGCAAAAATAAAGATCATTTACCGAACGCAAATTTTTTACATCTTGTATATTATTCTAAGAAATATAATTAGTAGATGGTATCTAGATAAACAATTATAATGGGCATTGTATTTTTTGCGGTTTTTGCGGTTGGAAAATAATTATGTATTCGTGTGTTTCATCACATAAGTACTCGCTAATACTTAGGTGAAGTGAAGGTTGTTAATTATTTTCTTAGTAACTCTCCCGATAGATTTCTTCCGGTTTGTTAATTCCTTGTAGAATTACATCAATTTTTGCATAATTAATGGCCAAGATTCTGCTAGAACATTGATATCGTAGAAGATAAGTATGCTAGAGTTATTAATTGAGACATGTGTATTATATTATGGTGTTAAGTGTTACAATTCTTGAATATTGATGTAACTATCCTCGTAATCATTAAAATATGACCGTATGTGGTACGGTTGTGGCCTATAAAACAGAAGGGTCTACTGAATAATTTTCTTTTGTTGCACTTGAAATATTATACTTCTCTGCCGAATGTTATTTGGAAATACGCGCTAATCAAGATTGCATATTACAAATTAATGTTTCCCTCTTTCAACAACCGAATATCACCATCCACTTCCTGTGAAAGTGTTTGGCGGTTTGCGAATACCCAGGTATCCGAATGCGTACTTACACCGCTCGAAAATGATATCGATATTCATTGTGCAATGGGAGACATTTTCCTTTTTGTGACTGTATCTACCTACATAGTGCAAATACGGAACTACACAACGTTAATTAATGCTTCGATGAACATTTACGCTAGTATATGACTAATCCTTGGAAGCTATCACTTTCTACTAGGTACATTACGTCGTTATAAGTCAATATTTTTCTCTTAATTAATAAGCTATTCCATCAAGGATCTACCATCCAACATAATAGGTGTCAAAAGGATACATAGAAGGCCATTTAACGTACAATGTGCTATAATCATAATCATTGATTAGTAACCCTACTATACGACTGACTTTTTGTACATTTTTATGGAATGAAATTGTAAAGAATTAGGTTACCTGTATGTACGCCATGTTCCAAAAGTAACGTATCAAGTTCATATTTCATCTAACATTGTTTATTGTGGCAATTAACAGAGTTATTATATAATCCGTATAATTTTCCAATGAAACGCTCTGTATTTCCTTAAGTGCATTGATAGCCGGAGGGTTTTTTCCGATGTATAGTATGGGAATCTCGGAGAGAATCAAATGGCGAAAGAATTGAACAATTGAATGAGCCTTTTGGTTTTTTGGAAAAAATGTATGGCTAACTAAGCATCTTTCCTTCTATGAATGTAGTTCAGTTCTTATGGACTGTCTTATTAAACATATAATTACTTACAACTTTCCCGTTTACACATTACGTCACTAGTAACAGAGCGATATAGGCAACGAAAGAAATAACAATCCGGTAATTTTGAAGATTTCCGTACTGAACGTCGATAAAAACTCCCCCTGTAAATACTTTTCAAAAACAATTTGTTTTTGAATTTCTACATTAATTGTAGTGGTTACTGTGTCTTACCGTAATTGTAAATGAAACCCAAAGATATTCTTTTGTTACAGATTCTCTACTTCCATTTTCCTTTGTAGTATCCTTTTCTTGTATATATGATTCACTTTTCTATTAATTTTTTAAATGCGCTTCTGTTCAGGAGAACCGTTTCTTGTGTTGTAAAATACTCGTACATAACTTAGTTCGTAACTGCAGATGAGATTGGAGAGAGTTGCGGATCTCTACAAAGATGGTACCATTCACTTCGCTACTTAAAAAAATCCTGTGGAAGAGAGAAAGGCAATAGATTTTGATTCATTAATGCTCCATAAATAAGAAAAAAACCGGAATAGAATTTAGAATGTTTTTTTTTTCATTTCATCTTTTACGTCTACTATTTGCACTAATTAAACTAAATGCTATAGTTTTTAGACCCTTTTTGGAGCTAATTAATCGATTTCCCATGAAAATATATGACCCATCGATTAACATTTCGGATAATGAACATTGTCTTGGAATGAATTGTTGCTTGGTGTGGTCACCCACTATATTCACTTACTTTCGTATGAACAGATATTTCCACTTGTTTCTACTTCATCTCTTTTTCCTTAATTACGAAGAATAGTTTATTATCAGGTTTACCACGATCATTATTTGCTTTTAAAAGTTATTATGTGTCACTAGCTTAGGGTATTTTGCATTTGCATTTGCAAGTTATTTTGCTTACAATGTTTCTTTGTAACTTTCCCCACAATGTTATTTGATTATATAATTGCTATATTGAAAAAGTTCATTGTTTATCTGTTATAATTAGGTTCTATCACCGATACTTTTTTTCTTCGGGATTTATAACTTGCAAGGCTATAGGTCTTCACAATATACTGCGTATTCACGAAGTGCGTGGACACAAAATCGAATTCAAAATTGACTCTTGGGATAATTCTTAGCGAATTGCAATTCATTCTGAGGAAACAGGGTATCCACTGTCTACATTTGCGCCGATTACTCGCTTACATCTACCACTGAGGTAAGACTTAGTAGACAGGTTCCCTAAAACCAAGTTTTACTGATGGTTCACACTCTACACCATCATATGCCTTTGAGATACTGAAAAATATACCGGCTAACCTGTTTCTATTGTTTAAACCATCTAGTATTTTGTTTATGCTGATGTAAATAGACCCGATGGTAGATCTGCTTTTTATGTATGGGCTTTGCGACGACGATCATCAAATCACATCTGCTAATAAAATGCAATATTCTATTTGCAGCACTGTTTTAAAAATCATACAATCGCCGAGTTCAAAGCAATAGTTCTGTAGTTGACGATGTCTGATTTTTTCTGTCTTAATTTGTATACAGATGTTATATGTGTCCTCTTCAACTGTTATGTGAATATTTCTACATCAAAACGGTAATTGGTAACCTCAGAAGTAGGAGTTTTAAGTACTTAAACACAACATTTAACAACTTTGGTATAAATGTTGTCGAGTCGCACTGCTGAAGTGCACTTCAATTGCGTGTGATAGAGTACATAGATTTGGGATTTTCATGTATGTACTTCAAAATAAAATTCTATTGGCAACCATTATGACCACAATAATTAACAAGATTCTTAACATTGAAATGTGAATGAAAATATGAATTGAAACGAAAAATTTTTAGCGAGCTTTACAAGTGATTGATTACATTCTACATGTCAATTCCTATCTTAGACAATAACTTATTTATCCGTTTACTTAAGCTGTAAACATCATGGGTAGATCGAGAAGTTTTTTGACAACATTTAGAACTTGTCAAAACCCATTATTAAAACTACTTCATTTAGTTTAGTACAAACAAGGAGGGAATTTAGAACATTAGCACTTGGCGAGGAAACAAGGAAGTTTACACACAATAAGAGGAAGTTTTTAGGTAAGTAATTTCTAAATTTATTATATGCCCAGATCTAATCTTGAAAATAAAGCGGTGAATTGCATTTTTCGAAGTTGTAATATCTCAGAATACTGATATGTTCTAATAGATTAAATGATTTTTTTTTATTTCCAGAGTAGATGTGTTGCGTTTATGTTTGTTTTTAAGTGCTCCTAGAAATCCTGTTTTCTCCCCTTTTTCGTCAACATTCCAAATCCCTTTCTGGTGGTTGTATTTTTGGCTCTTGAATTAACGTTCTTCATTGTTCTCTTCAGAATACTTCCTTGATTCTTTTAACAGTTTTAAATGAATGTAGTACTTTTTCCGTTCATGAAAATTAAATGTCTAAATAGATTCTTAGTATGATATGTCTATTATGTAAATGTGTTTGTTTGCGTCTACTTGTTTATCCGTTGTCCCAGGGATGCCAGTCCAACGACTTCTTACTTTTAATAGTTGGCCTAACGATGATAGCTTCTGATGTTACAGATTGACAATGTGAATTTAGACTGCTGGATTCCAAATAATGTGTTGTGTAAGCTTTGTGTGTTGTTACAGAAAACTTATTAAAAATATAAATTATTGGCAATAATTGGTGACTTTAGTGATCCATTAAGGAAAATGTACAACCAGACATTTAAAGTTTTAATACACAGCTTATTAAAGTACTTTGATAGTAGTACGTGTAATTAAGAAATATGTTAATGTGGCACTAAGTTCAAACACTGATTGAAAGTACATGTACCGAGGAAAGATAAATTATGATGATGAAACAAATCACATTTTTAAACAACTCCTTAGAGTAGTAAAGAAAATATTTCGTAGTCGGCATTATCATTATATTGTTTCCATTTGTTATGCATCTGGCGCTTTTATCACATATTCATATTGTGGGGAAGCTGTATTAGGAAAAAACTGCATTTGTGTCCCACTCAGTCGATGAAATTAAAACAAGCAGCGCAAACAATTTTAACATCTGTTCAAAGTTTTCTGCGTACAAACTATAATGTGATATCTTGTTAAACATTTACCATATTTCGGAAGCAACATTATGTATAATACTTGAGTTGCTTCAAATCATTAACACACGATACATTCAGGTGTAGGTATGTACATCTTAGCCAACCTCGCATAAATAAGAATCAAATAGTGATACTGATAAGTCTATGGCTTCAGAATAAGTGCGATATAAGAACTTCACACAGCTTCGTTTATTAATTTTTACGTTACGCAAGATACTCAATGCTACACCACCAAGTAAATATTTACGTATACGCAAGCAATCTGAATACAAACATTTTTATCCACTGTTGATTGAAACCTTAAGCCTAAGAAGCTACTTACAAAATGAATCGCATAAAAAGATGACGATTACGTATATATGAAGTTAGCAATAATGCAAATATTCCGAAATGAAACAGTGCGATAAGAAAAATGCAGAACAGCTTCTACAAACAATCGCGTACCTGTATGGAGAGTATAGGAAGGAATTTTGAGCGTAGAATGCAGATTGATTAATAATTTGTTAGCATTAAGTTTGTGCATAGTGTATTTCAATTTTGTTCCGATTTTTTGTGTTGTTAGTCCGTTCGAACTATCGTTTTGTTTCTCTTGTTTTTTCTTGCATAGCACTGTAGCTTTGTTTATGTTCTTCGTTGTGGCCATCGTCGGTCTAACTGCGAAATTTTGCTAATAAAAGTATGGTTGTATTGACGAAAACTCCAAGAAATGCTCAATTAGATAACACTTGAATCACCGCTCTATCGTATAGGATCGGCCGCTAAGGAAATGGCAGCATTTCGGAAAAATCTCAAACCATGTAGATTATCTCAAAAACGAAGATAAATAGGGAGATATATATGGAAAATTAAAAAAAAGGAAAATTCGGATTGTTAACTAAAGTACTAACAGTACTTTAATACAAATTGCAAAAATAATAATGCTCTACTGTAGTAATACATACATCTCGACAGGGTTAATGTATTTGTCACCGTAAATTAGAATTCGACAAAAAAATGTCTTCAGAATAGTGGCCTTATTTCTTTATTTAACTTGTAACTGCAACAAGATACAATGAACACTCACAAACAGTTGAAAACTGTTTATAAATCCACACACACGCGCTTTTGTTTAAACAATCGATTTTGTTTAAACAATGTAAAGATAAATAAATTACAAAAAAACCAAACTAAATATACATACCAGCATATCACTTACTAGTTAATATTTAAGGAAGAAACTAAGAATATAAGACATTTTTTGTCGAAGTTTTCTGTAAATTTGAATAGCGTATGTTACATATTACATTTGTATGGAATTTAATAAAGTGAAAAGTAATTTTGTTTCTTTTATTAACACAAAATTGTGACGTTGACCAAGTCGACCTTCATCGTTATCTACATATATAAATCAACAAGATTTTAACATTTACGAAATTAATAAACAAATATCGCGACTATTATGCGAGTGGGTATCGTATTTGATCCCAGAAAGAAGTAATACTAACTTACCTGGTATAAAAATTGGATGGTCACTAACATATTCACCGTACCGCCAGCCTCTTTTGAATAGGATTTAACACATGTCTAATGAAATTTAATTTGACGAACGCTAATATAGATGTTACTACATCGCTATATACACACTACACAAATGATTGTTTTCATGTTTAAGGTTTTATAATCAACGCGTTTCTACGCGTAGTCGTCAATGTAATTATTTAAACATCTGCATAGGTGGTACCCTATAGTTAGACATTTATTTGATAAGAGCGATAGAGGGATAGAAGATAAGGTTTACGTTTGCGAAAAAAGAATGGAACTTTGCAATTGCTATTATTAATCTTAGCGAAATCGCGCTTTTGTGCTAAATTTTGCATAGCGATTTGATGTAGAGAACTCTTATTCTTGCTCTTTGTCCTTGTTCGCTGTCTTTTGTTGCATTTTTGACTTTCAATATGTATTGCACATTTCTTATTTTGCTTCAAACTCCTATTTGCTGCTGATTTACACTATTTCAAAATCTCCGCCAAACTTAAGACATTAATCTCACTGATGCACCGCAAGAAGGTCGAAAGCATATTCTAACAAAACAAATATTACACTCTTTGTAATGTCAGAACTGTTTGATGCAAGAACAGCAGAATATATAGGTTCTATGATTTTTCGTAAGACCTTTTTTTCGCATGCAGCGCACTATTTCCTCAACTATGTTTACACATCTACGATTTAACGAATTTCGCAAATCGATATGGACGATATTTCGGCGCTGATAACATCTAGAGAAGCTAGCACGAATATCAAAATAGTACTATGAGACAATTCTAGAATTAGTTTAACAAAAACAATTTAAAAGTGAACTCGTTTAATGACATTCGATGGCGTGACAGATGAGGCTGCTGATTGGAAAATAAACACCTTGCTTTCAAAGATAATGCGCCGTTTTTGGGAATAACAGTAGACTTTAAACTTATCTGGATACCGGTAAACAACATAAGTATCGGCAACCTCCGCACCACACAAGTTTAATTTATTATATAATTAGTCCGAGACGGCCGTTTCGAGGACCATTCGTGTCCTCGAAACGGCCGTCCCTGACTAATTATTATATTACTATATAATAAATTAAACTTGTGTGGTGCGGAGGGTGCCGATACTTATGTGTTGTTTACCATACTACGCCACAGTCCTTGCTATCTTAGATTTAGGTTACAAACTGCATGGAAAGAGGCAAACGATAATTTGATTTAAGGAAGAATAAATTACAAGTGTCACAAAATTGACAATGTTAGTTACAAGTGTAATGATAAGGTTTCATTAAAGAATGAGGTAGAGACTAAGCTTGAACCAGTGTATAAAGTACCTTATAAAATGGTGAATGTATAAATGCACAACGTAACTCTCTAAAATAAAAAACAAACTATGAAAGTAGATAAAAATAAACAAAAAGATTTTTAATGTTACTTAGAAAGTGAAATTGATTAGTTCTATTTTACATTATAATTAGATGAAGTTACGTAAATATTTCATTTATGAACATAATAATATTTAAATGTAATAACAATAACACATTTCATTTACCCGGAAGATGTAGTATATTAATATTAGATAGACGTATGTCGTAGTAGTGTTCACTGATGTCTTACGAATGGCATAAAACAGACGAAGGAAAGTCAATGAATTGTTGCGATAGCTAGTAAGCTTTAATTGATAAGCAGACATATAGTGATAAACAGGTAAATAACGAGTAAAGTATGAATTAAAACAATACTTTCCTTTTCTCTTATAAAAGTTAATGTGTAAAACCGGAGAAAGTTTTATTCATGGCAGGAAATAACTGTAAAATTGGTTGCCTAGGTTTTGGCGGCAGATGAATAATTTCTAGTTTAGTTCCAACATTATCAATTATTCTTAAAAACAGAAACAGCGTTATTTTTTAATTAAATTTCTTATTGTATGTTGCTGTGTTTTAATTGTTGTTGACATTCCTGACTTCATATTGATTTTGTCGCATCCGGCGCTTTGGTACACATTTTAAAACCTGCACCTCAACCCTGATGATGATAATATGCTTTCAACGTTACAAATTATTTTGGTCTTCTTTTTTTATTCATAACGTGATTGTCATGCTTTAGACAACTACACACTGCGTTCATACAGGGTAGCCCAAAATTAGCGTAAGAATTAGTATTATATTTCCCACTAATTTAACAACTAACTAAAAAAGTGAAAAAGTGAAGGCGCTTTTGACAATTTGCCTTAATCCATTCCATTGTTCACTTTGTTGAATTCGTGGCAATTATTTATAACATTGTTGATTATTTATTGGTATTACATATATAAGTGTCGACAGTTTTTGTTACATGTTATGATTAGTACTATCCCTCTTATAATGTTTTTATATAATTAGAAAAGGTAAAATTGCTCAATCTTTTATTGTAAATTTCAATTTGGTTGATAGTGCGGTCTTTTAGTTCTAAACCTTCATAGTTAGTACTAACTTCGATTTGCTTCTTGTTTAATTTCGTCGACGATGTGGTACATGGATAGATATCCAGTGGTGGATGCTACTTCTCGCATTTTTAGGATATTTGAAATTCAGTATTTCGTTTTTAAAACTGTTGTTAAATTGTTCAAAAAAAAATCCTACTTTCAAAAATATGTTTCTTTTCTGTTTGTTTACCTATGTTATATATGCATTATTTAAGTTCCTTTTCGCTAATCCAAGCGTTACATTCTCATAAAATAGCTGCGTTTGCACAAGCGCTAGATTGACTGGTTTAGTTCAGTTTGTAATATAAAGGATAAGAAATGAATATTGCTTGAAAGATAAGGAATAAAGAACATGATTAATTAGGCTCAAGAGAAATGTTAAGGTAGTAAAAATACAAAAAAAAATATGGCGAACGAAATTTCTATTGCAATAAACTAGTTGAGATTATCATTACTTTATTGCTATTTAGTAAACGTTACACATCTACAATACTTCTTAATACAAGATCGCAAATAAATTATATACAGAGTATCATCATACACATTGCTTGGTTTTTGCTGCAGTATCCTTATATCATGTCGATTATCTCTATTCCTAAAATAGGTAGATATTTATTTGTACATAATTATCTTTCCACACATAGAATTTCGAAACCACACGCAAAGACAGTTTTATCCGTTCATATATACGGTATCGTAAGAAGATGATGGTGAAATATCAAAAAATTAATGTACACAATCTTATTTGGTATTGAAGTTTTGTAGTCCCTTGTTGTGTTAAAACTACAAGCTCTTGGCCTTTATTACTGGACATCCTGAAAATAAATAAAGAAAATTAATTGAATTTGAATATGAGAAGTGTATGTAAATAGCAACAGTTGCGGAAGTATAAAAAATATTTAATGAATTTATTAAATAAATATTTTATATGGTGCGGAGTATGCCAGTATTTGTCATACTACTCTGCAGTCCTTGATAACACTATTAATTACGGTTCTTCAATCCAAGGAATTGAACCTCTTTAGCAACATATTATCATGTTAGATTACATTAGGTAAAAAGTGGTTTTGCAATTAGATCCTTTATATTAGCTTTGCCTTTTTTATGTGACCTAAACCTAACAGCCTTCTGAGTTATGGGTTCCGACTTTTGAATATTCGCCACATTTCTGACGGTCGTATTCCTGGTAGTCCTGTACAATTACGCAGTATGCGGTCGGCAGTTTGTTCTTCCACCTGGCAATTAATCAATTATTTCTAATTCTTTACGGCACTCTCACGTTTAAAGAAAAAGTGAAATTCAGTTACCCCCTTCGATTCGTAGCTACTTTTGTTTAATTCGATATGACATCAACGGCAACAGGTAATATAATACTCCTAGAACGAGTACTGATTCAAACATAAAAAAAAAATGCCGAATATTGTTCTGCGTCGGTAATCGTTACTTCAGCTACATCTCTGCTGTACAACATTAAATAAAATTATTAATAAATGAAATTGACAAATGTATTGCTTTGTAATTAAAATACTTACTACACACAGAACAGCTCATTTCATCTGTACCATCTCCACACCCATCTCTACCAGAGCAAGCGATTGCACTTGATCTACATCTACCATTTCCACATCTTAATGGGCAATATTCAGCAATCCTTCTTCTTGATCTACTTTTGCAAATATGGGGCGGTTCATCGCTAGCGTCGCTGCATCCGATAATTGCGTTACAAAATTCATATTCGGGAATACATTTTCCATCACCACATTGATAAGTATCCGGTGGGCACCCTCTTCTTCCGGAAGCGTGACAATCTACTTCGTCTTCACCGCCGGCACAGTCGCGTATGCCATCGCAACGACTGGCTTTCGAAATGCACTGACCATTGGATTTGCACCTGAATGCTTCGTGAGGACACTTTGTGCGGGTACATTCTTCATCCGAACCGTCACTGCAGTCATTTCTACTGTCACACACAAAGAACCAGCTAATGCAGGTTCCGGTACTACGGCACTGAAAGCAAACAAATTTTAGATAAGAAGGGGTAAAAGTAAGGAATAACGTTTTTCGTAGTAATTAATCTGGATTCGGTCGCAGGCCGAGAAACTCACGTATCTCAAGATAAATTCACAAACCGAGACATTGAAAAGTTATAGTTAGCTTTGAAACTAAGAATGGACTATTATCAAATCAGGTCTATGACATAAGGAAGCTATATTTTAAAGAAAGGGTAGAACACCAGAAGGTGATTAAAACATATTATATTAATGTGATAATTTCAATAGGATATATTGTATAAGAGATAAAATTCCATTCTAATCGATTGTCACATATTTTTGAATTTACGAGCTTTACTTGGTGTTAACTTAAAATTGACTTTTCTGATTTAATGTATTTTCACCATAAGAAGTAGTTTAGTAATTTAGATTTACAGTAATCGATAAATCGAACAAGACATAATGGAAGATTTCATCACAATTAAAAGGATTTAAATCGGACACTTCCGGGTTCAGAGTGATCATATATCACATTTTATTTACGTAGTACTGTTTGTCTTAGAATTTGTTGCAACTGTAGTTCTAGATACAACGTAAAAAAGTTGTTTTTGTTATGATTACCACTATTATTACTCACCTGGAAAGTGCCAGCCATGCAACCAGTATTTCTCGCCGAGCAAGCTCTTGTCGAATTCGTTTTCCATATACAGTCGCATACACCATCTATGCATTTAGACGATGGATCAGCTGCCCGACATTGAAGATCTGTGACACAAGGCAGTCCTAAACTCACTGCTGCGTAACTGTCTTCGATCCTTCTGCGAATTTCTTGCGTTGATGACGATTCTAAACATATAGGAAGCTTTTTGCAATTTTGTTTTGGTATATTATTTGATGGGTTGTTCGTTGATACATTTGCAACGGCCCAAAGTAGTCGTAACTCTCGATTATGAACGTTTTGTTTTTCTTCTTTACCGTCATAGAGATAGGTAGGTTTTGAAAAATCTCCGTTCGCAAAGGTGCAGGTCACTTTGTATATAATTAAACGGCTAATTTATATTTGCTAGTAAGTGGTAAATAAATTATTTTCGAAAAAGTGAATGTTGCTGAAAAATATGGAAAACTCTAGTTGAGGTCTAATTTAAGAATGTTAAGATGTAAAACGCCTTAGTTTATGATTAAGTTGGTCGTTTCAAAAAAGCGAATGGATTCCTACACGAAGAGCGAAATAGTGTTTGGAATATAAATAAGAAATACGTACACTGCGCAATTTAATTTTACGGTCACCAGTAATGCCTCGGTACTTTACTATTGTTAGTATTGTAGGCCGTGTAAGGGATTTTGAAATAGCCTACGCATTGGAATATGCCGTGTATAATTATTTAAAATTATATTTAATCACACATAATAACTATTACTTTGCGGCGTTCTCGTTTATAATAGGTGCGATATAGTAGGTTACCTACATTTTACCTACTGAGTATGCATTTAATTTTCGTTATTAGCAAATCTATTTGCATTTTAGAACCTACCGCAAGTATACGTTGGTTTCGTAAATGTATACCATTTCCAGAGGAATTCAATTTCACTGTATTATATTGTGTACGTTTTCTTACATACCCATTTATGAACAAAATGTAGCAGAACAAATTTGATGGGAGGTAAAAAAATTATTGCTGTCAAGAACTCGAGATCTTTCGAACGAGCCCAAGCTGTGTCTTTGGATGGGCCGTTTCAATCTGTCAATTTTTCTCAACATTCGCTATACTCAACCAAGTTTTTCAAATTTGAGATTTTTAAGAAATACCAACGATTCAATGCCTAATATTTTGAACGCCTAGAGTGGTCCACCGTTGAGAAATATTGGCATTTTAGAAAAAGACAAATTATCCCAGGAAGTAAGCTAGGAACGCGTACCGCTGAACAGAGTTACTATTAATTGAAAAGAAACGAAAAATTTAAAAGGTGACATTAACTGAAATAAAGTCTCTAAAAACCTAGTATTGTGCATTTCTTGAAGAACATCATTGTACATCACTAATAAATAAATATTTAAGTTAATTCTGCTGAGTATAACAAAGACATTAAATTTAAAATAACTAATAGCTTGGTATTAACAAAAAGAATTTTTTTTCCTAACAAAAAAACCTACCATGTACAACATAAAACGATAAATTGGTATATCTTACTCGTTGTTGTTGATTCCGTTTTTGCTGTGAAACGTTGGAACGTTGGCGGAGTAGTTTCAATTGATCTAGTACTTGTATCTGGCGTTACTGTAGTGGTAGTTGACGAAAATAAGATAGATGTTGGTACAGGTGTTGATTTGGGTTCCATTATTGTCGTTCTTCTAGAAACTGCCATCCTGGTTGTTACATCTAATGGTCTAGCTGGTGTCGTCCTTGTCTTATATCTCGGCAATTCCGTCGTAGATGCCGGTCTTCTTCTTTTTTTGTATCCATGGTTAGGCTTATATGTCTTTTTCGGAAAAGATGTTGTGGAATAGTCAGTAATATAATTAGATCTAACATCGGTTGTTGTGGACTTTTCTAAGGGTTGCGCTGAAGATTTTAAAGCGGATGCGGTTGCTGCAGCAGTGGTAGTAGTAATTGCCCTTGTTGTTGTCAGGGATGTTGACGTCGATGCTGTTAAAGAAACGTCCTGGGTGAATATATTTGAAGAAACGTCTTGGAAAGCTGAGCGAACACAAGAATCTCCAACTTGCCGGAACGGGGAGTTACACTGGCAACGTCCAAACAAGTTGGGAATTAAAAAGTCGCAGTGGCTATCGGCAGTCCACAGGCGACAATGAGCATTACTGTAGCAGACGTTTCCTGGCCTAGCAGCTAGAAAGTAAAAAAAATTAATGAATCTTTTAAAAATCATAGCAGTAATGATGTATAAGTAGTTGTTTATTAGAAAATTTTAAATAAACATTGTTTTCTTTCTGTTTTTTTTTTTGTCACGAGTATTTAATTTCTAATTTATTTTAAAATGTTGACATTATTTGCATCTAGTTCTATCCGAATGTGAGATCAAATTATCATTTTCGATATAGTATCCTACTATACAATTACAGTTATAGTTACAAATGGTGTTTAAACTATAACGTATATTCCTTTACCCATAATTAAAGTTAATTTTATTTCTTTATGGTTGATCTTGCTGAAGTTAGTTTTTTTTTTTCAAATTCTGCCTAGCGAGATAAACTCAACAATTTGCAATATTGCAAAGCTTATAAGTAAATAGTGTTATATTATGTTTATTGAATATTGGACAGTGTATTGGTTTCTTATGACTCAATTATTAGTGTCAATGAAAAAGATAATAGCTTGTTTATTACTACATCAGTTTCTCTCGAGTTGTATGAAATCGAACTTCGTGAATATAAATATGTAAACATCAACTGATAGCATGCAAGACAAAAAAGAAATATTAGGATAAGTAATATAAACCAACGAAGAAATGGGTGAATATTAGTCAGAGTTGAACACTGACAATAAGTAATATAAGTAAATATATTACGATGCACAATCTCCTTTCTTTGATACAATTAAGAATCCCTCCTACGCCTGAAAAATCATAAAACCATGCAAACATTTGAACGTTTTAACAAATATATCTGCATATCTGACGCAGAGCAGATGGATGTAAACCCAGCTTTATTCCATAAGTAACAAAGCGCGCCAATTGTCAAAAAGTCGATGTTTATTTTAGTAACCTCACCTCTTCTTTTTTCCTCTTTTAATTTGGTGGAAAGCCGGAAAATCTCTTTCACCTATTAAGGTTTCATTTAATTATCGAGTATTTAGCCGCTTCTTCTATATTCTAGTTTATTCTTATTTGGGACGATCCGTTAAAAACGAACCACTTTGAAGAATGCAACATATTACATACAGGTTGTGCCAGTTGTCTAGCAAAGTTACATACTGTTAGACATATCACTGTATAACAACGTCATACGAGGTTATATAGTTCATTTTGTGAATTTATTAACCGGACTGATGGTGTACATGACTCTCATTATCGAGGTACCGGCTTCGAAGTCAAGGTTCGCAACTCTCAGATTAGTCTAACATTTAGCGATTGCTGAAGGTAAACATCTTAAGACGGGCTCATGGGTAAAGTTCGCCATTTTCCGTACGCTTCACGAAATTAGCAGAGACTAAACAGACTCGTGTTTATTCGTCTCATGAGAATGGGTTCGTATTGCTTATTAGTTTCCCGGAGAGTCGACAAAATACGAGTCTGTCTAGTCTCAGCTAATTTCGTGAAGCACACAGAAAGTGGAAAACTTTACTCATGGCCGACCGATGACTCCTGTAATAGATGAAAACTGATGAGCGATGCGAAGGCATAAATTGAAGAATCTGTACATTTACATTGAGGGTATATTTTTTCTTATAATATGCGTTGTTGCTCATAGTTATTTTAAGAGCCTTTACGTACAAATAATTACAGCAGTTTTCGTGTCTCCGTTCTTTGCATTTTACTTTATCCAGTCTTGATACTCAATCCCGCATTCTGGATAAGAGTAGCATCTGTTTTCTTTAATTTTACTAGCTGAGTCAAAATTTAAATTAAATTGGACCGTGCTGAATAAGATTAGGAACTGGGTATTCTTAAGTAACCATTTTTGTATACTCTTGTTCGACAAAACATTCTGAATTTATTAATTTTTTGGGATTATGCTTACTTAAAATAATGTATTTTCATATTATGAGGTAACCGACTTGAAGTGTTTTTTTTTACAAAATGATAATTTCTAAAACTGCAAAACATATTATTTTTACGTAAACACTTCCGGTATAGCTAAAGTTCTAATTTCAACGAATGAAATTTTTTTAGTAATCTTTAACTATTACTTAAAGAACTACAATTACAACATTTCTCGTATTTAAATAGGTTTGATATATCTGTTGCGTACCTTAGCTCACATTTGTACAAATCACTGAATGTATATGCATATTTAATATACCAAGTAATATAGTATCGGATAATTTAACCTACCCTATTAACAACTTTTGTTATGTGTAATTTAGTATTTTTGTAAGTTTCGCAGATAATCTAGAAACACCCATTTATGTACGACTATCTGCAGTAATCCATGTAAAAAGGACGCGCACACAAAAAAGAATGAAGTGGTAATAGCGATCCAGGAGTGAAAATGAATTTCGTCGTCATAATAACATTAAATTCCACTCGAGTTCCCCTTTTCCGGTCTGGTCGGTCCATCTGTGATAAATCGGAGGCCTAAAAGCATTTCGCTTCGCCTCACCTAACAGCAATATAGCGGAAATCAAAAACCGAAATCAGAATCAAACATCGCACTTTCACGACATAGACTTCCCCCTACGGCGGGCGGTACGACATCTGAACTCAATCGGTTTCGGTTCGAGACGCTTTTCCCTTTCACGCTTCTTATCTTCGACGCCCAGATGTAATATATTGCCAGGGTTACGAAACTTTCTTATATAATATTCACATGTGGATATGATGAATTGTGAGAATAATAAAGGGAGAATTCTGGAAGAAAATCGTTTATTGCATGATGAATCGTTACCATATACATTGAGATTCAGTACATTACTACATGTTGCATTTAACCGCTTATAGAGGTCCCTTCTTCTTCTTATTCCTACACCCTAAGACAACACGAAGGCGAATTCATGTGACAGAGAGCAAACCTTCTCTTCAAATAGTGTCAATTTTGATGCTCATTTTCAATTATTTCAGCAGGTCAATTTTACTACAAGATGGTACCATAGCGATCGGAGCGTTACTGAAGCGTTGTGGTAAGAACAATAGAGAAGCGTTTAGGCGCGATATATTTTGTTTACATAGGCGGCATGAAGTTATACTAGGTAGAGTTCCAGAATTGGTGCGAAGTTGGCGAATGTAAAGTGTTTTGAAAAAGATAGAAGAGTTTACATGCAACAAGTACAGCGCGCTCACCTAATACGTGGATGGCAAATAATTCCTTTCCCGAGCAATTTAGAGTAAAAGTTTTCAGATAAAAAATATTCGGAGATAGCTTCGATCTTACAGGCTAGAGCAGTGATTCAAATTTTCTCCAAAGTTTTCGGCAATAGGTACATCAATTTTTTTATATCAATTATCGTCTACAAGGCCATCAAAATCAAAATCAAAATCATCGCCGTTTGTTTCATATTATTTCAATTTCTTTAAATGGAACATCGATTTTTTTTCTAAGGGAGGACAACGTTGGAAGAAATAAAGAATCTTCACGTTGAAAAATGTTTAGAACAATAATATTCTACACCGTGGTGGAATCTGAAATGGAGAATTTTCCTACTGCAGCGAAAACTTTTTAGCACCAAACTGGAGAATTTCTTGGTAAATTCGAACACCTAAGTAAGTATATTCAGTGTGGGTGAGACTGTTTAACATCACGCCAGGCAAGTTTGAGTCCCGAGGAGAAGACATTAACCCCGAAGGAGAGACACTTTTTAACACAGGGGAAAACACCGGTACGGAGTTTTCTTCACTGTAAACAAATAATTTTTCACCGTTGAGATAAATGTTATAACTCCAAAACGGAAGAATCTTTTACTGATAATATTCTACCGTGAGGGAAAAATTTTAACGCCGCGACGGAGAGTTTTTTTACTACGGAAAGAATGTTAACACCGGAATGGAGAATCTTTTATCACCATGGGGAGAAATCCTTAACAGCGAAACAGTGACTTTGAAACACTCCAAAATTTTAACTCACTTGATTCTCACTGGTGCAAATGGACGTGAAGGAATAACCAGACGATGTTAAAACGGTGCCAGATCTAACTCTGTACATTTATCAGCGTACACATAGAAATTCATTATAATTTACATTTTTAATAAATAACAATAGGTACGATAAATCTACGGACTTAAAGGTTTTCGCCTACGAATTTCTACAGATACTTGTTTCAACTTCTACGGAATTAATTAGCTGTAAGGTTGGCAACGCTAGTGGGTTTGGTAATGGTGATGAAAATTGATTACCTTTAAAACGACGTATAACTTGATCCTCATTCCCTTTGTTGATAAGCGAAGGGGTTGGTACTTCTGTTGGGGAAATTAAATTGGAAGGTTAAATTTATAACAACAGCATGATTTACATATGTATGTATTTTCGCATGTTTCGGCATTGTTGTCATGATTCGTTAGTTTCATGTCAGTTCCTTTGCCATATAGTTTCTCGGATTCCTAGTTTTGATTTCAAAATACATTAGCAAAAGACACCAATTGCGTATATACACTTTCCTTCGACATTCTTTATCAATTGCAGTAATACAGTGAAGATAATAATAAACTGTGAGTATTCGAAACCATCGTTTCGATTACGAAAAATGTTTTATTTTGTTTATTAGAATAGTACTTACGTATACATACTTATATACGTAATCACATACAGGCAAAACAATTTCCAATCTGATAATGGTGCGCAAGTGTATGGAGAGAAAATATATCTTGCGTAAGTTCAGACGAAAATATGTTAAATTCGAGAATTTTCGGGGCTTTTATATTATACGAATCTGTCGGCCTTAATAGCACTATAAAACATTATGGCAGGATTCATAATATATGTATATTGGAAACCGTGTTATTTATTACACAAAGAAGAGGATATTGTGGATACATCTTTTTATCTGATTTTATCCAAATTTATAGCCTTTGTACTTAGCAATGATGTGAATTATATGTTATTTAATTATAGATAAAGGGAAATAAAATTGCATTTTGTAGGAACAGTTCTCTCATAAGACATAGGTACGTACTATGTACATATATCACATTTTATTTTATTATCATTTTGATTGGACAAAAACACGTAATAATCTTTAAATAATATATTTTTGACGACATTATTAAGTTGCACATATTTGTTATCGTGAGTGACTCCCCAATGAAATGGGGGAAAAGATTTTGTTATTTTTTTTAACGTGTTGGCGGCTCAACGGGGTATACAAGTTTAGAAGCTTGTCATAACCTCAGGAGCCTTTAGTATGTAAATTGTATGTGTAAAGTTTTCTGTGATGAAACGCAGATTATTGTTGTCCAACATGCGGTTACACAACTCGAAATGGTACCAGACTCACTAAGAATGTTTGATTCTAAGAGGACTCGATCGCACAACACCTAACTCTGCACAACTGATATTGTTTTCCTAGGTCTTGTGTAGCATTAGAAATTCAGTTATTATTTCTTTCGCGCAAATTATAAGTTTATGGATTTTTCCAATAGTGTTAGTTTAATGCTTGCATTGCAATCGAAATTCACTTTTTCTTTTAATTTAATGGTGTTAAATCGTAGCTGGTGGGTAGCAACTGAAGTCTCGGCGTTGCGGAAATTGACTGTATAAATGCCTGAACTGCTAAAACATTAGCCTATAGCGCTCTTTCTTACTGCCAAATTATATGGCAAGTATTTAACTTTTAATATCAAAATACCGACGTATTAAGATGTTCTTCATTTGTTCTAACGAGATGTTTTTTTAAGCAAAATTTTTAGTATTCCTTACGTGACGGGGAACATTTACAGACGTATTTGCAGAAGGATATTGGAGATTCGGATTCAGTTCCATATATACCCCTCCTTGTAGCATATTTATTTTAATTATTATTATTATTAAAATATGAAGGGGTAAAAAAAACGCCTGCACTAATTATTTTAGACAAAAATTTCTGAGTCAAATCCTTTTCTTTCTTCATAATTAAAGTCACTAACACAAATTTTATACTACACTAATAATTAATCAAATTCACATACTAGAAGCAAGGGATGCTAGCATAGTCGCTAAAAAATAAATGAGCTAACCGAGAGAGTACACGCGGTTTATTTTAATGGCCATTTCGGTATAAAATCCTTATTGTGCGAACAGAATTAACCGGTTCAGCATGCTTCCACACAACTATAAACCGTAGCGCGAGGAAATTAACTAACAGGTACCAGCTAGAACAGTGAAACCGTTAACACATTTTCAGCATTTGCACGAACTGCCAGATCAAATGCATGCGTTTATTTACATATGCAATGTTTCGGTTGCCTGTTGTACAAATATATTAATGAACATAATATTGTAAACATGGCATGTAATAAAGTTATATTTATTGTAATTAATGCATTAAACAGCTTTAATATGCTTTTTGCCTTCCATTTATTAGTACATGGAGATTGAATCACCTTATAAAATTAGCATTTCATACGTGAGAATTTTATTTCTTCAATGTATACACTGTATCTTGGTTGGTTTTTTTAATGCGAGGAAATTGAAACAAATCGACGTAAAATATTTTAGAAACTAAAACGAAATACACGTCTACTTTTATTGGAAGGAAAACACGTTGATTGACGTACGAATCCCACAAAATAAAGCGCCAGTGTATCTTTTTCTGGAAAAGAGTGCGAAACTGACAAATTAAAAGACGATAAGTCTATTGTATTGTTCATATTATAATGCAAAACTAACTGTTCTCTACTAATTGCGCCATGTGGATCCTTTGCAAAAAAACACACCTATGAATTTAGGAAGACGTGTCAAGCAGATTGTGTTAAAAAAACTGTATACTTGGAACTTACAATTGATTGTTTAAGACTCATTTGTTTAAATTATCTATTATGACAACTTATAAGAAAATCTTCAGATTTTAATGAAATCTGATAGAAATGGATGGTATATTAAAGTCTGTTGAAATTCACTTTTAAAGTTGACGAATTTTCAGTTTTCTCGATATAATTGCAGAACAAAGAGAGATAAAAGGTTCTGTCGAAATTAATCTCTCTGTCCTACCGTTCTTGAATTTCATTTACGGTATATTTTATACTATTATACCAAACTTTCAAACTAATTTGATTAAGTGCCTCTTTCCATAATTGTAAGTATCCTTCCTTCGACCTGCCATATTTACCAATATGCTTCATATCTTCATTCTCTTCGTCTTCTAATAAAATTTGCTTATCTGTTAGATATAACTAATAATGATACTTACTTACTTCAGGAACTCTGTAAACGGTTTGAAGCAAAATTCAAGGGAAAACAGCTTTTGCTCAAATTATTTTTAAATGTTGTAGACACAAAGGTGACGCTCATTCTTATGTTTTAATCACGTATTTTAAAAGATCCTTGAATATGTGTTTATCCTTTTCTTCTACTTGTTCTGCAGTCATATTGAGACAATTGGAAAGTGTAATTAAACCGAATATACATCTCTTTTATGTTTATTTTGCGATATCATTTAACGGAAAGCCAAACAATGTTATATACACAAAGTATTACTAAGGTGATAAATCAAATATTATGCATTCGTTCATTTTCGATTTATTTTCGTTGCTCGGTAATAACATAGCTTTTGTATTAATTAAAACTTCTTAATTGTTGAGAATCCGCTTGATCCCACATTGTGTAAGTACTCTCCGTTTGTTGAGTTGACAATCCTGCGCGACCACCGACTATTTCCGTGTAATTTCCATTTTCACAAAAATTATGGGTGTATACCGTAAGCAAGCAAGAAAGGTAAGCGTTTGCACGTCTCACTGGTCATTTGCCTTTATAATTAATAATTAGCACGAGCTCATGGACAACGCGTCGGATGATTTTAATTAGCGTCTAGACTATTTTCCGTTGCATATCGTGTACATTGTACCTGACAAAAGATACACGAGGAAATCGAAATTGTATTTGATCTCTCATTTATGTCACCTGCCATTGGCTACTTGTTGCCTAAGACAAACTTCTTATTTTAATTAACCCCATTTTCATCAGCTACGTCAAATTATAATTTTTATTTCTTC
Source organism: Oryctes borbonicus (assembly GCA_902654985.2). Lineage (NCBI taxonomy): Eukaryota > Metazoa > Arthropoda > Insecta > Coleoptera > Scarabaeidae > Oryctes > Oryctes borbonicus. The sequence continues at coordinate 7,237,343 of LR736858.1, forward strand.
ACTCAAAGTTTGTAGCCTTTCAAATCGTGGCGTCCCAGGTGTCCATTTAGCTCGCCTTGTAGTAAGGCTGATAGGGGATAGTCGTATTGGGCGTTGCTTATTGCACATTGATTTTCAAAATTCACATTCAACGTGTGTTATCTACAATTCAGTGGTCGCCGAATTGGGGTACAAATTGATAGACCTGCCACCCTACTCACCAAGTCTGACCTCCCAGTGATTTCATTCCTAGGTTTAAAACTTCGCTCGAAGGTTAGAGATTTTCATCGTATGAAGAGGCTATAACAAGAATGCGATGCAGAACAAGATACCACCCATAATTGGAACGAATTAAGGAGATGGGAGCATAGCTGGAAAAAGTTTAGCCTTACAAGATGATTAATAAAACTAAAATTGACAAAAAAATTCTTGTTTCTGTGTTAGCCTCGAAACTTTTTAGGACTACCCTTGTACATGCTAGATGTTAAATACATATTCTGTGCTTAACGTTAAAAAATTGACAATCATTTTACCTCCCACGTAATTATTTCCTGTTTGTACAATGTATTTGCTAAGAGCCTTTCCTGTTTGTACTGGAGTTTTCCGTTAGAATACGCGAGGAATAAGATATGTACGCCTTTCTTTTGTCTTTACCGAGGATGAATATCCTCTACGTCTTAAAGAATATTTATTAACGTACGCGCTTTAAAACAGCAACGTAACGTATAAGAATATGAAAAGGAACTACAGAGAGCGTTTTATAGAGGACGTTCCAGATTTTATTGGGCAATGAATAACTCTATTGTAGGAAAGAAATGGCGTTAAGTGGCAGCCGATTTTCCACAAAATCCTATCTTTGGAAGTAGGTGAGGGTAATCTACTCTTTTTTGGTCGCCTATGTATCACGTAAACATTATGAATTACATGAAAAACTGTACACAACGGTTGGATTTCGTAGTAGTGTTTATTTAATGAGCTGTTAAAATATATTATTGAAATCTACTACTTACGTGCTAAACAAGTATGCTTCCTAAATTGCAAAAATCCATCCACACACCTACAAACGCCGTCTAAACAGCTGCTATTTGCTACCTTCATGGAACATTGCTCAGACACCAAGCAATCATATCCGAGCAAAGTTGCTGAAAAATGTTACCTTTTTTTTTACTTCGTCAAATTAAAAAAAAAAAAACTTACATTGGATGCAATAGGTGCTATTAACTCTGGCGTAGTATGGCTGGCACATGCATATGTTTTGCGAACATTGTGAGCCTACTATGTCGTCTTTACAGGATTGTTCGGTACTGCACTCCGATCCGAGCTCTCGAGCTGATACTTTGTATGCGAAGATTTGGATCTGTAGCAAAGAACAAGATAGGATAAATATATTAATACTTTAAAAAGTCTTTAGTTTATTAGATGGAGGTTTAAGGTAGATATATCTAATGATACACCTTGCACTTCCAGACATCGACCACTAGAATTTTGCCAAATACCTACGACAGGGAATTTTTAGTGCGAAACGTCGTATTAACATGGGGTTTGCGGTTTTACTTTCTTATTTGAGATAATTTTTATGCCTAATTAAAAATCAACCGTTTTTTCTAATTCAATATAGTTCTACATTACTTAAAAGCAATGTTAAAAAACCCGAACTTTTGTAAATAACACGAAGAAAAGATGCAGATCAGCAAAGGAAAGCCTACAACATCTGTTCAATGAATCCAGGTATTACTGCCTACTTAGATGAGGTCGATTTAGTTTATTCCTCTTTTTAATTATTATAAGAGCAATAATTTGAATAAATTGTTACTTTGCGGACAGCTGTATGTATAAAGGTATAAATATAAGGCGATAGACACGTATTATAATGTTCTATTTTAAACTGATATAAACTGCATAAGTAAAATCACTTCAAGGCTTAGAATAAAGTAAAATGGCAGTGTAATAAATGCAGTTTATTTTGTTTGAAAAAACGCTTCCTAAGTTGACATATTGCCACAAATTTGACCGGGGTCGGCGGGTGGGCGCGGTCGCCAAAATGAAGCAAAGAAAACGACATCATCAATGCTGACTGACTCTCTTAAGTAAAATTTGTTTTAAGCTAAGAAAATTAAAAAAGTTTTCAACAATTATAAAACTATCTTCTTAGATCAAGAGAATAAACAAAAACAATTCGTACAATCGTAATTTAAATAAAAAGAGAGCACCGGCCACAGTATTTACGTAATTTTGACAATAAGTCAGTTGATAATTCTGAGATTAACGTATCTTCTTCAGGAATACCGGTAAAACCGAACGCCTATGTAAATTACAGTTTTCGTAATTAATTCCATTCTGAAAGGTAGTCTGGAAAATAAAATAATCAACACCCACAAAGTATAATGAAATACGTACAAATAATTCTTCAATTACCCTTAAATCGACGTCTGATTATAAGCGAAATATCTTAAGTACTTGGTTTTAAGCACCTATTACAAGAAACTGCTTCTATTACTACAAACTACATGGAGTTTTATTATTTAACGGTGCGGTTCCCATGTTTATACTTATAATATATATTTGAACATAAATATGACTATTAAACGAAACAGTTTGTAATAAATTCTCCTCCGATCTTCATAGACTACGTTTAAATTCGTAGGTAACGGTAAGTCGCTATAAGAATATAATCGCAACACGAACATAATTTGTACACACACACGCACTTTAATAAATACATCCAGACAGCCAGGGAATTCGATGTTGTTGATATTACGAGGCAGGAATTTTCGAATCGTTCTAACGGTCTTCGTGAGTTCGATGTAATTGATGCGCTCCTGTCAATACGATACGGTGGAAAATGTTTTGTTCGTAGAGGCAGTCAACGTGCGCTTCTTCTCTCACGTTGCGTTGTTGGTATTTTGTTGTTGCATTTTTAGGAAGCATCAAATCGTTAATGATTTACCATAAGCGAGTAGCGATAGTGGAACAGATTTTGCGCGTGTCGTGCAGAAGGAGGAAATTAACCGTTCTCAATGTTGCATGGTCTTTAAATGAAGGACTCGTTCTGCCAGTACGCATACAAATAATGACTGCAGACTGTATAAGGCGTTACGTTGCCGTAATAGACAATTATACGAACCATGCTCGTACTATACTGAGTGATAATAATGAGGCGATATAAAGCAATGAAAATGAGGAAGAATTAAATCTAAAACTTTTTTACGGCAGGCCTCCATAAAGAACAGTACCGTTCTCAGGCGTTAACTATCAGAAAATTTCTCCTATTTTACGTTATACTATTACGTAACAGTATAAAAATTATTCTTACATCCTCATATACCTTAGACTTCAAAACCGAGTATTGTTATTGCCCCTTCACTTGAACAACTCTTCATATAACTCTTAAAAGCAAAAATTTTGCGTTAAAAATTTAATTTGGCTGCATAACTGCATATTCCGCCTACTAAATTTACATTCTATTTAATTGATGAGGACCATTCGTGTCCTCGAAACGGCCGTCCCGGACTAATTATTATATTACTATGTAATAAATTAAAATTGTGTGGTGCGGAGGGTGCCGATACTTATGTGTTGTTTACTATTCTATTTAATGGTTATTGCATCAAAGGATTGCTTTCTATTAACAATGCAATACCTAAATTCACAGCTCCACGTTTTGGATTTCGTACCAGCGTCATTAAAAACGCTTGTATTTAGACCAAAACTATATAATACTCCATAATCTAAACCACAGTGGCTCTCACACCTGTATCAATTAGCCATGACACCCTTTCTAATCTAGAGCGATCGGGTAGATGCCTAACCTAACCGGAAGTGTCAAAAGAAAAAATAGTTCGATTAAGTGTACGATTCGTCATGCCCAAAATTAAACAAATATTCGAAACAAAATCTTAAACAAAACGAAAATGTTACAACAAAAAGACAAAGACAGCAGTAGCAGGTCCTGACAATACAGTTTTAAATGTGTTAGGTAAGATAAAGCTAAAGTTAATCTTACCAAGTAACACTTATAATGATCATATTTACACTATCAATAAGTTACAAATCCCGATTCTAGGTAGGGTAGGTATTATGAAACCGGAGACTACAATTTCCCAAAGCAATTTACAAAGTAAGCAAAAATGGAGGTAGGTTAGGTCCTAATTCTTCTGGTACTGATAGGCCAAAAAGTAAATTTAATAAGGACTACATATCAGAGCAATATTCGACAATATTCTATGAGTTAGGTGAATTTAAAACGGATATGTCAATTCGCGATTGTAGAGGTGAAGTATTTGCAGATGTCGTATCAAAACAAGAAATTTCAATTAATCCTGATAGGGCTTAACTATCAGTAGGTTTCCTACTAATAAAACTGAATTGCTACGCTTGCTAAGGTTATAAATTTCGCATGGAAATATATTTTAAAAAATCCAACAGTTTATTTGTTCGCCAGTTCAGCAACAATAGTCATAAACCACCATTTCTTTACATACAAATTCCTGCAGTTAGTATTTACTTAACCTTCGCATCATGTTCATGAAGCAAGATAAACTTGTCGTTTACAAAGATAGTGGATACAGGAGAATCGGCGTAAGCACGTGTGTATGTACACAATTACGAAGTCGTATAGATCCGGTACGGGCGTATACATGTACATGAAGATCTTCGAGTATAAATTGGCTACGAAACGATTGCCGCTTTCGATAATCCATTCCGATGCTAAGAGATAAACATCCCCAATTAAATCCAATTACAAGGATAATAATACTTGTCTACATCTATGTTTATATGCGACTGTGGGGTATGGCATTCAGCGAAATGTCTTTGCGAGCACACAACTGTTCATAGGCTCTGTTTAAAATTACACACTCGTTACTACGAAGATCCTAAAAGTTCATCTTGAAAGGAAACGGTAACCCAGTGTATAGTACACCTTGCGGTCAGTTTTTGTGTCGCGGAATCGAACCGTGGCTGTTAACTTTCAGAGTAAGATTTTCGTAAGTTTCCTCCTTTCACAGGGAATGCTTAGGGCGAATATCTTCGAAGGTTCCACAAACGCAGGCGCAATATGATCAGTTGATACCCTCTATAATTACCGAAAGCTGATGGGGGATATGAAGACATGGATTATTATTATTATTTATTATCATCTTTATATGGGATAAGTCGGGAGGAACGGGCCAATCTCCAGGAGTGTACTGTATACGTGAAAATAGTGTAAAAAAACTCATACGTTCTTATCCGATTTTTATTTGTTTTCAAGTTATAAGTAAACAAAATTTCATATCTCGACAAATATCTGCATGTAGGTAGATGGCAAAAAAACACAAATATGGATTAGAGTTTAAAATGAAGCTTAATTACATTTATTTATGGTAGGGTGACTATGCACAGTAGTATTATGCAGGATTATCCATTTAAAAAGCAAGCAAAATCTTATCATCCATCCACTTTACTTGAGTTTAATTCCAGGATATGCAAAACTAGTCTAAGAATATCTTATTTTCTATAGCCAGATAAAAAAGTATAACAAGAAGAAAATGAATTACGAACATTCGTTTACATATTAAGCAAAATATATTTATTTACAAAAATCTGGATTATCACGTGGATTAATTAATTCGTATTAGTGAGACGCTACTGCAATAACGTATCCGGTAATGGAAGCTGTAGTTTAATGCCGATTCTTCAACGAGCACATTTTCAACAAGCCGAATAAAGTGTTTAAGGAGCGTGTCACTCTCTTTTGTGAATGACAGCAGGTCGACGACATCTGACCCTGGAGTACGCGACTTACGATGATGCACTTGGTGGTACACGTCTAATTGGTATTCCGAATGCTATTGTTGTGGCTTACGGCACCGGCAATTCCGAACACGTCCTTATTTTCGTGGATTCGTCACTGAAAATTTGTCTGGCGAATTCGACAATCGCATCGCCTCGCCGCCCTCTTTAATATTCATTAATTAAACCTTACAGCGAGACGGTGAGAACATAAAAATGCTTTATTTTCCATGTCATAGAATGCAGCTGAATATTTCGCATAATTTCCTTTTCTACTTTTTTTTTAATAAGATGCGATTAAAGTAAATTAAGAAAAATTACTGTTGTTTAATGTCTTGCACACGAGCTGTGCAAGACATTAAACACTCAGCATTGTTTTCCATATTTAACGTTGATACTACAATTTAAATTAACATAAGGCAACTCAGCCAGGCAGATACGGAAGCAACAAAGACCACGAAAGAGAAACTAGTGCATGTTGTTACTTGGCAATTAAAATTATTAAGCGTTAAGCTGATGAAGCTGTAAATGAGAGCATAGTGGTTCCGAGAAATAAGTTGTAAACATTGTCAGGTACAGCTTACAATGCGGCAAGTGGTACAATTATTTATTATTGTTTTTGCGAATCGTTCGGTACATCTTCGATTTTAGACTTGATGTTAGATACTGCTATACATAAATTTTAACGGTTTTAAGGTTGAATATATTTTTTTTTCTATAGCAATGTTAAAGTGTGCTTTGTTCAACTAAAAACGATTGTGAACATTTTAATTTTAAATGATAGACAACATAGTATGTCGCTGTAGCATTGTATCTTCTCTTTTAAAAAACACGTTAAGCAAGTAAGCGCTTTCAAATAGCTCTACGGAGTCGTTTTAGGTGTGAACTGCATTACTGAAGTTACACTGCCACTCTAGAAACGTGACGTTCATACATATTGTTGCAATTTTTGGTGTCAATTCACTTTTCCGAATGTCGCTTTATAGTTTCTACTTACTTTAGTAAATCATATTAAACTGGCAAGTTCATTTACGTGAGCTGTTCTTTTTCCGCTGAGCTTAATCTATTCATTGGCAAAATATATTTATTTATAATTTTTCAAAGAATTCTCCTGAAACCGTGAAAACCAATCTTCAAACCATTTTCAGTCTTCCCGCCTTAGGTAATTTATTTAATTTTTCAACATCCCAACCTCTTCTCTGGCGGGTGCAAAACGTAAATCCCGTAACTTGTTTTTTATACGTAGAAATAGAAACAAATCATTAGATGTTACGACGAATGATCCATTACTTCGATGTTTTGGGCACTCAAATATTCAGTAATGTGCGCCCGAGCGTTGCCTTGGTGTAAAATGATCCTTCCTCTTTAACGCTTTTGGAGATATTTTGTAGAACTTAAGGTAAAGAAATTGTTGTGTTTATTAACAGTACAACCATTCTCCAGTGTTTCAGTGGAAGTATGTCCTCTAATGTGGCGACCGTCTTTTTGTTTCGGTTTTTTTCGTGAACTTTTATTGGGGCCTCCGTTTTCAAAGATCCACTGTTGCTTTTTTTTTAGAATATCGCACTACACCTACGTTTGATCACCTGGGTTTTCGTTAGATAAATTTCACTTTATTGCTTAATAAAGATAGTTCAATTGATTCTTGGTAGTACGTAGGATCAAAAATAATATTTTGCCAAGTTATATTCTCACTTTTCCATTATTACACCAAAATTGTTTTTTTTTACAAATTTGGTGCTGTTTATTATAAAATAACCAAAGAATATTGTTAATGTTATTCCCCTTTCGCGCAAAATATGAAATAAATTTTTAACTTCGCAACTTTGCCTTTGTTTTAGCGTATTACAACAAAACAAGATAAGAAAATTGTTAAAAGACCGTGAAAATATCTCAGGTCTCATTTTGCTTTAATCAAATCCCCGCAAACAAGATTATGGGCTTTTCGGTAAGGTTAAGGCACCGTATATACCAGCATTGGACTTCATTAGCACACATTTGCAGTTAAAACAACTAACGATATGAGCTTGATACTTGCCACTGTCATAAACAATCCTGCTTAAGTGACAATTTCAATTAGCAATGTTGTAGTCGGCGCGCATAAGAGGCAAGAATGAAGGCGAGAGATAAAGCCGGTCAATTAAGCGGACGAAAGTAGTGTTTCTAGAGTTTCACGGTACGGTTTTAGACATGCAAAACGTGGGCAGTATCCGCTACGCGATCCTACCTGTTGTGATTCGGCTAAGAACTATGCGAGCACCTGTTGTAGGAATCGTATTTACACTAATCCCAGTTTCATATGAAGTAGTACATGCATGTTAAGTATGTTTACTTCTCTCGAATGCACCTATATAGATAGTTTACATAATTAAAGCTTTATTAGGTTTTGTAGTGTTAGAAAATATTTTAAGAGTAATGGCATAAGAATTTTTAAATTTCAATTGTTTACAATTCTGAGAAATTTCGCATATGCACTTCCACTTAGCAGGATAATGGATGGAAGGATGATACCTCGCATAAATTTTCCTGATGCGTAGCTATTATTTTTAACGAAAGAAGCAAATCAGTTGGGTTATGCCTTTGTTGGAAAAAAAGAACTGCGCTGCCGTTGTATCTTTCGGGGTAGATATCGATATGTGGTAGGGATGATACCGATATATTCTCTCTTGCTCGCCTTACCTCGTTTCGTTTGAAAATATATAGTATATACATTTGAATATAACCATCTCGTGTCTAATGGACATATTTACTTCAGCGCAGCCAATCAACAATTTAAAAATTCATAAAGGTCATGTGAAGCGTTAAAGTATAAAGGAACTGACATCCATAAAAGCAAAATGGTTAAATGGTAAAAATGTGAAATGTCGTTAATTGTACCCCAGCTGCGAATAGAATTTTTTCTTAATCCTAGCAGCGCCTAACTCTGCCCAGTCAAGCGCAGATCTATTTACCACTGGATCACCGAGCCTAAACCATTTATATTCAATAATGATGGCAAGGAAGAATAGACGAAAGGGTCTCTTATCTTTGCAGCACGAAACATAAAACATGTGTACGCCTTACCCTAGTAAATCAAACTGAATGGAGAATGACCAAAGGCCCGTTCTCTCTATTCATCAAATTGGTGTTGCTTTTTATATAAATTCGACGACTAATTTCCGCGGCGAAATTACGCTTATGTTAAAAAGGCAACACCAATTTGACGAACAAAGAGAATAGATCGTTATCACTCTCAGTTCTGTTTGATACATTAGAGTAAGGCATACACATATTTCCTGTTTCATGCTGCAAGAGACCCTTTCGTCTATTTTTTCGCGTATCTTAGTTTTAGGGTGTGTAGGCGACAAAAGTAGGTACTTCCAAATATTTTTCCTCAAGAGTAGGGATAGAACAGGCATGTTGCAGTTAATAGAGTTTTTCCACACCTCATTCGGTCTACGGTTGAAAATGAAGATCGAGGTATCCTCGAAACAGCTGTTCCGGATTAATTAATTGTACTTGTGTGTTGTGGAGTGTACCGATGCTTTTGTATTGTTTGCTAATTAACATTTTTTATCTGAGCAATATTCAATTTGTTATAAGTTTTTGCCATTCTGTAAACATATTGTTTGTTGTAAATCCAATTTTACACACTTGGCACACAGAAATATTCATATTTATATTACTCACCAAGGGTAGCAAGAAACCAAAAATAAAACGAAAAGAGTAAAGAAGAACTATTTTGGTAAAAGTTTTTCTTCTGTGACAAAAAAAAAGTAAGCAAAAATACATGCTTTTCTCTTCTATTCTTACTTCTGCTTTCTTATACACCAACTGCGCTTCGACATTTTACGGGTATTCGTCTTTCTTGAGAAGGAAACCTGATTTATAGACGAACGTGGTTGAGTCTGCATTTTAATATATAGTCAAACCGACCGCAAGCGCTGTCCATCGCTTGACAGGCCTTGTATGTAAAATATATCGAACAAATGACGAATAAGGCCGCAACAGCAGGATATATATATTGCGTATAGGCATTCGAATGTGAAAAGATCTAGCGACCTGGACCTGGAGACGCAATAAATTGCATAACTCGCTGAATATTTATTCGGCTGTACGAATTGTGGGAAAAGTCCCGGTGCATTGGAGGGAACGCCGAATAGGAATGTAACCAGCAGCAGATCGTTGGTTGCGCCTTTTCAAATAAACGAACCGTTATAAGGTTGGCGGTAACGTAAAACAGTGGAATTTAAAACGATACGTGACTATTGTGAGCGATGGCCTTTTTGCTTTAATATTTTCTGGTCATGTTTTTTCTTGTCACTAGAAACAAACAGAAACATTATATCCGTCGGCCGTTACATATCGGTAACTGCGCGAGAGTAACATTCGAATATCGCAACAGGTTATAGTATTTTATACAAGCCTTGGTAAAAATAATAATCTTAGTATGGCGGATAATTTACAAAAGAATTTGGCTACAAATTGTTTTATTCGCGCAAATATTATTTAAAAAGATGCACTTTTGGTGGCATTCTCAAAACATGATCTTTGAAGGCTTTTTGAGGTGATAAAAATCGCAGCTTTTGTTCGACATCGTGAATATGAGCAATGAGACAATTAATTCGCTGTTTTTCTCCTTCAAATAATCAAACGTATGTTTAACGTATTGTGCGAGAGTTGGCATGAATATGGATGATGCGACGTTATCTATTGTTTTTCCCAATTTCATCCAAATTATTTAATTAAATTTAGGGTTTGTGGAAACTGTGAATGTCTCAAGAATACTCTTTCGGCAATTTAAGTTCAATTGGAAAACGGAGCATGAATTTTAAACAAATAGAAATTGAAACGAGAACTAACCTATTACAGCCATGTTGTAACACATAAACACTGTGTTTATTTATATGTTCCTTTCTGGAACTCGGCTTTTTCTAACCACTCTTAAAATCAGAATTCCAATTACTCCTCTATTTAATCGCGATAGCGATTGTTTCTGATCACAGCAGCACAGTTAAGGGAAACACGGAGACTCATTTTTAGAATTAGCATAATGTAAGCGATGCAGGGACTCAACTGAAGTATTGATTATATGACGTTTTACGCAATAAACAAATATACTAATTTAAATTGTACTGACAGATAAAACGACTACTTAACGAACGATAATTAATTTATGAATTTACACTGAGGTACGCCTAAAATTATTCTGAAGAAGCGTGAAGGATGAGGTGAAAAAAATGAACCGAAGAAAGAGAAATTATTATTCCGTTTCACCGCTGCCGTCCTTGGCTAGATAATTTGAGAGAAATAGAGTTGCAGCTTCCGAAAACAAGCTCACGACCACCAGAGAGAACTAAATTTTGAAGGTGTGGTCATACCTTGATGATGCAAATTATAATGCTACAGAATTTGAAAACAAAAATCGGATAATTATAATGAACTCTACATTATTTTCATGTGTACAATACACTCGTGGAGTGTGGTCCGCTCTTCTCGACTCAGCCTGTATACTCTAACTAAAATGATTGTTGCTGGATGACGATAAAATACAGCGAAACGTGTATTAACATTTTGCGAAAATGAGTAAGCCAAGTGCATGTAGTGTACAATATCCATGCTGCTTTAATTGAGCAATTCTAATGTAACATTGAATTATTGGAAAGTATACACTGTAACGTACGTAAACTTCGAGACGTTACTAATAATGTACTTCAATATTAAATGAAACAATTTGATTTTCTTTATCATGAAAAGAGAAACATTGATGAGACAAAAATTAAAGTTGTTTCAAGCAAACAGACTTTATCCAAATCTTGCCTATAGATATTGTTTTTAATACAGAGATGTATAAGTACATTTAAGCGTAAGAATTTTTGTGCGAAATATTCAGAACATTCCATTCTCCAACGCATACATCACGTTAGCAAGTTATGTCAACACACAGTGAACGAAATACAAATAAATGACTGCATTAATCTCTTTAATCTCTTAAAATATTGTTTCGAGCATAAATACATAGGATTTGCCACGGTACCATAATTTTCAGAGGATAAAATGCTATAGGTGAGCTTGGCGCAGTTGGGATATTTATGAAAATTCCTGTGTAAATAAGTCAGGAAATATGTGTATTCCTAGGAAAATCGATTAGCTTTATACTCTGCTTGTTGCAATACGGGAAATATATTTAACGGCAAATGACATATGTAAATAATGTGGCAGAATTTATTATAGGAGAATTTCCATAGCATTAAGGTCAATTTAAGCCCTTCGAACATTAAACAAACATTAAAACAGCAAAAATATTAAAAGATGAAAACAATTAAAAAGACAATTCTCTCATGTATCGTTGTAGTTACTAAATATGCGTGTGTGCCTTCCTGCCTTCAATTTGAGTATCAAATGGTATTATTCTTGTCTTTTTGTGAGAATTTATCCGTTATAAAATGTCTCTGAAAATAAGGAAGAAACTTAATTGTGCTGCGTAATAGAGAAGGCAATAAATTCAATTTCTTAACAAGCTTTCCTCTAGCATCCGTACTAGCATCGAAAGTTATTTTAATTGAAAAATCAGGACTGGAGGAAAAAATGTAACAATTGGAAGCATAAATTTTTAGTTTTAATGAACTTTTGTAGGGATAAGCTCAATATTAATATTACCATCAATATGATTGACTGTAGTCATTGTCTTCCTAGTCTTAGTAAAGAGGGTGGCCATCGGCGTATAGTCGTCAAATTCGTTAGTCGTTGTGTTTGAGCGTTTTCCTTTGAAATTCTTCTGTAATTCTGTAAATTCTTCTATTTTTATTTCCATTCCAAATCCTTTTGTTGTAGATTCCCCTAATTGTTTTTCTTTTCTTGAGTTTATTTTCTATCTGCCTTTCCTTTACTTGTTGTCACCGGAATATCAAACCAACAACTTGATGCTTTTTATGGTTGGCCTAACTGTATATAACCCTTTTCGATGTTATAAATGACGTTGTGAATTTTGATTACTGGATTTCATATAATTTGTGTTATATAGTGTGTACATAAAGTAATTGATTAATGGAGTCTTTTTCTTTGCAAATAATTAATAATATAAATGAACAGAATGCTACAATTCGAATAATAACTAAAAATAATTCGAATTCTGTAAATATTAAATGAAATTTTGATAATTAATGAATATTTAAATTTAAATAATAAAAATCAATGAATGCACCTCAGTATATCCACTACAATACAATAGGAGCTTCTGTGAAATGCAGATATACTGGGTTAAACAAATAATTTTTTTTTTTCCAATTTCATTCTACTCCATCACAGCAGCTAATAGCGATTGTTCACAGGTGTAGGCACAGTTGGTCATAATTATAACATCACATGGTCGATTTAAATGATTCCAGATCAAGAGAAATTAAGTTGTTCGCTATAACGACTTGATACACGACATGTTTAATGTTAGATAATGTATGCTTATCAATACGGAATGGTTACGAACTTACACGGTTATTTCAATTGTTTATTTTCTAGGCTGTTGTAAATTTATAGTCGGCAAATAACAATTCACTATATACAAAATAAGTTTTAATGAATATTCACGGCTCATTCACTGCGATAGCTAGATATATGTCTTCATTACAGAGGTAATTCAAACTTTATTTATTAACAGTAAATTTATACTTAGGATCTTCTTATGACACAATATATTCAAAATGGACAATTTTTAAGATATCTACTTTCTAAGAAAAAAATTGCATCGTTATAACAATAGTCCAAATTCACTAATCAATATAAGATATCTTTATTTTATCATACAGGGTCTTCAGAAAAGTAACAATAATTGGAACATTTTTAGTTAAAATCCGTTTTTTTTTGACGAAACATAACGTAGTATAAGAAACTCAAAACAGAGACTTGCTCAATGTTTGGAGAGGTATCATTGATATCACCGTAGTCGGGCCATATCTTTTTGATGATGTCACTAAAACGGCGTAAAATATTGAATGCTACAGCGCCAAACCATATTCATTGCCTGATCTGACACCGTCAGATTTTTTCTGTGGGGTCATATGAAAAAGATTGTCTACAGCGGGGGTCCCACAGCTCTAGACAATACGCTTAGCGCTTTAATATGCTTTTCGCAAAATAACACGCGATTGCGAGTAAAGCAAAGATTACGTACAAATATAGAAAATAAGTGCGGTCACAATAACAATAATAATAATATTAACTCACTCCTTCTATTGTAAAAACGCACTACCGTATGTGTACTCTTCGGGAACAAGTTAATCAATTCTTAAAACTATTTTTTTACGTCAACGAAAGTTAGCTTACAACGGCTGAACTTCAAGAACCTTCGATAAGGTGTAATACAATCTTTTAACAAAAATTTCAAATCTATGTAACTTTTCCACAGCTTTCAGTTCGAGAATGGTCCAAAACAAGTAATGTCCTTCAAAGAATAATGATCACCGCGTACGAAAGGATGGTTTCACTACTCTTTGGAAATAGTCCAGAATATCTTGAAAAATAGAAGTATTCAAGGGAACCGCAGCCAACAACTACGGCGCTGTATCTAATCGCACATTTGTCCAAAGGACACCCGGTCTGCATTCTCGACCAGGATTCTGCAGTAAAAAAAAAATAAAAATAATGGAACAATATATATATACTGTTGACTTCACTTTGCGCAACCCACTTTACACTGGGCTGAGGAAAATGATAAGAAAAATTGATGAAACACATTCTAAACTGGTCGGATCGGATAAAAAAGGATGTTGCAGGTCCCCCATTAATTCACGAAACATGTAGTACATATAATTGACCAAAGAGCAATATTCAAAGTTCCTGCATTGATAACGGCCCAAAACACACTTAAAGGGCAGTGACAGATTGAACACAACGCAAAATACATTACTTTTCGAATGACCACCTCAGTCGCCAAATTTAAATTCCATAGAACATGGAGTTTCTTCCATTAATATACATTGCCATACTTGCCTAGCTTCCAACACAACGATATCCCTTTTCGGCTTAGATTTCATTAATGTATGTAGTTCCATATTTAAAAGTCGTGGGAGTAAAAATAGTCAATCAATAATAGTACCTTAGTAAGCCGGAATGCATAATAACACTCAAGAATAATATATTAACACACCATTAATCATTTCTATTGGATATATGCAATTCGATTGTCCAAACTAATCAGCCACCTGCCGACAGGTAGATACAGTTACTTTTAACTACAATGGATGGAGTTCACTTTTCAGTTGTTTCAAATGTTAATAGGAAGACCGGTAATCGATGTGTGTTTATTTATAAAGATATAGATGCTATCCACTCATTACCGACAACTAACGGTTTTAAATAAACGACGGAAGAGGAAAATCCATATTATTACAGCCAGCGAATGTGCCTTGATCTACGACCTATTCGCTAGAATTTTAATTAAGAATTAAATTGTAGAAATTATAGCAAAACCGAAGAGCTTACGAATGTGTTTGTAAGATAACTTTTCTGGATTATTACTCCATCCAATCCGCAAATAATCCGAATAAAAAGTATTTGTCAATAATGATACCTTCTTTATTGAGGTTTACGAACTGTATTATCTTATTTCATTTTCTAAAATACGAGCAAAAGCTGTATTAGGTGCAGATGCGGTATATTACATTTTCTTTGATTTTATTGTTAGCATGCAGTTTGTAATAAATTCCGTATAATTTTGCAATAAATATTTGTTATAACTAAATTTATGTAAATAGCATACAGGTAACAATTGTAGAGGGCACACATGCACTTACCAGGATTTGAGCCAAATTGAATATATGTGCACCATTTATAATACTGCCCCTTTTTGTGAAATGGCAATCCAAATACGCAACCTTTTTTAAATGATTTAAATTTAATATCAGGTGTACCGTTTAGCAAAATAGTATTTACTGAATGTCAGCTTACCGTTTTCGAAACAGAAGCAGGATTCAGCATTTAAAATAATGCCTTTCTTCCCGCCGAGTTTGAAATAACTTAGTCGTTCTCAAGCGATAAATCTGCCGTTCTTTTTTCTTTCATTTTATAGAAATGCTTTTTATTGTTTTGTTTCCGCACTTCGGATATTGTTTTGTCTGATACATTAAATTTAATTCCATTTTTTACATTTCCTTTTGGCCATTTTTACAATTTGGTTTATTTTTCAATCATTCAGTCTTTTTGCTTTTTCAGTATCTGATTTTCTTTGAATATCAAATGTTTTCTGCTTTACATTTCTCTATAACCTATACGGTCTTCGTTTACTGATTCCATAAGATTTCACATAGTTTTCGTTTTTCTAAATCCGTCGACTTTGTCATTTGGTAAACGTTTCTTTGCAGTCTGACATCGGTGTAACACCGGGCACCATGAAAGCATTTTTTCAGAACTGCAAAATTTCAATTATGCCAATTTTAAATTACTTACGTGTATATATTTCAAATTTAAGTTGTATATAAAACTTAAGGAAAAGCACACCGACAGGTACATCTGCTGTACGTTCTCTCTAAGATTTATTCTAATAATATAGCAAACGATGATCGCAGTTGCATTTGCATTTGCATACGTGATTAACGTATTGGTAAACTAGAAAAAACAATTTGGCGGATGTTACTGTGTATCGCAATGTAATTCTGGCATAGCTTGACGTTGCCGCAGGTAAACCGTATATTCTGTACAAATATTTCTTCGCGACAGTCCACATTTCGAACACAAATTCTTCGGTTGATTGATGATCGCTCCTTTCGCAACGTATAGTTTCGATTGCATGTAGATATCAATCGCCATAAACCCACGTAACGTGAACCGTCTAATAATACTGGCATAAATAAGCTTTCGTATACACCGACAGGTATGTCGATGTGAACGAAGTCGTATTCGCCATTAACAGACCAATGATCGTTCGCATGGAAAATTGTGCTAAATTGCAGTTAAAATGCAACATCGTCTTGTTCCGCTAGAAAGTAAACGCAAACTCGATTTTACTTATGCTTTTCTTTTTTACTTAAGTACTTGGAATGGAAATGATTGTGGAAATTGGCCGTTCCTATGCAATGTGTCGCAAGATGAACTTACGTTAGCTGCATGATAGAAACTAAGCAGGTTCCAAAGTTGTAAATTTGCAGACTTATTTTCAATTGTTGACGACTGTTACGAATTAGTAAGCTATAAATATGAGCTATTACTTTACGCCGCTTACCGGAAGTTGAAAAGGTGTGCCGATATTTTCGAAGAATTCTTCCCCTCGAATAAAATATGTCTGCAAATTTACAAATTTGGAACCCGCTTAGTTTGTGATATACGGCTAACGCAAGTGCTGTATCTTTAACATCTAACGCGCCCTCTCTACTTATTTCAGTGCTTCACGTATAAAAACACCCCATTTTTTCAAATTACGGAAGACATTAAAAAATGAGTTTTCAAATATTTTACTCTGTTTACTTAAAATGTTATAATTTAATTCATATAAATTTTATATTTCTTTCCAGATTCTAATGTTGCCGTTTGCGTCACCGCGGAGTGTCGTCGGGTGTACCTATGAAATGCAAACGTTCCCCGTATCAGACGATTCTTTCAATAGGCGTACATACTCAAAGCATCAGAGCAATGATTACCAAATATATTAAAATTTTGTGAGGAAAGGACCTCGTTGATTTCCACTACTACAATTTCCTATTTGATGCATTGGACTTAGCGGAAAACGATATAGTTACCTTACCTTCAGATGTTTACAATGTGACAGATGAAGAGTTTTTTTTTGTTAAATGTTGATAGGCCAAATGAGTTTGCTGGATGTATAATTTTTCTTGTAGACATCGTCGTGACAGTAATGATGATGAACTATTTAGCGAGAAGCAAAAACGGTTGCAATGACAGAA
This sequence comes from Oryctes borbonicus, assembly GCA_902654985.2. Classification (NCBI taxonomy): domain Eukaryota; kingdom Metazoa; phylum Arthropoda; class Insecta; order Coleoptera; family Scarabaeidae; genus Oryctes; species Oryctes borbonicus. The sequence goes on from LR736858.1 coordinate 7,254,964, forward strand.
GAAGCAAAAAACCGTAACTGAATGCAGAAAAAAGGGTCTGTGTATCGATATGCGATAGAAGAAAAAAAGGAACACAAACACCTACACGATAAGTTAGCCGATTCAAATCCAGTTTAGATTTTTGGAAAGCTTCTTGATGATCCTACAATTGTTTATATCGTCGAATAAACTTTTCTTTACATTGCGCGTAATAATATAAACCCTACGAATTTGCTTTAAATTCGGTTGAAATTAGAACGTTCATGGCGATTTTAATCTTTTCGATGAGTGACCTATTGCCTCAAAAAATAGGGTCAAATGACGAAGATGTGAAATCAAAAAGAAAAATAAGGATAATATCGCCATAAAGAAGAAAATAAGAAAAACTTTATCTTCCCCTTTTTGCATTTGGCAAAATAAGAGTTACAGCAACATCGTGGTCACAAATAAATACTTGTAAACAAATACTCAATTCTGTTATGATGGTGTAAGGTAGCACTCATAATTTAAGCATTATTCGCCAATTTCGATGTATTAAATTACGCAAACAAGCAAACAATAACGGCGTTTTAGAACGTGCCTCTTTTGGAATTTGATGCTTGTAATTCATAACATACATTAATACATACCTAACCAGTTCTTAAATTCATGCATGTTTATCTAAATTATGACGCTGACATATTTTCTTAATGCTTTTTCAACGGTTCATAACCGAATGTTTTGCACTGCAATACTGTTAACGTCCCATATTCTTTAAATGGTGGGTTACGGTAAGAATGATGTAACAAAATACACAATAAGTGTGCCTGCCTTACTAACATGCAAATTCAAACCCAGATTGAGATGAGTGTATGAACGTTTTAAATTACATTCATTCCGGTTACGATCTACTAACTGTGAGATCTTCCGTTCGGTTTCTTTAATAATTAGATTATCATGTCAGCATGTCTGTAAGCTTTCATTTTCCCTGGCTACTTTCTTGCATAGTATACTGTTATAATTTGTCATGGGAAATACTAAACAATCGCAGAATTAAATTTATTGTTGTTCTACATTTCCAACTTTTAAAAAAATATATTGTGTAAGCCTTGATTTTTGAGAACTTTGGAATTTATGAGTTGATAACTTTCTATATCTTTATAACTGAAGATTGTCCACACTTTCAATCCAAATCAAAAAGTCCTAATTTTTGATTTCTAAAGATTTAACATAAATAGCACGCCTGCCTATCAATAACCATATACCATATATGTAACAGTTTGGAAATGGTAATAAGATACGGTGTGTTCATCTAGTGCATGGGAGATAATTCCTTTCCTGACTAATTTAGGGAATGTTTTCAAATAAAACTACTCGAAGACATGTAATTATTTATTCAATTTATTTTCTGCGGTTCTTCTTCTTCTCACTGAATACAATTGAATTCTTCGCTCCTTTTCCCCGCGATTCACTAATACATAAATACGAAGTTACGCCGATAAGTTTTTTTATTTATTCATTAAAAATAGTCTGAAAATATTTGAAGTGCTTCATACAAATTGTAATGGGATTAGTTATACTTTGTTGAACTGTTACTAACACTTTGGAAATAATATTTTGGGTGATGTCCGCGTTACGTATTGCCTTAAGAAATTCATCCCAGTTTTTTTTACGTACTACTGCCCATATTATTTTAAATATGTATTGATAATTTAAATCTACACCTCAATGTGAAAATTAAATTGATTCTGTTGCAGATGAAGTGATCTTGGATACTATACGTACTAATCCTAGGATAGGTATACGAATTTGCACTACAACTTAAAGTTCTACAACTAATGGGATCGTTTCATCACAAAATTCCATCTGAAAACCCCAATGTTATTACAAATTCTAAAAGACCCTATTCCTAGAAGGTCGAAGTTTGGTGAGTTTTGAAAAACAAAATTATTGGTCCTTTTTTTTCATAAGAATTCTACAACACAACAGTTTCTCCACTTTCTTAAGACTGACTTTCAAGACTACCTACTGGATGAGTTACCATTCGCACGTGCAATTAGATGGCGCGCCAATTCATAATGCCAAAATTGTTTGCCATTGGTTGAATAAAAAGTTTCCACTAAGGTGGATAGGTCATAATAGCCCCTTCATATTATAGTCCCCTAGACCGCCCGATTATAACTCATCTAATTTAGTTATGGAGAATCCTAAAACGAAAAATAATGTGCAAAACAGAAGATCTTTCTAACTACCTGCGCGAAAGTAACCCACGACAACTGAGAAATGCTGTCTCAAACAACAGAAAGAGGATTGAAAAATGTATCAACTGTGTATACTGTGTAAATCATGATGACTGTTATCTTGTTGTAGTAATCACTTTCTAAGTCATTCTTAAGATCAGATTTAAAACGATTTATTTTAATTAATCCCAATTTTTTTGTAACGCTTCTTTTGTAATAAAAAATAATTTATATTCATTACGTGGGACAATAGAAAGTTATTTATAATTATTAGTACTCCGTGTAACACTATTCATTAACGCTTTTCTGTAGCTAAATTAAGAAAAATCGATGTTTATAATTAATTGTTGCCATTATTTAGGGTATTACAAAAAATTATTTTTAATTACTTTATTTTTCCTATGTATGTGTACAGATACGTAAATCCGTACCTGCTGTGCAATACAACGATGAAGTTGTTAGTAAATAAAAATTATTTAACTACATTTACTTCATAATTAAGAACAGAAAAAAGGGCTCCATGTTTCAGTAATTGTAAATGATGTAATAACGTGCAGACGTTAAAATCAGTTACCGGCTACTAATGAAAACCCGTACAAGTAAATACTCGTGAAACTCAACGTGGAGCAATTAAGCATGTAATTGATTGTTTTCTGGGCTAATCATGATACATCAAGTTAATTGGGGTCGTGCTACTCGATTTTCATGACATTTTTGTGTCATACGGCTTAATTGAACGATAAATCATATTAAAAGTGAATTTTTGTACCAGGTGAATGCTCGGAAAGCGGTGTCCATGTGAACGAGGATTTTTCAAAACGGTTGTTGTGAAGTCTAATGGTGGGCATGTTTTAAAATTATAATTTATTTTAAAATTATAGTTTATTTTTATTTTTTTTTGAATCTTCGTTAAATTCTAAGACAAAATGTGATTGTCTCAAAACTAAGAGTTGCAGAATTATTGAAAAATCGACACTTACAGAAATTATTTTTCCAGAGGTGTGCATTAGGTAGGAGTGATTTTTGATAAGCCTATGCCTTATCCATCTAATACACAGGTCTAATACAGATAAACGTAATATAGCATTAAGTTGGTATAACATATTTTGAGGAAAAGGACATTTTTTTAATGGAACAGCCCTTATATTATTTTAGTTTCAAATTTTTGGTAAAATTCTACTCAAAAAGTTACTAACATGTTGGTTGTTTAAAACCAATTATTTTCTCATTCTACCGATTGTTGAAACTAAACTAGTCAGTGTGTGTACCATGTCAAAAGCAAATTTTGATGATTTTACTATTTAAAATTACATCAATATCGAAACATAAACGGAAATTATTCATTTTGGACGTGATATGATGCAGGTGATGCAGGGACGCAACTGTAGCATAGAGCATATACAATGTGAAATTTTACTGAGAATTTTATTTTGTTTTTTTAATTAGGAAAAGAAACGATGGAATACAAAAGAAGTTATAGTTCCGTTACACCACTACCGTCGTTGGCTGGACTTACAATATCATTTTAACTCTCTCGCTTTTGGAAGGAAGGAATTTTGGTCTAGAACTGAGACAAACTGAAGTCACTAAACATGATGTGTGGGCGGCGCTGATGACAAATAACCTCTGAGACGTTAGACAGTACATATTGATGCACTGCAAACCTCTTCGAGGCTGCATACAATTTATCACTAGAGATGACCAAGGCAGGTGAAATTTATTCTTTTTTTGGGGGGTCTATTCGTCTCATAAGAAAGCCTACTGGTTTCCTCGGGAGTCAACAAAACACGAATCTGTCTAGTCGCTGCAAGAAAATAACAATTTCACCTGCCTTCGTCATCTCTATTTATCACTCAATGGTTTAGGCAACAGTAAGTATGTAGGTACATCGAAATACATTGAAGGGAGCTACTAACTATAAACTTACGTTTGCTGATAATAATTAAAACCTGTTTATTGGTTCAAAAGTGGATATCAATAGTAGTGCAGTGACCATGAAGTTTTTACTGATCATGGCAATCAAGGTTTCAAAATTAGAGTTGTGTTGGGAATTGGCTGGCATCAAGTGGAAGCTGATATTATCGAAGCAACTTTCTTAGACAAGTACCATATTTGAACTTACCAATGAGCTTTTGAAATGTAGAGTATATAAAGTTATGAGGAGCTAAGTGACAAAACTTGTAGCCAAAATTGCTAAACAAGACATTAGCCTAACGAATATAGATATTAAATTTTTGATTGATAGTCGAAATAAATAAGCGCATTCCAATGTTAAGGAGTTTAAATAACTCTATAAAATGGAGTATGTAAGCGAAATAATATATTTTAAAGTAAAAATAAAGTATACGTAATAAAGCGAAAGTCAACAATTCTGCTTTTTTTATGAAGCCGAAAAATAATGTCGAACCAAAGGAATTTGGAGTCTAAAAAGAATAAGAAAGGGGTAGTGATTTTTGCTACAACTTTTTTGTATATTTTAAAGAAAAAATTAATATCAAATTATATTTTCCTTTTCTTATTTGAATTCGCTTTAAGCTTACAATTAGCGAAACTGTAGGAGTAATTTTCCTTTAGACAATAATTTTATAATTTCACCCTCTCTATTACAATATGTTAGGGGTACAGACAGCACCTTTCGCTCAATAATTCCTACAAATAAACACTAGCATCAGAGGGGTTACTACGCTTGCAGTGCATAGATTTACATAGATTTCGGACAGACAAGAGATATAAATATTTCAATATTGCTATGAATGGGAAGTATATACGTAATAAATTTTTGTTTATATTCTTAACTTTAAATAAACTAAATGGTTATGTTATTTTATTTGTTGAGTAAATAATTTCGCAATGCGTAAACTTAAAAATACCTAAACTTTTCAAAGAGAAGAAACGACATTTTTGAATTCGAAAGTATTTATGTAAAGATATTATTGGTCCGCTATTTTGTTGTAATACGCCGTAAACAGCAACTGCAAACTCAAAAGTTAACTAATACAGTTTAATTGCTTCGAAATTCCAATTAATCGAAAAATAATCTGGCTAAAAATTTTGAGCGGTTTCAATCTAACCGCTCAAGTTAGCATCACTATTACTGTGATTATAAAATAGGCTTTTAAAATTTAAGAGTATTTATTTGCATATTTACATTACTTGCTCTTTTATGTTTGCGTTCGAAAATGGAATACATTTCACTTAAAGTATTTAAAAAAAGGTATCTTACCAATACGTATATCCCTAGCAAAACTCGATTCATACTGCACCACTTTTCTTGTTGTTGGTAATAGGTGTTACAAAAGTTTTGGAATTTTAAACGCACTACACTAGTACAAGTTCGCTTCTCTCTAATTCATAAAGTATAAGAAAAGCTTTACTTAAGCAGTCATTGCGATACTCTCTTTTTGAAAAAACATTAAACGGAAATTTGAAAAATATTATTGTTTAGGTATTCTTTGCCACTATTCCGTTTGATTATACTGACGCTGCCGGAGAATCTTCTTCGTCCGATATCCTACACGGTTCTGATAGCTGAATAAAGCGCGAAGAATCGGAAGATTACTGTTAGTACATCAAATCGCATCCCTTCCTAGCAGCTTTAGTTGTTTGGCATCGGCGTTCGCGACGACGTTTCCGAGACCCTCTCGATGAAACGGCGGTCTTTCGATGACACTTCTGGTGATGCGTTCCCATTGGCTGGCGTACTTATACCACCGCCGCCGCGGTGGTAGCGGGTTGTTACCGCCGGATGGATGTCATCCGCACTCGTACGCATCGCACGACGTACGGCACACGAGATCGATAGATCAATTGTGCGAAACGCACGCGGCGTGCAACAGTAGGACGGATGATAACAGCAACAGCCGTTGAAATACGCAACAACAATGAAGCTGTCAAGGGAGTAGCCGGCAGTGCAAACATACAACGCACGCGGTTTCGGCAACGCGAGGGGTTGCTCACGGCGGGTGGTTGACGCGGCACGGTGAATGGACGCAGACGGAAAATTGGAAAATCTAATTTCGGAAGCCGGAGACGAACAGGTCCGCTGCAAGGCATTTTCTGTCTGTGCTACTGCCTCTCTAAAATAATATTTTGGAAGTTCGAAATTAAGGTTTTTAAATTATCATTAAATCAGACGATTTTTAATATTCAAACCAATACTTCAAGGTCGTGGTGACGGTTTGCAAGCCATGACTTTTGATTACGAATAAAAATCGAAGTGCACCTTCTACCGGAACTATTCTAGTAGGTTTGACTACTGATTACGATAGTCTAAAGGGTCGGTGGTCCCATGATAAGAGGCCCAGCAACTGATTGAACAGAGTTATGCACTGTATGTTCGAGTGCTGTTAGGATTAAATTTTCTTAGCTAATTACGGCGGTGACAGTAACTAAGCTATGAAGAACTACACACACAATTTACACTAAAGGCTTCTGAGGTTATTACAAGCTGTACAAGCTTATATAGCCATTTGGACAGTCATAATAGAAAACATAACACGACGCTTAGTCCAACGATACGACAACAAACAAATACAGCATTATAGAGAGTAATATGATTGGCTTGCTGTGCGCTGAGAGAGAAGAGGGCCAAAATAGTTAAGCAGACAATCCAATTAACAAGAAATTAACTAAGCTATCTTAACACATTTATTAGTTTAATCTACGTATGGCTTTGAATACGTTTAGTTCACTATTTAATATACTTCTCAAGATACATACTTTTGCTAATTTGGTGTGGAAATAGAAAAAATAAAAAATCTGTTGTCAGGAAGATTCTTCTATCTGTCCGTTTTGTTTACTCGCCATCACAGGAATGCGAATTCAACAATTTCATACTTTTTGTGGTTGGCCTAATGATGATCACTCTAATATTTCATTGCAACACATAAGTAAATGCGTACAAATATATAATAATAGTAATAATCCATGTCTTCACATTCTCTAACAGCTTTCGCTAATTACAGAGGTAACATAAACGAATAGGAGATCGTCCAATTCATTGTATCAATTTTTCAAATTTAAGAATAGTAGTTAAGATGTACATATAAATTCAAACAAATGTTGTAAAAATCACACAACCTAGGAAAAACAACATTGGAAGGAAAACGTCGGAGTGTAATTTCCACAGAGTTCCAGCCAGAAAACCAATCTACACTGAATAACAACCGCAAAGGCCTACAATAACGTCAAAAGTAGACGTAGCATATTGTTAAAAAAAAACGCCAATTTTAAGATGCATGCTTTTGTGACTGATAAGCTTTCACTTATTAACTTACCAAAAGCTTTTAGTTTAGGGAACAACTAGCCATATATTCCAATTGCATTAAATAAGCTAACGAATACCAAAATATGAAATCTATCTATCTACTTAACTTGAAATAATGTTTATTCTGTATAACTTGTGCAGAACTAAAAATCATCAAGCTATTTGCTGTACCTAATAGCAAGTTTTTCCATATCCCTACTCTAATTTGCATTATAGACGTTTGCACCTTAATCTTTAAATTGTGCGACTATACCATATAGCTTTTACTCATGAAAATTAGATACCTATTCATGCCATGTACTTTTTGGTTATACTCTTGGTTTATAACAAATATCAGGTCATTATATTAATAAAAAACAATACTATAATTAACAATAATTTAAACACGATTAAACATGCATACTTCAATTTAGTACTTTACAGATGGCCGCTTATGACGGTCCTGAACTTGCATCTCACTGACAAGGGGATGATAGGCTACGAGAGATCCAACATTCTCTACAGCAATTAACTTTTAAATTGGGTATGAGCGAAAGTTTCGATAATAAAGTGAAGTGAAGTGCTTCTATTTGGAGTCAACCGTTCCCTATAGCATACCGCCTTAATAGTATTCTCCTGTAAAGCAGCATCTGTTGCTTCGTATTTGTGCTTATAACAACTATGTATTCAAAGCAACCGCTTCGCTATGCACTCACGTAGAATATTCCCACTTTCATTAATTGAAAATTATAAATAAGTGTGTTACAAAGTTGAAGTAGAAGTTGAGCACGGTACACCTATATTCCGAGCATACCTTTAAAACCGTGTAATTTCTAGTGCCTAACTAAGACCACAGCAATAAACGCTAAACTGGAATTTATGTTTATCACCATTTAACCCCTACTAATTTAAATATTGATTAGTTAATCCAGTTGCTGTGCATAGACGCTATTACATACGGATGGTGTAGCCTCATAACTGGCTTTATACCTAGGAGTTTTATAAATAATTTGGGTAGCCATGCGGTCAATATACCGTGCCGCTGTATACATCTACATATGCACGCGAAAACGCAATTCGCGTACTCTTTTAATCCAGAGCACGGCAAAATAGAGTCAAATATTGTTTATACAGGAAATAGTTATTATGAAAACTGGAAAATAACGTCTTCCTATTAAAAAAATCAAAAACGGAAATAAAAACAATAACAGTATTATAAGTAGGTACCATAAAAAAATGGGTGAAAATTACCCAGAAAGTGGGAGGAACCTTTCCTTTAATTTTTAACTATTTTCCATCACTTGAATCGTCTGTTCAATTAGCTTCTTAGACGTATTAAATATTTTCGAATTATACGTTTAGTTACACCAATAGGTTTGTTGCATGTGATTTAAGACATTTGTGTTCCAGCGTGTAGTAGTTTAATATGATCTCGTTCCAATATTAATTTTGTGAATGTATGATGATTTAGAGAAATAATTGGATGTTTCCATTGGTACGTTAGTTGTGACTGCGCTAGTCTTCCTTCTAAGAAATGTGGAATGTTCTACTTTCCGAAGTTTATCTTATGTGCTGGTAAATTGTTAGTAATTTTATCTAAAACTGTGAATTGTAAAACTGTATTTTATGAAGTTACCCTTGAAGAAAAAGTTACTTATGGTTCTATTTGCTTCAGCGAGAACTTGACCTATGCCACCAATTGAAATAAATTTATCGTTAGTCCTAAATCCTAACTTCTCCATAAGTTTATTTGCAATACAGTTGATTTGGCTCGCGCTATTCAACAAGGCCCTACACATTTGCCACAGACCATGTATGATGGCACAAAAGCAAACTTGGACGATACGTAGTAAACCTGTACGAAAGTCAGCCTTGTGAACACTGCCCGTACTGCTTCGTCGCTTGCCAGCCGTCCAAGTATACTTTTATCCCATCGTACTTTTACACCATGGACACCAATTATTGCAGTGGCTAGTAGAATCTCTACTGGTGCTCTTCTTAGCGTTTGCAATGTGAGATTTTGCCTATTTACATGAATTAAAGTTTTCTTTTACAAATTCGACAATGGATGACTTGTATTGCGATACATTATGTGATGATCTTAAAGGACTAAAATATAATTTCAAACGCTTAACGACGTTTAGTCTTTCCGAAGGAAACAACACAAAAGTATCGGCAACCTCCGCACCACAACAAGTTTATAATTAATTAATCCGGGACAGCTGTTTCGAGAATACGGAGGATTAAGTGTTATGTACATACCCAGATAAAAATAAAACAACTATTTAGTGTTTTTATTTCACCCGCATGGATAAAATTACCCGTGTTATGGAAGGTGACTTTTATTTTTCAGGTAGTTTACACTTGTTTTGTTAGGGTGTAATAAAACAGCCACTTTACACAGTTCCAAAACAATTGCTTGGAGTTTTACAAAGAATATATTTTTTCCATAAATTGGCGTGTTAAAAGAGTTTTCTTTTACTTTGCGCGCTTACTATAATCCCAAGTCTAATCTAGTACCACCATACATTAGTCACAAATAAATATATATCTGTTACTAACTTATCTCATTCAGATTGAGGTATTACCTATAGAAAGTTAACTGTTTTGAAGTAAATATAATATACAATTGATAGCTGAGTTATGCAGTAACTGTATTGTAATGTAACACATTATTATTTATTAAAGATAAACACCCGATGAATTTGCATCGGTGGGATGAGTAGTTACAATTGACTTGAAACCTTTACATCATTCATCAAAAACAGCAAAATGAACTATCTATGTATATATGGTCTAAATAAATAAATTATTTATTTTCATTCTTTACTAAAACTAAATATAGGGCGTTGTAACTATTTAATAGTGACAAATCATCGTTACCGTTTTGTGCGGCGTGGTTGTATTTTTAAAGATTATGTAGTTCTAAATTAAACAAATAGCTCTTAAACAATGGACAATACTCGTTTGTTTCCCATGGTATAGCGTACATTAAGCCGTAGTTCGCGAAGAAATTTTAGAATTACGGTAACTACCTTGAACAGATATGAATCGAACACGTTACGCCACATGCGGGTTCTATTTGAGATTCACTACTCGCTGATAGTTCCTTTCATAATAGAATCATTTTCAGCAAATATTCTCACGATCAAGTCGGTGTAATTTAAATTCCGCACACCTACTACTAAATACTGACGTTCTATGTATAGTTACCGTTTTTAACATGTTCTAATGTGAAGATCATACTTACGCTAAACACTGTTTTCTATAAGTGGCACATCTTTTTAGAAACATTCAAATTGAATATTTATATTGAGTGATCAATCAATCTTATTTGTAGTTGATAATTTATCAATTGAATAATAAGTAGAAGTAAACTTGGCTATATTGCACGTATCATATTTCTAAGTTACCTGGAGTTGTCATACATCTTTTCAATTTCAAGAAAAGGTATATTCTATACATTGAAATATTTAATTCATACTTTAAAATAATTTAAGATTATTATAACAATAAAACTTTAATTCGAGGTTGTTTACTCTAGAAGTACAAATTCGGCGCCAAATCTCCAGCAGCGGAGCGAAAAATATGTACCGTATTGCAAGATGATGTAAGTGATCAAACAGCACAGTAGTTCAAGATATTTTCTTCGGGAGATGTCAGCTTCACCGATAAAACACGTCCTGGAAGACTGAAGACCATTAATAACGAGGCTAATGAACAGGTTGTAGACTACAATGTGTTATTTCGGTTGTCAAGAGGATATTTTCCTTTCGCAACAAATATTGGATCATCCATGATGACTCTGCGTGAGTGATTAATATTGAGGTAAACGTCCCTATGTGAAATTTTGACCTTTATTTCTCACTTACCTCAAATATTTGATCGTCTTGTGGACATGATACATTTTTTCGCCACCCAACCACCACGCTTATTTTAGCGTTTTGATAGATTTCAGGATTTCAGAATTAGTTTTTTAAACGTGTATTTTGAAAACTACTGAAAATAGTAGCCATAATGTATACATACATGTTTGTAATGTATAGCATGTCGAAATCGGCTATTATCTATTTGTTCCATTTTTAACAATCAATATTTACGTGATTAAATTAAAGCTAAGAAGAAACAATAAAATATAGAGCTAAGATATAATAACAAATATAATCTGCAAAACAAAGGTGCAGGAGCAAAATTGGTAGGAATTGTTAAAATATTGCAAATCCTATTGCATTAGAGTCTTGAAAGGTTTTTTCGATTTCATATACAATAAGCTAACTGCAAACAAAATCAGTACAACGAACAAATTGCGGCGCTGTCTTTATTGTATTACCTTTTGCAACATTCTATGGCTTGAATTGCTATGAAACTCACGTATTAACCGAGCTTTGCATTATATTCGCATCAAATTCGCACAAATGCGATCCGTTACCTATAGATCTAATATTCATCGGATGTAGGTATTTAAATATTTCCTTATTTAACTGAGAATATCGGTATTACGTTGTACGCTTAGAATAGTTTAATATTGCCTTTGTGTGCAGAATTTGTAAAACGATTAAATTGAACTAACGTCCTGATGTTTTATAGAGAGTGAATATAAATTCTTTAAGTATGCAACCTAATGCGCCACTATGATTCTATACTTACAGATACAAACGGTATACAAGTTGCTCAAAGTTATTGGGCCACTATCGATTGTATCGATTGTAGCTACGATGTCGGTTAAATTGCCAAAGATGTATTAATTTTTCACCTAATCACGATGGTGTTGAGAAAAAAAAAACAATTGTATATCGCATTTCAGCGCTAACTTGAATTTTTGTTTTTTTTTTTTAATTGGACACCCAGTATATGTTTCAATTATTTGATGGGAAATGAAATAAAAACCATTATGGTATACCCCTAAAGTGAAAAATAAGGAATATGATGACAGTAATTATTCAAACCCATAAGTATTTTACTCTATGCATTTTCTACATCTTTTGCTTATTATTATTACGTGGCTTCGGTTAACCCCAAACACCTAACAACCAGAATGAACACAATATAAAGTATTAAATTTTCGTCCTCTTTGCTCGGATTTTAATTTTTAAAATAAAAAAATAGTCATTTAGAGCAAGATCAGGATTCTATAGTGGGTGATCGAGTTCCTTGAATACGGACTGGCGCACAGTAGCCTTCCACGTGAATTTTGTTTTGAAAATTGTGTTGTTAGCCTCTCTTCCGTAATCCAAAATTAAATTGTTTTGGAAATGTAGTTTATTCATTGTGTCGCTCCAGAATGTGTTAAAAAGCCCCGCCTAATCGTACCTATTTATATACGATGCTTACTTGTATATGCACTGCTTACTTTTCCTATAACGTGCACCCCATATTGCGTTTTACATGTTTATCTCTTAGATCGCTTACTAGATGCCTTACATTACATGGATTATCAAAGGCATCAAATACTTTTAACGTAATAAAGGATATGATAAAGAATTGGACGCTATCAGCCATTTCTGAACCAAAGTAATACAATAGAAAGCACAAGTAAAAGATTGACTGTTCGATGCCTACCTTTTATAAGTCCGTGAATACTTCTTTCCATTATTTTTTTCTACTGGACGACTGTATTGTTACCTTATTAGCGGCATCTCTTTCACAAATACGAAACTTATTGTTGTTTTGATCTAGTACATGTCGCCATTTTGTAACTAGGGTCATCTAACCAATACCGACATTTATAAATTAGTTTATTTTGTTTACTACAACTTATTAGTTTCTTTGGGTTTAAATTTTGGGGTAATATTAGTGACATTCGAAGACACTATTAGTGTAGAGTTTGTAGTTTATATAGTATTACGATACTAAATTATCTGTTTTATTTATAATTAATTAATAACAAAATACCTATAATGTTTTTATTTCTATTTTAATATTGAAATGAAGTTATATAAACATAAAAGACATGAATAATGATAGCAAGGCGTTGTATAACTAATAACACAAAAGTATGGATAACCCAGCAATTTCCGGCGCGCAATTGCCGGCAACCTATTTGCTGAACTTAACTTAACTTATTTCCCTAATAATTTTAAAAGTATTGCCAACATTAGTATCTAGTGTTTTTAAATTTGGACCGTGTATTTGGTTATTATTAGAGTGGCGACGTTGCGTGCAGTCATTGGCGTTACGTTCGATGGCAGGCTAAGTCTCGCATGTGTATATCTCACCATGTAGGAGATAGGCAAAGAGCGACGGCAGTACTGGCCAGTTTACAAAAATATATCATAGTTAATTCCTATCGAGAACGTACTGTGTACTGTGACGATTAACAAAATATAACTTTCAATTTACCTACGCTATTACATATACCCGGTCGATGCTTGGCTGACTAACACTCGCACCGAACGTCTTCACTCTAGTTATTATCTAGTATTTTTCGTGTATTTACCTGGCATATTGTGTACATTACACTGTGCAACGGAAATGCATGAGGAAATTTTCCTCCCGTTTACGCCAGTAGCGACAGGTCGATCAGGTCACTAGAACAAGTGATTTTTCACTTGTAGTATTAATTTTTTAACAAATCTAGTGATTTAGTGAAAACTTTTGCCACAGAAAAATTCTCGTAATATAAGAATTGTTACTACAAATGTACAAATTTAATCACAGATTCAAATTATATTGATGTTTGTAAAAGTTCCTATCACATTATTAATGAGTTTGACGAACTATACAATCAGTGTTTTAGTGACATTATTAGTAAGTAGCCACCTTATACTTAATAAAAGAAAACTCGCAGCTTTGATATGATATTGAATCAATAATATTATAAACAAATTCCTTTTTTCTATAAAAATTGGAAAATTTGGTCAAATTACACCAATGACGTCATTAAAATAGTTTGATCAATCGATATAGTTTGTCAAACTCGTTAATAGTGTGACAGGGTTTTAAAATGTTCATGTATACGTTATATATACCCAAGATTTAGAAATTGTACTACTCTTGTTAAGTATTTTCTTGTTTGTGTAGTATATACTGTTACTTTTCCAAATAAAAACTTTCACATTCAATTTTCGATATTTCCAACCTCAGTAATATAGAACTAGTAAATCTAATGATTTTGCACAGGCCAATTTAGTGACATCTAATTTCAACCTGGTGACACTGCGTCACCATCAACCGCTGCTGCTGATAGGTGATTACTGATTACCTGCTACATATTTCAATGCATATACTTTGTATTTCTTTGTTTTCTTTCTAAAGATGACAATAAAATTTGAAAGATTAGAAACGTCTTTAATTTTATGCTATTTAAAGGAAGAAATAATAATAGCAATCCACTGAACTGTTTATGTTATTGTATTGTTGCTTATTTCTGGTAGTTCCATCTAACGGGATGTAGCTGAACTACAATTTCGCTAATGTAAATCATAGATGATATTGTATTGCTAGATGCTTATTTCATGAAATGTGCTTTTGCAGCCTCATTTATATTTTCCATAGAACATTATTCAGATATATCCATTATATAAGCTGCAAGCTAAATGTAAATGATCACAAACTAGACAAAAAGTTCCTATACTGTGCTGTCAAAATACTAGCTGCCTTATATAACTAATCATAATTTTTCTTCTAAACTACTTGTAATATATACAAAAGTGCACCATTTACTTATATTTCCCGCCTCTACTGGTAACACCCTTTCAAGACAGTTACGATATTACTTTTTTATGTAATTTTTTTTTGTATATGTGTTTCTCTAGCTATGATACAAACTTGGAGGAAATCTGCCTGGAGGACAGTTAGATATAAAGCAACAAATAAAATTTGCGTTGTTTATAACAATTGTTTGATTACGTTGGCAATTGCTTTAATTTCATTGTCACCTATGACAATTTTTACCCATTTAAAATTTATTATGATCGAAATAGACGCTGAAACCAACGATTTTTGCTGTAGCAAGATGCAAGAACGCAACTGACTCTGTGTTCTTTGATGACACTCTTGACCACATATAACACTACAACGTTAAAAGACACCGAGACTTTTGATGAAACAGACCGAAAGACTTTTAATTGATGACAATAACTTTTTATATGACTGACGTTTACCCTGATTCTTGCCGTAGAGAGATATGGCATTAATACACAAAGAAAGAATAAAATAGAAAAGTAGTTAATATGTTTTTCCTATAATTGTTGTTAACTATTTTTACGCCCTTAAAATATTCGGCTAAAAACAGGAATCTTCTTATAGGAATCGGGCTTTCTATCAATAGATGGACCCTTATACACAACAGGTGGACAATGTGCAATGCCGAGAAGAGATGTGAATATGGCGCTAGTAACAGAAACCTCGTTGATGTTTATTTGTAACATTACAGTACACACCCCTTGTTTTATTCTATCCTTTCAATAAGTTTGTCTTTTGTTTATACCTAATGTGCTTCTATTTAAGGTTTTATTCTATTAGTTCTATTAGTTGTTTTGCAGCTCCCATTCCCTCGTCTATTTCTGTCACATATATACATTGTACTATGCGTTAAGTAATTGAACTGGTATCATTAAATAGAACATATTTTAACTTGCATGATAATTTAGAAATCAAATAACCGTGTACATTATGACTAAACCCACTTTTAAGGCGAAAAAAAGTTTAAAAACACGAAGCTGTACGTCCTTGTTACGCCCCTGAGATATTTCCAATATATCAAAATGGCGACTCCCATACAATTACATATGCCCAGATCGTAGCGTAATCTTGTCTATGGACCTTTATATACCTAAATATATACAATTGCAAAATCGATATTGATCCATACCCGACCTTCGAAATCCACCCTTGACTACTTGTAAAAGACCAAGTGGTGGAGGGATAGCTAAGGTAAGGGAATCTTTTTTGGCACCGATTAGACAGACTCGTGTTTATTCGACTGATGGCAGGGAGTTCGTGTTGCCTACTGGTTTCCTCGAGAGTCGACAAAATACGAGTCTGTCTAGTCTCTACAAAATTGGCTTATCTTGTTCATCTCTAGCCATTATTTTGCCTTACCAATGTTTTTTCTTAGTGTTTGAGAATGATCAAAGTACTTGTTATGTTGGAATATTTATTGACGTATTATAATTACAGATGACCAAGGCAGGTGAATTTA
>LR736858.1:7271558-7360845 GCA_902654985.2 Oryctes borbonicus
TTTATTATTTTTCTGCAGCGACTAGACAGACTCGTGTCTATTCGTCTAATAAGAATGAGTTCGTGCTGCCTACTTTTTTCCCCGAGAATCGACAAGACACGAGTACCTGGTCAATATTTTATTTGCTCGTTATTACATTATATTAAACAAAATTAATTATCCTGAGGAGATATGTTAAAAGAGTGGAGTTAAAAGAATATATAAATTTAGATTCAACATACATAAGTCTAATTCATATTTACCTTCGACTACCTTTTGACTTTTTACCCACAATTCTTAGCATTCCATGTTCCATAACAGCAGCAATTTGGAAACCGGTAGACGTTAATTATCGCTGGCTTCCTAAATGAAACAACATTAATTTATTTGAAAACAATAACTGTATTAAAATAGGTAATAACAACTTGCGTTATAATACAGAATGGCTATGTTTATATCTGCAAGGACGTTAGTACCAGGTAAGTTGCAATTTAACCTAACTTTTTCTTGGTTATCTAACGCATGATTTTAGTACTTCGAAAGACACTGTTTAATTGTGAAAGCGTTCGGTGCTATCATCAAAAAAAAATAGTACAATATATAATACCTTTTACCCAACAAAAGCGATATTATGCTGAGAAAAAGGTCTTTGACAGGAATAAGCCTCATTGCAATGTAGGCACTATAGGTCATGTAGACCATGGTAAGACCACCTTAACGGCGGCAATTACTAAGGTTCTTTCCGATAAAAAGTTAGCGGCTGCTAAGAAATATGACGATATAGACAATGCCCCCGAAGAAAAAGCTCGGGGCATTACAATTAACGTTGCTCACATCGAATATCAAACAGAGAATAGGCATTATGGACATACAGATTGTCCAGGGCATGCTGATTATATTAAAAATATGATCACTGGAACAGCTCAAATGGATGGAGCAATTTTGGTAGTTGCTGCAACCGATGGAGTGATGCCACAAACAAGAGAACATCTATTACTCGCTAAACAAATTGGTGTAAAGTACGTAGTCATTTTTATAAATAAAGTAGATGCTGCTGATAAGGAAATGGCAGAATTGGTAGAAATGGAAATTAGAGAGCTGATGACGGAAATGGGTTTCGATGGAGAAAACGTACCAGTTATTACAGGATCAGCTCTGTGTGCGCTTGAAGGAACTAAATCAGAAATTGGTACAGAGGCAATATTGAAACTATTAGACGAAGTTGATAAATACATTCCTACTCCAGTAAGAGAGCTAGATAAACCATTCTTGCTACCAGTCGAACATGTTTATGCTATACCTGGGAGGGGCACTGTCGTTACAGGCAGATTAGAAAGAGGTGTCTTGAAGAAGGGTGCTGACTGCGAGTTTGTTGGTTTTAACAAAGTATTGAAAAGTACAGTAACAGGTGTAGAAATGTTCCATCAAATACTAGAAGAAGCACAAGCTGGAGATCAATTAGGCGCACTCGTTAGAGGTCTTAAAAGGGATGATATTAAAAGAGGTAATTTAAAAGAAAAGATACTAGTATAGAGATTTATCCTGCAATATTTTTCATTAATGATAATAATAATCTATTTATTTACCAACTGATTTTCATCCAATTACTGTGCCAACTTTTTTTTATAAAATTCTCAGTATATTGTAAAATATCTTTCATGAACATGATTCTATAACCTTTTAATGTTGTAATGTCCATGAATGTAGTCAATTCTTCTTTTTCTAAATACAAAACAGAAATGTTATTGAAGGTGAACACAATGTATAGTGTGAACTGACCCTAACAGTTGTTTTTCCCAAATAGGCCATTTCTATTTTAAAGATCAAAGTGCTAAAAAGTGGCTTTAAGAGTAGTTAAGTAAAGAAATAGATTACGAGTTTACATACACGATTCTATTCCAATAATGAAGTATTAAATTTTCTTACTTTTTTCTCAGGAATGATAATGTGCAAACCAGGAACAATGAAAGCACACGACCAAATTGAAGCTCAAGCGTATATACTAAGTAAAGAAGAAGGTGGCCGTAGTAAACCTTTTACCTCCTTCATTCAACTGCAGATGTTTTCCAAAACCTGGGATTGTGCTGTTCAAGTAACAATACCCGACAAGGAAATGGTTATGCCAGGAGAAGATTCGAAGTAAGTTATTACTTTTAGTCTATGCAAATGACTGCAACGTTTATCTTTTTTCCTTTTGTCCTTTTTCGCTGTTTTTTTTTTTTTACATTTTATATAGAAGCGAGGCCATATAATTCAAACTCCTGTTTTCTTAGTTTTCATTTGTAGCCCTTTGTATGTATTTTTCTTTTAAAAACAAGAATTCTTTTTAAGATAAGAAACAAAATTGAATCTTTTCTCACGTTCTCGCCGGTTATACACAAAATAAACAAATTCTCAAATAGGTGGCAGCTATTCGCCACCATCGAATTTGTTTAGCGATTCTTTGTTTCTATTGTATTTTGTTGTTGCTAGTTACGTGTCCATAACCAATTCTCTTTCCTTTTATATTCAAGAAATTTTAGTTTGATTTCATGAATTATTTCAGTTTGCAGTATGCCATTTTTTGATCGATGTACATATAGGTGACGAACTCACTGTTTTAGATTACTTCTTAAGATGATACGACCAATGGTATTGGAAGAAGGACAACGTTTCACATTGAGAGATGGTAATTTAACATTAGGAACGGGTGTTGTTACAAAAATCTTGTCAAATATGAACGAAAACGAAAGGGTTGCCATTACAGAAGGAAAGAAAGCGAGAGAGAAAAGAAAAGAACAAGATGTAAAATAAGGAGTTAAATGAATATCTATTTCCATTTGGATTTAAGTTATGATAGTATCTTGTGTTTCTTGTGTATACTTTTTGAAATTGTAATTACTTACACACTGTTAATTTTGTATCTAACTGTAATAATATGATTTATATATTAAGTAAAGTAAAATGACAAAAATTTACATATTATTGTTATAAATGCAATTTGGTAAATCTCACGTTCTGAAGTTTGCTTAATTTGATGTATACGCTGCTACAAGTAACTATTTTGTTACTGTAAATTCTAAATGTTATATTCCTTAACAAGAATAGTTTCTTTTTCTCTGTACTGTGAGAAAGTTTATATAGCTCTGGATAACCCTTAAATATTTAGCAAACTAACAAAATAAATCCGATTTTACACTTATCAGTTTATTCATCAATTTCTAGATCTTAGAACTGATCATTTTTATTATCTCAATTTATTTGAATTATATAATGAAATAAGAATAAGGTTACATCTTCTCGCGATCAATTTTTAGCTCTTATACAAGAACTCAATTGCTTCACATATATCAATACACTGGAGGTAGTTATTCATTTTCAATATTAAAACTATTAGAGAAAGACTTAATTTTCGCGCTTGTTAGGTACATTCACTATATGAATACGTATTCATTATTTACCGAACATAATGAAACATGTTACATCGTGGGCTATAGAAAAAATATCAATTCCGTATTTTATTCATGTTCGGAGTAAAAAACTATTTTCACTGTCTGTTCTAAAGGACATTTCGTAAGGGTACATCACATAGTAGGGGGTACCACCTGTTCCTTTATGTGAGATACATTACTGAATCAACCGATATCTCCTCATTTTGACAATTATCACTAGCCTTCAAGATAACTCAATTTTACCAGCTTTAATATAAACTTTATTAATGCCGGTAAGCTTTGGATTTTATATTTTGTTATACCATGAAAAAGCATTCGTCGTAATTTAGGTCTACTAGTCTTGATTTCAGTAGGCGCAACATTTGCATCCTGTCCAAAAATTAGTGATTAGCCAAATTTCAGTCATTGTTATTAATGTCGGCACATTTAAAGTACATGTTTTTTTTCGAAGTACCTTTTTGAGTATGGTGACGGTCCAACAGCGTATGTAAGCTATAGAGCTTGTCATAATTTTAGTTTTTTTAGGGTGTAGCTCGCGTTTAGGAAATGTTCCGTGGCGTTGCTATGGTTACTTCATGTTTTTAAATATCCGTACACTATCTATAGAGTAACCTATCTTGGATATTTAAAGTAATTTGGAAACTATTGTTACCTAAGCTTTTGATGTGGTTAAATAACATTAAATTAAAGAAATAATATGCACCATATTCTATTTTATTTTCAAAACATCATTTCAATTCTTCAAACATTTAAGTATTAAATTCCAACAGCTCAAAAAATAGCTTACAACTATTTTAATCGATGAAGATTATCGACTAAAACACAGTTTATTCGAAACTTCTAGATTGTCTTTTTTTAAATATTAGGTGTAAAAATAATTCCTTTACTTAGAGAAAGTAATATATAAAATAAAACAATGAGATGTTGGAAAATAATACGTTTATTTAAATTACAACTTATTGATAGCATCGGGACGATATATTAATGTTAACTAGCATTAAAAAACAAAGTTTACAGCTCGTTTGCATTCGTTTCTTGTCATAAAAAAATATCAAACAGTCCTCACATATTTATCTTGAACATTTTATCCGATCACACTTGTGAATCATACAAGTTATCACTAAATAACAGACCTATTATTACAAATGTTTTATAAAAAAGAATTCAACACAGTTACTGATTTTTAAATATAATTTTCATTACGAAAAACAAGTGTTTAAGTCTATCAATTTATATATAAAAAAATTATAAATGCAAAATTTTCTTTATAAATCTTCATCATCCTCTGGCAAGGCTGTTTCTTGAGCTTCTTTGAGATCCTTCTCAAGTTGTTGTTGCCAGTTGGGATCCATAGTAACTTCTGGTGGAACGAGAGCAGGCATTGCGACAAATTCTAGATTAGGATCGCCAATCAATTTACGTGCTAACCACAAGAAAGGCTTTTCGAAATTGTAGTTGGATTTAGCAGAAATATCATAATACTATAAAAAATAAGTACAATAAGTATTTTTATCATACTCCAATTATAAGAAGTACAAACCTGTAAATTTTTCTTCCTATGGAATACAATGCTTTTTGCTTTAACCTTTCTATCCTTAATATCAACTTTATTGCCACAGAGTACTATCGGAATATTCTCGCATACTCTTACAAGATCTCTATGCCAATTCGGAACATTTTTATAGGTAACTCGAGATGTAACATCGAACATGATAATGGCACATTGTCCTTGAATATAGTAACCATCACGTAAACCACCAAACTTTTCCTGACCAGCAGTATCCCATACGTTAAATCTTATGGGTCCTCGGTTTGTATGGAAAACCAAGGGATGTACCTCGACACCAAGAGTGGCTACGTATTTCTTCTCAAATTCGCCAGTTAAATGACGTTTAACGAACGTAGTCTTACCGGTACCACCATCCCCGACTAGCACGCATTTAAATGTAGGCATTTCTTGTTCAGCGGCCATCCTTATACTTTAATGCTAAAACAGAAACTTATCTGATGCACTTGGTAACACTACAATTGACGGATTTTAACATAAGCGACAAAAAATTTACAAACACAAATTTTTGACGCGGCAATATAGATTTTGTTTTTTAAATCGTAAAATTCAAACTGTAACTGGCAAGCACGTTGTATGGTTTTAATTTTCTTGAGGAATGGCGCCACCAAAGCGTATCACAGGATTTTGATATTGCCTTGCCGACTTCAACAATATTTTCCTCTGTTATTACGAACGATTGGAAAAAAATACATGTAGCATAAAAAAGTGCTTGAGTAGTAAAATTTACCTTAGAAGTAAAAAAGCAGAATAAACCGTGATGGATTCCAATTACTCGGATGACACACACTGAACAGTAAAGTCGTTAGAGCTCACAATGGCGTCCCCTTGTGCGAAAGGTTGGTCGAAAAGCAATATTTATTAGACGAACTAGTTTAAACATGAAAAGTTACCTAACGTAAAACGAAAAATAGTAGAAACTATTCAGTACGAATAGTTTTTGGATTACACATTAACTTTTAGAGAAAAAAAATAATAAAATCCGAAATTATACGTGACGTCACGCTATTCACTGACGTCATCGGCGGCTGCGTAATAAGGTGTCAGCACTGCAGAATTGTCAGTCTCTTATCCTATCGATTTTCGTGTATTCTAGTGTTCGTTCCTTAGTTTTAGTGCTATTCTATGTGAAACGTTTTGAATGGGATTTTTATATAAAACCACAGTTGTTCGCGGTGTGTGATTTTAGCCGGTAGAAGAAGATGACGAAGGATAGATTGGCGGCCCTTGTTGCTGTAAGTAATTGTTTTTAAATAGTCGACTCGATTTCTCTCGCAATATATATAAAATGTTGTATCGAAGTTTAGTTAAATTATTAAACTGAATACTCTATTAGAATAGTCATGCAAGATTTCCTTTTCCTTCTAGAAGAAACTTTTTCATTTCGTTTTTTAACATCGTCGTAGTGTTTAGACAATCAAGTGAATAGGTTAGGTGAAGAGTATAAAACTTTTCTATCGCTTTGCCCCACCCCTTCTTTTGATCTTAAGTAGTATGTTATTATTTTGAAATTTCTACGTCCAAAATATTTTTGAAAATTTAACATTTCAGGCCCAAAGTGATGAAGATGATGTTGGACCTGACGATGTCACCGTCAACGTTGAGGGCCGCGAAGGTTTTATGGATGCGTTTTTCACGGAGGTGAGTTAATCTAACCGTGAAAAAAACACTCGAAAACATTGTTATAGCATTTCAAATGATTATAAACAGCAGAATATAACTTGTTGGCAACATTTAGTTACAGTTTTTATAATTTCATTGGCTACAAGTTCTGATACAGATGTTCCTAATATTAGTTTAGGTAATTGTTGATATTTTTAGTTAATGATAACGTACTTTTGTCTCTTTATCGCGTATGACTCACCATTTGACCTGTATCATAAATCCGTATGAGCGCACATTCATATCCTGGCCTTAAAAAGTTGACGATGCATTTTTTGCTGGTACAAAAACGGATTTACATAGAATTCCATCTCAAATTCTATGCAATTAAACGTAGCCGTATTTGTATTTAATGTAGGAGCATGCTAACCAGGATATGCAGGGAAAGGCAGAGTAATCTTGTCGCTTCGAACGATTTAAGTTTAAAATATTTTTTAAGTTATTTCTCTAAATGTACAAACAATTGGGAAGTTGTACTTTATACATGATCTCATTATGAATCATTCCATGATATAATCATATATTGATCTGACACTTCTATTGTTTTTTTTGTGCTTAAATATCGTTCTAAACATATATTGCGATCCAGGTGTGCTAAACACTTAAATCGGTTCTAGAAGTA
This sequence comes from Oryctes borbonicus, assembly GCA_902654985.2. Taxonomy (NCBI): domain Eukaryota; kingdom Metazoa; phylum Arthropoda; class Insecta; order Coleoptera; family Scarabaeidae; genus Oryctes; species Oryctes borbonicus. The sequence goes on from LR736858.1 coordinate 7,278,820, forward strand.
GCATTAATAATTAGTGTGCTATTTACGCTTATTACTTTTGTATAACGATGATAATTTTAAAATAGGTATTAAAGTAGTTTCTGTTTATTATTACATTTGCCCGATAAATCTTTTAAAATTATGTAGAAATTATATACACAATATTTCGGCACATTCAGTGCGAATTAATATTGATTATTCAGATAATATTTATGGATACCCACCGAGACGATATGCCTACGCATATATCAAAGGCTTTCCATTTTAGAGATCATGCATATGTGGATCATAGGATCAATAATTTGCAATTTCCGAGGAAGAGATTCCCTTTTGCAAAATTATTTCCTATTCGGCGTTTTGAAAGTACTCAATCAACAAACTAGGAAAAGAATGGATCAATGTTGTAATTAAAGTATTAAGAAATTTAAATACATTGAGATTTCTCTAAAACACACATCGTTCCATAACCTTTTCTGGGCAAACCCATTAAGGGAGCTTAGTACAAATAATTAATTTTTTCTAGTGATATTTGTATACTTTACAATATTATTCTCAATATTACAAAACAAGATCGGAGAAGAAATTTGTATAAAACTGTTAAATAAAAGAATTATTCACACTTTCTATATTTATAGATTGCGATGAATTGAAAATCTACAATGCCTGTTATTTCTAATTCTGGTCTTGCAACTAATCATTTAAATGCAAGTATGTTTTTAAAAGAATAACTTTAGATCCAGAAGATACAATCTCAAGGATTGAGATCTTCAGACCTAGATTACTGATAAATACAAGCTCTAAATTAGGAAAGATTTCTAAACATTAATAAATGCAAAACTCAACGAAAACCATTCCTTCTAATTTTACAAGTACAAGATTTTTCTACTGTTGTATAAATGATTCCCCTATGATGGTTGCATTTATCTAACTAAGCTGGTAAATTTATTGAATATATGTAGTTCTTCTATTATAAAAGCACACAAGCATTGTATACAATCTGGTTTATGTTTGAAACTGCTTAGGATAATGGTAAATAATTGTAGTGGCAATGCCGAAAGTACCAACTTATCGAGTGTAATAAATTTTTAAAATATCCTATCCGCTGGTACAATTTCGCCGTTGGTATAATTTACACTACCTTGTAAATTATATAAGAAAATATCAGTATCCCAATGCACATGTTTACGGCAAAGAGGTAGTTAACATTTTTAGGAATTACCCAAGTGTTATAGAAAATACGTGTTTAGATTCATGCAATATGGTGTAAGGTAGTTAGTGTCATTTATGTAATATTGTAGACAAATATTTTGTAAACGAACTATATATTATTTCTAATACATAACTTCCCAAAAAAATTGTGTAAGCATTTGGGCAATATTATATACTCGTATGGGTATCTGTAATTCATGAATTTTATTCTCAAGTGACACTTGTGTTCTAATTTAATTATTTATCGTTTGACGCAGGTATTCATATCTTCGAGCAAATTATGTTTTATCCTTAAATGTTTTTTTATTTCGTACATTTTACAACGTTGCCGGGCATTCTAATGCGATTGTCTATCTTATAAACTACCGTATTATCTATTGAGATAATATTTAAAAAAGCATGGATTTGAGGAGATGATGTTTCTAATTACAACAGCCGTTAAATTGCTGTTAATTAGATTGACTAACGATTTAAAAATCTTCCAATATATATTTTTCTTACTGTGCCTGAATACTTTAGGGTTCCGTATTGTCCAAGCCCACTAGCTGCTTGACACTTTCGTCGAATCGAAAAAGGTTAAATTATGCTTCTGTTACTAGAAGTTTACTGTTATTGCATTACCATCTACATAAAACGAATTATTACGATTAATTTTATTTTTGAGCCTTTCGTATAGTTCGTTGGTTTAATAGTTCGAGATGACCCTGGTCTCATTCAACGAAAGCATTTAACGTTAATGTTTTTCTTTAAAACTGTGAGAGGTATTGATATGAAGCAAAGTTGAAACGTGTCGTACATAAATTAGTTTCACATTACGTCCTTTTCTATAATTATTAACCAGATTATAGGTGCAAAAAAAATATTCGTGAATGTCGTTTTTGAGTGTTATTGCAGTTAGTTGCAAAACTATTTACAAAGGGGAAATACCGAATGAAGTTAGCAATATGGAAAAAAAGGAACTTTACATTTTTCATGTTGTTTTACTTGTTTAAGGCTTTACGTGCCAAGTTCTTAAATTTGAAGGCAATACTCGTCAGCCATGCCTATTTTAGACTTTCACATTCATTGCATTCTAAGAAAGTTTTTGCTTCTGTTATTTCATATTTGATTATCCTGTACTTTGACAAATTAAATTAAATTTTTTATTCGTCTTCGAAGGATTTTTAATGAAGAAACGGTAAACGTGTTCTTTAAAGTTTAATGTGCCGGAACTGCCTATAATGCTCATGCTCATACTCCTGAGGTAAACACATTTTTGTCATGTTTCCTTTTCTGTCGCTCACATGACAAGAAACTACGATTAGGTTCGGGATGCCGATGATAAATAACATTAAATCTTATCAGAAAAAATGTACACATCAGTAGTCTCTTCCTGGATGTAGTTATTAATAAAATGTAGAAGAAGGTTGCACACTTCGTTCTAACCCTTTCCATCTAATATTTCATCGTAGACATAGAAATAAGTTTTTCCTCATGAATAGAAAAATTACGTATCTACAATTGTATTTTATAAGAAGAGCTTTTTCGCTGGACGTTACAGGAAGTGGAACATTTTATTGGAAATCAAACGTTAATACTTCAACTTTTGAGTTAGTCTTTGCTATTGCTATATTTCTCGTATATCTGAATAAAAATTTCGGACTTTAGCTTTTTCCAGGGCGCTTTTTTCTTTCTCAGGATCAGATGTGTCAGATTTAGGTCTCCCAAATGATATTTTAAAATCTTCACAAAAAAAATCTGTTCAAGACTTAGCTGGTTATTCTTGACTTACACAGTGAAGAATAACAGGTTGGTGGTTGCCTGCACGGCAACCAACAACACACCTATGATAGAACTTTTTTTAATAATAATAATAATAATGCTTTTTGAGCGTTTGTAAGTAATTGTTGTACAAAAAGTTATTTCTTGAGTTTGTAAAAGCTGATAACTTATTGTCTTTAATTAAATTTACCCATTATTGGAAACATATCACTTAATTTCCTCAACTTTTACTTAATTCCTGGGCAGAAGATTTGATTTTCGTGTTAGTGAAGAACCGCTGTCGTTCCATTAAGTTCGTCAGCCTGTCTAAAACCGCATATACGGCCTTGCTTATCCGATAATCGAATTGCCGAATACAAACGACGACCGTTTGGTATCGACATTTGAGGAGGAAATGTTCGTAAACCTAAGGAAGGTGGAGACGATAGAAGTTGGAGAAAGAGAGAAAAGTATAGTAAATAGATAGCGACAGACAGAAAAAACGAATTAGCTGTATGATGCTGTAATGCACTTACGTAATTCCTTATCACAGTGAAAACCGCGGTAGAAAAGGGGAAACGTCTGCGAAACATGGATACATACCAGCCGGAAGGAAACGTCGCGAACGCTATAGTTGAATGCTGCAGTGCGAATAACATTTTCTTTTAAAACAAGGATTATTTGAACTATCGATTGATTGAGTTGTTAAGAATTAACTATAAAACAAATGTCCATATAATTATTGTACGTAGCCGATCGAATCGTGTATCTCTACCTGATAGGTAGAACAAAGGGGAAAGAACCTTTCATCCTATTCCTCTACACCACACAGATAAATTTCTTTTGGAATAGTAGCAATTATTCGAGAAGATAAATTATGCAAATATCTACAAAATCTACAAAATGATAGAATCAAAAGAGAAGATACCAATGTTGTAACATGTAAATAAAAAAAAAGAATCTTAATCTTCAGGGAAAATTAAATAATTATTAACTTTTTGCTTTAAATTAAGTTCGAGTTAGAAGAAAATATGTACTATTCAAATTTATAGCAATTTTCTCAATGGTTGAGTATATTGCTTTTACAGAGTTTCACATTCTCCTAATCGAGCCAATAGTACCATTATGTTTTGGTGCGAGTGGTACATAATCTTAGCTTAAACTGATAATTTTTGTGTTATCAATTAGTCTAAATCCAGTTATCCATTTACTTCATATTACTTGGTTCAAATGTTTTTAAAACACTCCAATCTACCGCAGACAAATTACACTCTCCTTAAAGCAAAGGCTGAATATGAGACTTAGAAATTTAGAAATAAGTTGAAGTAAAGAAATAGTAAGCAGGTAGCATAGACAATAAATTTTCCATGCGTTTAAGACATTTTCCAAAAAAGGACGACTAGTACAATTCGTATATACAAAAATGTATCCCTGTAGTATTTAATATGTTCTTGGGATTTCACGAAGGAAGCAAAGGGCTGGTTCGATGGTTTTTTAAAATTAATGCCGTGGTCGTCATTTCAAAATGGTTAAAAATAGCTTAATGCCGTACATATTTGTTGTAGGAACCTGGAATGTGTTAACGAAATATCATTTGCGATGCTGACAACCATTAATATAGCTCATGCAGTAGGTGTGGGTTAAAGATCCCTTACCACAGGCCCAAAATAGCAAAATTCCATCAATTATCGGGAACGTTTTCTATCCAATGAACTCATAGATGAGGTTAAAATATTGTCGCTTGAAACATGTAAGAACAAAATGAGTCTACTCATAGATAGCGAGTGTTATTCCACAGACTATAAACTCCTTCCATGTCACATTTAAGTATGTTATATTTATTTGTATTATTTGTTTATTGTAGATATATTTGAGGAAATTTAACTTGTTTTCTAGTCGTGATATTTCAATAAAGACGAGGTTGATATTCGTCGTAATGTTGACTTTATTTAGATAAATTCAGTAAACTTTGCGTTTCGACAGCTGTGAGTTGCTTTCTTTTCATAAGCATCAAGCTATAGGTTGTCAAGGTTTGGACAGCGCTGATCGGCAACGAATGGAATACCGGAAAATACAGCTTTGTGCACTACTTGTCAAGTGCCACGTGTACAGAACTGTAATTTAAAATGATATAATGTAGAACCATAAAAACGTTTTGTAGAAAAAGAAGTAATTGTAAAACCGGCATTGCATAAAGGAAATGTTCTCTTTAGACCAATTGTTTCCTGTGCCCGTTCTATATACCAACTTTCAAAATATTTTTCTGATTCAAATTCAAATATTACGGATAATAATGATTATTACATAAAAATTAATTTGCATTGAACGGTTCATTGGCAATGTTGAAGTCAAAAATTCAGATAAATTCATTTCTTCTCAAATTTACGCCATCTACAATTTATTTCCAATTTCAAAATAAATGTTATAAGCGATTTCTGCATGGTTCACATGTGATCAATTGCTTCCCGCTCAGTTAGTATCACCTTTGACGTGTTTACATGTTGAGTTACCGTGTTAACTGTTGCCTACCACCTTCCCTTCTCCTGAAGAAGCCCCATGTGGCCGAAACGTCAAGTTTTCGTTTAACCAAGACACGGTCCGAATCCGGAACACGTTTTGTTTTAAGGAATAAATACAACGTTATCAAAGCAAATACTTAATAATATTTTTCACCTAAAATGTTACTTTGAACAAGTGGGCTGATAGAATTCTAAATTCGTATTGCTTTTGTACTGGCAGTTCTTGAGTGTTTCTGCAAGCACAATCATGCGAAAGCATTGAAATATTGACTCTGATTGTATGTACAAAAGAAATATCTTATCTAATTACTTATATTACAATTATTTATTAGAGTTAGTAAGACAAGAAAATAATTTATTGGTCATAAGAAAATATGTACATCTGTTTGCATGCAGTATGTTTTCTAATTTAATTAAATATTTTCTTCTTCGAAATAAAGCCAAGAAAACATATATTGTTGAATTGAGGAAACACTTTTCTAACCAATATTACAACTGCACCAAATAGGGTTTAGTGCATAGCCTTACTTAACTTCGTAAGATTCGTAAATTTTGTTAGTTGTAGTATGTGTTCGTTAGTTGTAGTATGTCGACATCATCGTCTACTGCTTGCATAAAAAAAATCCGAAAATTGTTACCTTCATTCATTCATCATTTGTACATTAACCAAATCAGTTATTTAAATCATCAGATGTCCTTTCCAACCGCATATTGCGTTCAATGTCTCTGGACCTTACTGTTAATTTGTACACATAAGATTGACTCTATCGCTTGAGTCATCCGTCCGCGTCCGTCCCTTTTGTGGCATTGCAATATTTTATGGAAAATTAAATATTTCGTATACGATAGCATATATTCATTGATTATTGAAATAAATATTTATAACACGTTTCGAATTTGAATGTTTACATTTTTGAGATGATTTCGATCGGTTCGCCCCGTGGTGTACCGTAGCCGTAGCAGCTAATAGTGTCTATATCCAGTGAAAGGAAAGCACCTACAGTTAGCTTCATTACAAACTAAAAAAAATCATACAAAAATAGAGCTAAAATCAAACAATACCAACATGAACTTCAATATGTTAGTACCGTTTCATTTTGATCCTTTTTTTATCTGATTTTTAATTTCCTGCGATGTCGGAGCGTAAAGTCGACTATTGAATTTATTTCAATATTATCGAAAATACCAACTTCGCTTTTTATTTATGTTTTATTTGCAGACAAGTGTGATTTCGCGTAATTACATTTATCAACTGACGTATCTGTGATTGTTTGATTATAAATAAATCCTATTCGAAACGAACGAAAACATTTCTACAGCGCAATGTTTTAAAATTTAAACTGTACCTTATAAAGTAACAACTTGTTGCCTGTCGGGGGCTTTTTTTAATCACCTCGATTTCCCATATATAAACCACCAACGTATATTTTTAGTTCTGGCCAAGTAACTACAGAAATGATTTTCCAATTTCAGTTCCACAATTTTATAATAAGTCCGTAAAATTGTTAATTAATAGTTTTGATTGCGTAAGTACTAAATTTATCTTAGAAACGATGGACGATGAAATATAAATATTCGCAGTTGCTGTGGCTGTGGGAATTTTTTAATTATAAAAGAACATTGCCTTGTTGATTTTGTTCTTTGATTTGTAAATATAAATAAATTAAAAATGATCGTTTACATTATTCAAACTAGTTACTATATCAGCAGAAGTAAAATATGTACCAGCAGCTTATAAAACTTAGTAACAGCCTTGCCTCCTTTGAATTTCTTTTATAAATTATTAGTTTCTGGTATCATCTCACTGTATGACCTTAGACATCATTGGCAACCCTTGAATGTGGACTTTGCCATCGGACTTAACGATTTCTTACCGAGTAATGTTTAATTTGCGAGATTATGATGGAGGTAATTGAATTTGTACTGTACATTTTTGCAGGAAGATAGTACCTTAACAATGAACATTAAGCAGATGAAGAAAATAAAGAGGAAAGTTATTTAGCCATTTCATCGAGATCATCGTTAGCTGAAGTTATATATATATAAGTAATAAAGTGCTAGGACAGGAAAAGGAGAACCGAAGGCTATATAAGCGCCTGAAGTATCTGACAAAGAGGTCAGAACTACTTTGCTCTGCCAGAGGTTAATTGAGTGGACACTGCGGGGGTAAAGACAGTTACGTTTACGATATTGTAGCATATAATAGACGCAATAAACAATTTTTTAACATCCCACATAATAAAACTGACCTTCTGGCTCGCTATTAGTCTCTAAATCTACATCTAAATACTACTTTTTATTATTAGTGTTTTAAAATATGAAACAATACATACAAGTATTATTTATATTAAATTATATACAATCCCTTTCTATTATCTATTACCCATTTTTTTTTCAGTGTATGCAATGACACGTTATTTTGAAGATGGAAATGTCATATTACAATTGAACAACGGAAATTATGTGTACGTACACCTGTTGAATGAAATAATATAAATGTACCTGTCTCCTGTATTAATGAAAACTGCTCGATGAGAACTGCATGCATCCCCATCAATATCTACACAGCTCTGCGTAGATGCGTGGTTCAATGAAGACAAGGAGAATTTTTTCAGGACCGGCCTTCAAAATAATTTTTAAATTAATTTAACAGATTGACAGCGAAACTAATGGCATGGAAAAGTAGGTGCGCTTATAATCCCTCTAAAATTGATATTTTTTTTCTTCGTCGTCACCAATCAACTTGCTCAATCTAATGTTGGTTTAATGTATGGCAATTTGTGTAGAATCTAAAGCTGAATTCATCTAAACCTTTGAGGCCAAGTTTTCTTAATAAGTAATTGTTCATATTAGTAATTTCGCTATTATTTCTTCGACTACACATGTCATGACAACACATGTATGTAGGTAATTATCAATGTTAATTCCTCCCCATGTCAAACATAGATCAGATTGCTAGGTATCGCACCATATTCGCAGAATTCAGGAACCCACCCCTGTGCACAATAGAATTCTATTTATCGCTTGGTTTCTACATTATTTCTACACCGTGCGAGAAAGTCGACATCCCCTTTAGAAACCGCCACCTTTGCATTGATCGATCCTAGATCGATTAGAAAAAGGAATCCTAACCCAATCACAGATTAGTCAAACGGAAATTGAGTAGAAGGGAGAAATTCAGAACGTATCTGAATTCTACTATTGAAGGCGACATATAGAATGCGACCATATGTACATAATTGTTACCAGTGAAGAACTGCATGGAGAAGGGGTGATTTTTGTGAAATTTATAAAGAAAATATATATATATATATATATATATATATATAACAAATTAATAATTAATTAATTTGTTATACAATATTCCATTAATCCAAGATCAAATATCTTTTTGAAATAACGTGTTGTAAAAGTATGTTTACCTAAAAGCAAAGTACATACATTTTGGTACAAAACTCCATCTTTTGCACATTTCATATGAGACTATGAACATTTTGTTTGTAGCAATGAAATTGATTTCTGCTGTTTATTGTTACTGCTTTGTTTGATTTAAAGGAAGTGTTAATTGAAAATACCGCATAATGGTCACATACCTGTCACCTACTCGAATTCGTTATGGTAAACAACGTTACCTTTTCAAATTAAGTGAGACTATTTATTGATTTTCCTTGTGCAGTTTCTAAGCACAGTGCCGCATTGCTGATTTTGATTCAAGATTGCCCACGTGCAGAATAAATTTACCTGTCGATAATATCTTTCTGTTCTTGTCATACATTAAAGAGAAGAAAAAGAAAATTTTTAAACTTCGTTACGTGTTCTGGCGAATATACTTCAAATCTCGTATTTCGAATATAGCTAAATTTGTACATACTATACCTGTATGTTTTTGTATGTATTTATCGCATTTTGTTAAAGGTAAATTATGTAAGATGAACACAACGTTGTTCTGAGAATGCTATAGCCATGAATCAAGCGAGGTCAAGACGCTGCAGAAAGAATTACGTTAAACCATAACCTACCAATTTTGCATTGAGGTTTTTTTAAAATTATATACAGGTGCATAGATTATACCGAGCGTTCATTAAATATCATATTGTCCCATTCTAGTATTGAAAGAATTCAACGAAAGTTCTTAAAATACCTTATATCCAGAAAGTCAATTTCATGCTAAACAGAATTTAATGTGAAAGTGAAATTGTTTTATAATTTGTTTAATAATAAAAATAGACCCTGGACCTAAAATGTACAATCTATATGAAATGAAGTAGAACTAATCTGATGTATAAAGCACCGCTGTCCATTTACGTAGTAATTGGAATTTGATTTGTTCTTTACGTGATATTAATGCTACATCTTTCTGTGAAACCACAAACAATGAATATTATCAGCTGATTAGCTATACTAACGCCCGGTACCTCACTCTACGTCTCCATTCTAGCGACATGTCCTAATGTTAAACATGCAACTCTTGAACATAAGTTCAAGCGATTTCCCTTTCTATATAATACATTATTCAATAAAGACGGAGGTTCTAAATAATACTGATTTCGTTGTAGTTTTGGTTGCGTGCTAGTCAGGCAGAATATATATGGCAACGCCGCATTTTACTTTACTAATCTAGTTTGTAGGAGAAATTTTTCGGCATAATAAGATTGTTTGTATTAAACTAATTATAATAATGCAGTATAGCAGTGCAGATACTAAACACGACTTTCATTTGTATCCCTAATCATTGATCAGAATCAGGATAGGGCATCAATATTCATGCAGATGAAAAACATGTACTCGAAATAATTATTAATAGACATCGTGAATAGAACAATGTACAAAAATAAGGATTAAACTTCGGTGAGTTATTAAGTTATATTTAAAAAAAGTTCAAAATATATCTAACCAAAACGATCACATTCGGATACGTCTGAATACACACAATTGCCACAATGAGTTACAATATTCATTTCTATCCGATTTACCTCAAGTTTGTTTTTTTTTATTCAATTTTTGTCAAGAGCGGTTCAAAATAAACGTGGGCAGAGAAGAAATTTGTTGTTGCACAAAGCAGTAATCTATTGAACCTAGACCTCATTGACTTCCATCGACTGCAAAATGCAGTGATTATGCTATGATATGCTGAATCCATATCAGGTCTTTTGTTTTTCATTTTAAGAGCATATAGTCAATATTCAAAATATTGCGTTCAGAATTTGCATTTTATCGATTTATGCTAAAATAAACAGTTATACAGTCCACTAATGCATATAGGCTCACATATGTAAATATAAAAAGCCTTTGGCTTGGTATGTCGAGTACGCCGCATACATACGTATTAAGCATATAGGGCATTTTGTGGCCGTGTAATAAAATTTTAAAGGGGAGGTACTGCTGTCTTGCTATTCTCATAAAAATAATTAGGGTAGAATTGTTATTAGACGTTCCCGGCGTAATTAAGGAGGTACGTGCTATACGAATGATCCCCTAATATAAAATACCCAGTAAATTATCACGAAATGGAGTGAATATTAGCGTCTTAATGAAATTTATGTAAATTTATAGATGGAATGTAATTTTGGTTTAATATTGCTCGTATATGTTGAATATCAGACATGTATAGCTAGCTATGGAACCGTGACTTGCTCTATAGAATGTATAATACATCTTATTTTGACCATTTTAGTTTATTGGTATTTATGTGAATGTTTTCCTCAATTAATTACTGCATTTATAAAAGTATTTGGAAGTTTAAATGCGTTCGTACATTAATTACAGTGAACGTATTCTAGTAAGAAAGAAATCTACAGTACAAATCACGAATGTTTGCCGTTACGTCATACTTGTCTGTGACGTATACAGCGTCCGAAACAAATTCAGGTACACCAACCGTTGTTATTGTTGTAACATCTGTCAAATTTTTCCGTGTTCTTATTAGAGCTATATTACGAATTATTAATAAGAGCACTTGTAAGTTAAACTTTATTTGCAATACATATATTACTATTTTTAATACATATATTACTATTTTTATGAAATGTATATAGAGATTACCATGCCAAACAAAAGGAAAAATTGTACTCGGCATACGGAGAAATTAATTACAGAATGGTATAATTGAGAAGCAAATTTTGATGCAGCTGAATTTTCATTTACGGTAAATCGTGGTTCTGAAGATGAAGACGATGAATAAAAATTAATTACATGTTATCTAGTCTTATTGCTTGTACAAAAGTACTGTTTTGTTATTTTCAGTACTAGCTTGCTGCATTACTGTTATTTGTATCACAATACTTGTATAATATCATTTAATATTTTGTTTTAATAAAGTGCAGATTATATTTTTCAAGCCGTGTATGCAAAATCACTAATGTTAATAAAGAATTGCAGTAAATATAAGATACGCATCTGTTTTGTCGCTTATACACTTCACAAATAGAGAGAGGTAAGGATGAAACCATAATCAGCTAACCAGGGAGTATTTATTTATCCTTTTATGCTGTAAATACTTACGTTTTTAATAAATAAAACAAAGCTTTATATATTAAAAATTCCATCCGCAAAACATTATACTAAATTATGATCATTATAATATTCACATTTCATTTTTTATTTAATTTATTTTTATGCAAATAAAAAATATAAAACAAATGTCAAACATCAAAAGGAGTGATATTCTTTCTTTACAAATCTAAAGATTTGGTGGTACTGCAGTAAACGAAAGCTCTTATCTACGCATCGCTCGGCCATATACTGTCTCACTTCAATTAGTTCATTGATACTTAACAAAATATGGACGTATATCTTAACTAAGTACGACGTACGTTGTATGTTACTATCTCGCTTGTGTATACGTGTGCTTCCGATTTTTAAATATTACACTTGCCTTCACTTTACCGATCAATCAATGACGTAACGGCAAAGATTCGTGATTTGTACTGTAACTGTATGCTAGAAAATGGTTAGTTAATACGTCACTATAAATACTCCACTGGTAAATACCTATTGTATTTTATATATTTATAAAAAGTAGCCAGCGATATCTTTCGAGAAAGAAGTAAGATCGATCGCTAACTTATTGTATTGGATAGAGAGAGGACAGTATACTTTACATACGTTCCAAGAAATACCGACAAATGTAGTCTATTCTCCTTTAAGATTTATACCTTTGGATCCGTACGAACCACGTTTCTCTAAACATTTTACCACTCTGAACATGGTTTTTCAGGGCCTCAACTGCTTCTTGTGGTAATAATATTACGGAAAGAGATCGTCAGACACTAAATCAGATGAATACGAACAACAAGACATTAATTCGATGAGGGCTGGCATTGTCATAATAAAGAATGATGTGACGTTGTTGATTGTCTTTCCGGATTTCATCGGTGATTTCTGGCAAATAAATTGTTGCATATAACTGTTCGATCGTCCAAAGCAGTGCTTGCGACATACCCAGTATAACGAAAGAAAGAAATAATCGTTTGCTTAGAAGTGCTTCGTGAACGAATAACTTTTGCTGAATTCAATTCATCTGCAAAACACGCAAACAGTTGATTATTAGTTTCTGGCTCGTATAAATATATCCAAGTTTCGTCATTTGTTACGGATTTTGAAGTTCATCTGTTGAGCTTTTTGAGCATTTCCTTATACTAGTTAATATCCTTTTTTGTACTAGTGTCAAATTGAGAATAATTAATTGTACTTCACTCTTTACGACGAGTAGGTGATAGTAACAAAACCATGGAACACGCTACGCACACACTAAAAGTTTATGACAGTCTTGAAAACTTACGTACTTCGAATACCACTACTACATCGCAAAACACAAATAAAAACAAAGTTCATTTCTTAGGTATTGGCTTTTTCAGGAACCCCTCCAGCGCACTACCCGGGTACCTGGTTCTGGAACCGTTTACGGGTACCCGAAATCGGGTATTCAAATATTTCGTTGTAGGACCGAATACAGGCACCCGTTTTCAAACAATAGCATTAATATACATATAATTGGACTGACGAAAACTGTCTCTTTAGAAATGGGGTGCCCATTCAACGGAATACCTGGTTTCGGATTACCCGCTACCTGGTTCTAAAATGGGATGTCCGGAACCGGGTGTTCAACTATTTGATTTAAGAATCGTTTTCAGATACCCAAAACTGAATACCCGAAATCGAGCACAACTGATGCTAAGAATTTCGAGTACCTGGGTATTCGGGTACCCGATTTCGAGTAGGAGTCCAAGTAACAAAACACTAGTAAAAAACTTGAGATAAATTGCCTGCAACTTCATAAGTTGATTGTAAAATTGAATGAAATTATGATACACAGATTTAGAGAAGTAAGCATCGATCAATCCCCGAGTTCTTCGCAAAAGAAAATCGTCTAACTTTTGGTACATATTGTCTAAATCTGCATTATAACCATTACCTATCCTCAATAATACTTAAGCTTAATAGTTAAACATGATATGTTGTACATATTTAGAAACCCTATATGGAAGATTCGATCTACTTCAGTAGAAAATGCACATACTTACAGCTGTGTAGCAATACATATAATTTTCTGGATTCTAATGCCCCGCGACAGCGTTCCCTTTCGCGAGATAAGCATTAAGTTTGCACTTAGGTTATTTGCACGTTCCAACAATATCCACAAGTTCGTTCTGCTGTTTCGCGATAATGTAACAGTTTTAAGTTTTAACCGAGTTTGTGAATTTCCGCAGGTGGAGGAGATACGGGACATGATAGACAAAATACAAGCGAACGTCGAGGAGGTAAAAAAGAAACATAGTGCCATCCTGTCTGCACCGCAAAGCGATGAAAGTGAGTAATTGTAATTGTACTATGTAGCGTAATACTTTTTTTTTTTAATACCGTATTTCATTGTAATGACAGCAGCGTCTAGATTTCATCTGAAAGGAAAATATACTTACAGTATATATAATTTAATAAAGTAAGAATGTGGTCAGTATATTTTTTGACAATCACCGTTCTGATAATCGCCGGTAATAAATAGGGCTGGAACAAAAGTAAACTTTGACGACTAGCAAGCAACGAGGTAGTATCGGCAATACGAACAAGGCTCATATAGGTTTATTGGATGTCCTAGTTGCACATACATGTTTTCTTTTTCTGGAAATAAACAAAAATCAACAAAGCTTACCTTGTCTTAAAGTTGTTTGTGTTAATGCACATACTACCACTTTACAATGGAAGATATCCCTGTGTTACATTTTAAAATAGTCGAGTCAAAGCATTGTGTGTGTGTCGATAACTAAGCAATACATGTTTATAATTACTTTGGCATTATGTTGGTGAATAAGTGGTAGGCTACAATGGTCTGTGGCATTGACAGTAATTTAATTCACTACTCATGTAATTAAAAATTTCAAATGTAGATAAAAACAACGTTTATTAATAAAAAAAATGTAAAGTTACTTAAAACAATAGTAACAAATAGCCGTATGTATTCCGCCGTGCCTAGACCTTGACAAAGAGAGCATGCTTTCCTTTGCTAGTATTTTGATATTTCCTTTGTTAGAAAACAGCCTTACATCTGCTGCCCTTGGTGGAGTTGATATTAATGTTTCACTTGACTTGTTCTGGCATATTTTTGCAGTGTACGAAGGTATATTTTCCCCTTATCTTCTAATCTCATACTTCAGATTGTTCTTTTGTATGACCACAATCGAGCTCTCGTCCAACCAATGACCATTTTCAAAGTTAACGAGTTTCAAGATTTGCATGCATATTATAATCAACGCGTTTACTATTCTTTCACTTTATATAATTAGTTTCAAAATTAATTTTGCAATTGCATATACTATTCTTATTAATCAAGTAATCGTTTTAGTGCGTGTTACAAATTATGTAATTTTTCTTTGCGTAAGAGATGTTGGGAATTTTATATTCTACGGAACAGTCTAAATAAGGTTTATTTTTGTAAATTTGTGAAAAGCAGGAAATTTATTTCATCTTAACGTTGCAAGTTGTCCAGCGAAGTGTGCGCTGCAGTACAAACTTAACCCCCGTGGTCGTTTAATAAAAACAAATTATGGGTTTATGCTCGGAAATACTGAACGTTTATACAAGATGAGTAGGGAGGAACGGACCAAACTCCAGGATTACACGTGAAAGAACTCATATATCCGATTTTAATTTGTTGTCAAGTTATGATGTAACTTCAAATAAACAAAATTTGATACATTAAACATTTTTTTTTATCAAAGCGTTCATTTAATAATTTTAAAAAATTTTGCAATTGACCATATTTTATGCTCCGTCTACGAAGGGCACCCGTTGCATATTCTAAATCCATAATTTTCATTGATAGCTTGGATTTCTCCCTTCTGATGTGAAATTACGAAATTATAGATGTGTGTTTTCGAACTTCGTATTTAAAAAATATTTTCATCCGTCACATACGAAGTACATATACACATGGTATATATTTAAATTCTAGTTTTTTTAGCTTAAAATTATATGTCTTTTGCATTAACTACAATGTGTGCCATGTTGTCTACTGTATGCATTAGCTAAATGCTAGAATAATAGTCAATTTGGAGATTATTGCTAAAGATATAAAATGGATTTAATGATATTCGAACAATTTTTTTTTCAAAAATCAATATTTTATTCTTGAGACACCTATCTGGTAACATACTGTAAGTAAGGATTTATTAAACCCACATTGATGGTGTTGAATGTATGTAATAGGGTTGAAGAGACCTTGCAAATTATTAATGCAAAGTAGTTGACTTTATTCGTAGCACACTTGAATGTAGCACATAGATTATTGAACCTACTTGAACTGTATTCCACGGAATATAATTAACCTATATAATAACGTCAATTCACATAATTGAGTACAATCGGCCCTCTAACTTTTTTTACGCAAAAATACGCCATGCTGAACCTTCCAATATAATCGTCTAAACTATATTTGAACTGATAATAACTATGCATGTTTAAAAAAATGTTAGTTTTGCATTAGTCATTACACCCCGAACAATTTCGAGAATTAAAAAAAAAATCATAATTAAAATGTTTTAATTATATTTTCGTAGTCTATGTAGCTTTATAGCTTCTTAGATAAATAATATGAAGCGCAACATATGTGTATGTATAGTGTAATAACAAAACAATGGGAACAAATAATTACAGTGTACATTAGCTTAATTTTTATCTCCGGTAGCAATTTGTAACATAACCACTGGTCAATTTCGAATATCAGGTTTGACATTTTAAATTAAAGAGGTCCGGTTCGTAGATTACATACCTGCCAAAGTGATAATTGGGAAGAAGAATTATAGTAATCATATCTAATAGATAAATTACACACTTGCAGATATTGCAATTTAATTCTCCATGGCAGGTCGTTTCGCAAATTGCCAATAAAATCTATTTAAAAGGTACTAAAGCGCTATTTGCTGTTTTAACCAAGTTTCGAACATGAAGTATGTTAACAGTTTTTTATTGTATTTATTTTAAACACTTTTTCGATGATATACTGTGATAAAGATAACGTACAAATCATTCGGTTGTACGCCATTACATTAAAAAAAAATAGTAATACCGTTAAGGCATAAACTAACGCCAATTCATTTAATAAACTACATGTATAAAGACAAAGGCGAAAAGATTAACTGACTTTTCTTTCGTTTTGGTCTATTCCTCATGGATTTGTTTGTTTATATTTTAAATGGTATTATATCAATAATTACTAACATTATGGGAAGATCTTAAAAAATCTCAAATCCAAAATTGGGTTACTCTGATTTCGTCTCGAAATATCAGGGTTGCATAATTTTTCTTTTTTACGCTGCAAAGTATATTTACCTGTTGTTTATGTAGAATTTACGCCATACTATGCACTGTTGAAGTTACTGGCAGTACAGTATTTAAGATAGAAATTATATTATTAAAAGAACTCTTGAGG
The DNA here is from genome assembly GCA_902654985.2 of Oryctes borbonicus. NCBI lineage: Eukaryota > Metazoa > Arthropoda > Insecta > Coleoptera > Scarabaeidae > Oryctes > Oryctes borbonicus. Next base: position 7,296,190 of record LR736858.1, read on the forward strand.
CATTTACAATGTACCCATTGATATGTATAATCATAATAATATATGTAAATTTTAGTCAAAAGAATTTTAGAAACAATATTTTGTAAATTAAAAATCGAACGATGACAGTTGTTACCGAATTTCTTCTGTAGAATGGTTTAATACACTGTTTAAAAGAGATATGGTTTTGGGACACTCTTTGTTGGATAAATAATGATAGCAAGGACTGTGGTGTAGTATGGTAAACAACACATAAGTATCGGCACCCTCCGCACCACACAAGTCACTTCATTCGGTCACCGGTTGATGATGAGGACCATTCGTGTCCTCGAAACGGCCGTCCCGGACTAATTATTATATTACTATATAATAAATTAAACTTGTGTGGTGCGGAGGGTGCCGATACTTATGTGTTGTTTATCTTTGTTGGATGTTAAAAGTTCTGCTATTTACTAGCTGAAATAAAACATTTTGTGGTTTTCGAAGCCATTCAAATTTGTTTCTGTTTTAATTTAAAAAGCGTTACAACTGCATGTGTTTGCGTAACTGTAGTTGACACAATTCTCTAAAAGCAACGTAAACAACAAGCACCATGCGATTTAATTCAATTCATTATGCTCGAAAATCTATGTAAACGTAAAAACTTCTAGCGTCAAAACTATTGAATAAAACATTACAAAAACACGATAAGCTTTTTAATAGAGCCAGTTTTAAAAATATTGTCAATGAAACCCACTGCTGATTGACTCATCAATCCACATTACATGAATAGCACCTCTCTGTAAATACATATATCCCTTTCAACGAATATTAACAGTAAAATAGTGAAATAATTAGTATTCTTAAACAAACATACATTTTGCATGCTTTTAAGATGATGCTAAAAGGAAAACGTGTACTTATAAAGTGTACGAAGATAGTATGAGAAGTGTTTGGAGACAAATGGCCTGAGAGATTTAATGAATAGTGTTATGAGAGTTGTTGAGAGTGAGCGTGTGGAATCATGGAAAAATAACAATACCGGTCTGAGATTCGATTTTCGATTTTGATGGGAAAACGGCTGCAGAAAGCAAAGAGAAGTTGAATTTAGGTTACAAGGACCACGCACCTTCGATGACCACCATCGGATACTGGTTTAATAAATTTAAACGTGCCCGAACACACGTCTTTGATGAAGAGCGGTCTTATTGAGGTATCGGCGAGATGCGTGCTTTGTCTACTGAATATTAATCCAAAACGGAATCGCGTGATAACTATGACGTGTGACTATGGATGAGACACGGATACATCATTACACGCCAAAAACTAAAAGTCAATGGGCAAAATAGGTTTTTTCCGGCGAACGTGTACCAAGGAAGACGATTCTATCAGTTGGATAAATTATGGCGACGATTTTTTGGAATTCACAAGACATAATCATAATTGATTATTTGGACAAGGGAAGGACGATCACGGAATAGTATTATACTAATTTATTGGATCAGTTCGATGTTGAACTAAACAGAAATAGGTCACACAACGAAAAAAGAATCTCTAACATCATGATAACGTCTGGCCCACTTATCGGCAATTGCGATAGCAAAACTTGGCGGAAAGCGGTTCACGTCAAATAAAGAGGTCTTTGCCGAAACAGGCGCCTATTTTATAAAGTTCGACAAATCCTATTATATCGATGGCTTCATATAATTGGAACATCGCTTCACTAAGTGTATAGAGCTACAAGAGGATTATGTCGAAAAATAAATTTATTAACAGATCGTGACATCCTCGTATATGCTATCTACGTGAAATCTAATTTCCGATTTACTTTGAATGATTGGAAACTTATAGTATAGTAGTTATAGCTACTTAACACTATAGCTTTGTGATACTAACGAGACGTCTAACGCCTCTATGGACGTTTCACTAATTTTCTTTCTCTTTTATTTCTTTACATCTTGAAGGTATAGCAAAAAAATCTGAAGACTTTGTCTTCACGTCATGCCTTAATCGCCTGCTACTTTTTCGCAACAGTGTTCTAATAAGGAGTGCTAGCACTCTGTTCTCACAATATAAATTCGTAATTGCAGGAAAGCATGCTCAGGTATAGCCGCGAGCGGTGCCGTTATTTTAGAGATGAAAGCCGTTAGATCTCTTGTTACTCGCTCCTGCCACAAGTGCTTCCTGTTTATGCATACGGACATCTAAATGAAACGATCCTACTAAGGACGAACATCACAGTGGAGATGCTTTAGTTTACATCCAGCGCAGTGGCGAATTACATGTTATCATAAATTTTTGGTGATTTTGAATTCTAAGCAAATTACTGGGAATGGTAAATACTAGCAGCTATATTTTGAAAGCACTGGAAGTAAGATGCTTAAACTGAAAAAGTAGCGAATATATGCTTGAAATACATTTTCGCTTGAAGTACGTCAAATCTGCATTCAAGTAACAATTCAGAACGTCTTTCACGACCATGTGTGTGTATCTTATGGATGAATAAGCCATTATGTATTTCTAAGACATTGTCGTTTAATTTGAAGGTTCTTGCGATAGACGTAGGCCCGGTAAACAAGAAACCGTGCGAGTGGCTTGACGGCAAACTATCACCATCTGATTGCGACAATAATGCAGCATTCGTACTATTATGGCGTTCCACTGTGTACGTCCGTTATAATAAACTTGCTTCGTTAATTGTGAAACTTAACATTGTTCCATAATACGTACTACCTCCTTTTATTTCATTTACATAAACATACACACAAGCACATTGTATTACATGTGAAAATTCCGGTATATCTTTACACTTTTTCATGCTATATCAAGTGTGTCTATTCTAGTAATTTCTTGTAACGTAACTATCGATGCATTCATCCGTTAATTAAATGCGATCGTGGGTGATTTCATACTAAAAATATGCATGTGGGAAGTTGGTTCATGTGTTCTAGTGAAGCTATTACTTATTAGGTCATTGTTTTATTTTTTGTGGAAATCAAAATAATTACATGCTCATAATACAGGGTGAATTGGGAGGAACAGACCAAACTCCAGCAGTGTACTTTTGTACACGCGGAAATAATGTAAAAAAACTCATATGTTCTTATGCGATTTTCATTTGTTTTCAAGTTAATAGCGTGATTGCAAATAAGCAGAGTTTCACAAATTAACATTTTTTTAATCATAGCGTTCTTCTAATAAACGTTCAAAAACATCGGCATTTGCCTCCAAACCTGATCGAGTAGTTCGTTCAGATGTTATATTAGCACTGGGAAATATTCCAATCTGGCACAGTTTGTTGAAAACTGACAATTATTTTAACCATTTATGTTCCTTCAAACTGTAGATTGCAGTCCTCAATGTATATAGCTTATTAACAACAAATATGTTTTTTTCCAAAACGCGAATAGTATAATGAATGGAGTAACTCTTAGCTACTAGCAAATATTACTTTGTTTTCTTGCTACATACAGGTAACGTATAATTGGTTTCTAGTTAGATACAAATTAGTTTTCTTAACCTCAAATTAAAGAAAAATACAAGGGATGCCTTGTTGGAAAAGGAAAAGATTCATAACGTCGTAAAGGGAGTGTAACCGTAGCAAATTGCAAATTTATAGATTTAGAAATTCTTTATCAATTCTTCATCATCTATTTTATAACTCTGGGTGTTGCGGAGTTTTAAACGACTCAACACGTTGCTAGCGACAACTTCGAGATTTACCGAGGAAGTCTTATCAACTCAATAAAGTAAAATTTACCGCATTCAGTAATTAAAGCGACTAATTGCGTAAGTTCTTAAGAGCGCCTATGTTTAAAGTTCAAAAGATACTCTGTGATACTACCTACCCTAACCGTAGGTTTCCTGTGGAAATTAGATGTATAGAGGTCGTCATTAGAGCTCTTTGTAGGGGATTCAATTACCTTTATGTGGGCTACTGTAGTAAATATCTTAATTCCAGGAAAACGGAAATAAAAAAATAGTTACATCGAGTTCAAAAATAAGAAAAAATAGGCTTGCGTAAATAGTCAGCTTTAATAGATTATTCATAGTTTTTAGAAACTACACTAATACAAGATTTGAATATATTACGCCTATGACTAAAAACATGTCAATTATCAAAATTTTTAAAATTCTTCGTTTTCTATCTCCTCGGGTTTCTTCTCCTTTTTTTCAAAATGGTTTTAAACCTCTTTTGATTTCTTCTTGTTTACTTCGATATGATGGAAATTTTATGGTTGGCCATCGATGTTCGTATGCAATGTTACAGATGATTTTGGTATATTTTTTGTAAAAAAAAATATATAAAAAATTGTTAAAAGGTAAATTATTGAAAATAGCTTGTGTCTGATAAAATTGAAAACGTAATAATAAAAAATAAAAGAATCGATATAGATACCTTTACGCTATATTATATAGATATTTAATTTTATATTTCGTGCTACGTTATTCTCGTAACTTCGTGCAACAGATCTTTATTCCATTAAACAACACATAAGTATCGGCACCCTCCGCACCACACAATTTTAATTTATTATATAGTAATATAATAATTAGTCCGGGACGGCCGTTTCGGGGACATGAATGGTCCTCATCATCAACCGGTCACAGTCCTTGCTATCATTATTTATTCCATGTAGTTTGAAAATATTCCTAATACGCCTATCATCTCCCACTAAGGTGAACAGAAATGAAAATTAGATTTAACAGATGGAAAGTTTTACTGTCTTTTTACAATCCTAACATATAAGCAAACAGATAAACATCGCTTCAAAGAAGTAAAAAACTCTAGACTAGCAAATTATCCAGTAAAAGTGAATAAAATGTTTTGTTGATTGAATGTAGTACTACGTGGGCGATATCCTTATATAGAATCTTTGTGGGTTGATGTCCTACGCTTAGTAAACTGTTATTAAATTTGCGCTTACGTCTGTCGTTCTACTCATATATTGCGTTAGGGATGAGAGATTGCTTGGCAGTACCGCTAAATTGAGTGAAGGTGTAGCTCAGTTTGTATTGTTTTCTGGTTATAGATAATTTTGAAAATAATGATGGATGCTTTCTCTGTTTGTTTGTTTGAAAAGACGCAGCAGATTACCGTTATATACAAGTGCTTGCTGCCTACATTGTGGTATTGCTCTAACTTGAAATTAAACAAGTTTTACGCAGAATCACACAATGATGGGAGCGAGGTAGAAAACGGATTAAATGGTAATGCAGTTCTTTAATATAGTACAAATAAAATCAATGTATATAATACTAATTCTAGAACAGTAGGTAATAATGGTGGAGGTGCCGGGTATATTTAATGCTAGTATTATGTGTAACATTGTCGAGAATGGACCGGATATTTTCCAAAATATCCGGTATACTTTTCTATGGTTCGTTACTTTCATACAATTCTTCAATTTCTTTTCAGATTTCCTTCTTATTTTTTTATTTTTCTTCATTTTATCCTGGTGCTTGACACACTGTCCCAACCTTGTGGAATTATAAATTTGCAACTATTGTGTAAACAGTAGGAAGCTAACACTTTCTGATGACATAATAAACATCATAGAGTATATTCCAAAAATATTTCCGCACCTACAGGATGATCAATAAGAAGCGAATCGGACACCTATTTGGTTTCTGCGTACACAAATAAACAAATATAATATGAATTTCAAACGCCTATTTCTAACAGATTTGGAGATCAGTCGTGTAAATTTAGATATATTTCCCTTGAAACTTAGCGTAAATTTTTACCGGATTACCGGATACATGAAATACATTTTTGTATGAATCTAAATGTTGTATTAAAACGCCTTCGCAACATACAAGCCGATCAGTATTGAACGCCGAACCAAATCTAAACACCACAAACATCTTTTTTTTTTAAATAGCACCGTATATTTTTTCAATATCCGCCTTATAGGAAATTTATATCTCGTAGTATTTCTGCATTTGTACATTGCGCCCAAGTGGTCTCTGTCGTGTAGACAAAACATGATATTGATATTCTTAGCTATTGATGTATTGAGGCGGAAGGAAGGAATTTCGAGCATTAACTGTAGATAGGCAAATAAATAGAAAACCGTTAATTATTGCAATAAAAATTATAGTGCAGCTTATTAAGTGCGCTCATATTATATTTCAACTGTTTTAAATAAGACTCCTTTTTTTTAGATTTTCATTTTAAATTCATGTTAACAGCTTTTATTAAAAAATTGTTTCTTTTTCCGCGCATGGTATTTTAAAAAAATATATCTTCGACCACAATGGCAATATCAAAGTGGTATTTTCAACATCTTCAGAAATTACATAGTTTACTTAGGCTTCTCTATTGTTCCAGCTTCCGTTACATGAATTGTTAAAGGATGATATCGCCTTCGATATTTCATACTATAACCCATTCATAAAGTAACTAAGATAAACAGCTTTTAATGAAAAAAAAATATGCACATTATCGAAAATTTTAAATATACCTTGAAATGTAAATTGAGTTTTAGATTTCTTTTTCACTTAGAGCGTATACGAACATAACTTCAAAAGGTAGTAAGGTTTGCAAGTGGGTCAAGCGAAATTCTTTTGATGTCGGCGATTCTTTATATTGAATGTATGGTAGGTTCGTATATAATTTCAGTTTAGAGGTTCACAATATATGTATGTATGTATATTATGCATCTGGATTTAAATCTAGGCGTCCAATTTTATCTCATATTATAAAGAGACCCAAATTATACTTACACAAAGAAATGTTAATAACCAAACCAAATCTTTCCTTCAGTGTATGTTTTTCAATGCTTATCTTATTTCAGTCTTTCTCGACTCGCTATTTATTTTAGAGTTGAAAGTGAAGTGTATTGATCAAACTGTTCTAATGTTATCTTAGAAATTTTGAGGCTACGTAATAATTTCAATTCAATTTGACCAATAAAATGGAGCACCTTGAACTTTGCAAAACTTAAATCTTATTCAGCATTTGTTTCGTAAATTCCATCCTTAGTGTTTCGAGTTGGGTGGCAGGGAGCATTTTGTTGGAAAAAAATGCTCTTCCCAGTAAAGTTTTACATACAACGGCCTTAATTCAGCATTTAGAATTTCTATTTAGCTATTCATGTGGCCGTGACATGTGAAAATTTCTTCAACGCCGTGTGACATGCACCCCCATATAATGTTATCACTTCCACGCTTAAGAGTAGGAACGATGCAATCTTTATGAAATTCCTCGTTAACTTTACGACGCACAAAGGACTACCAAAAAGCTGACAAAGGATGTACTCTATTTATCAAAGGCAAAATAACATTCGACGAAATTGCTGGAGCACCTTCTGCACAAATCTCTCCTTTTCTCTCCATTCCGAAGAGACAGTCTCTCTATGTTAATTCGCGGGATTCCTGTTGAGCTCATAATCACGATTTATGTCCTGTTAATTTTACTTAATTGTCATTTTTTTGCCATAGTGATTGTAAATATTTACATATATACTTACTGTCTTTTTTTAGCAGTCCATACGCAATTGAAACGCGAGTACCGTTCAACATTGAAATTTCGCGTTTATAGATATAACTAATTTTGATTCTCAGAATTGTTTTAATAAATTTGTCTTCCAGATTTTCCTTCTAGTTGTTAATTTTCATCTACTCCAGATCATTATTTGAATACCAAAAAATACACTAACCTAATATATATATAATATATATGCGTATATGTGACTCAATAGTGGTTGATTCCCATTTCACACGCGTGCTAATGCTTGTCATAGAATGTGCGGGTTTCCCTCTCGACTGGTGCAAATGTTTCTTTTGTTTCCGCTATCGATCCATTGTGGGGCACGAGTTGGGAAAGCCAGTGTGTACTCTCACACGCATACATACCAGTCGATGGCAGCTCCATCACGTATAAAATAATTTCTGTTCTCTTTTTGATCGCATTCATTTATCATCGAAACATTTTCTGTGGTTAAGCCGCCGAATATTCAAGAGGTTTTATTGTTACAGCAGCTTTTATCGTGATTGCAAAATGTTATAAATATTCTGGTTGTGCGCCATTTGAGATAATGCTTTTATGAACCCTTTAATGCTTTTGCATTCTAATGTTGTTTTATTAACTAGATTAATTGAGTAGATACTTTTAATACGGGAATGGTAAATAAAACCACTGTATTTATTTACGTTTTAGTATATTTGCGTGTGCAGATACATGTATAAATGGAATAATATGAAGATAATTAGATTTGTAAACTTCTAGTGCCCCTTTCCACGATTTATTTATTCTGAATGACATGTATTTCATATCGAGACATAGATATGTACATCATTTAGCGGGTCATCTCGTGGAACGTATTCTTCAGAAAGACAAATAGCTACAAAATTTATTCAGCTATTTTTTTCTCTCAAACACAAGACAAATAATACTTCAAATCAATACAATTTCACTAAATCATGTAACCAGAATATAAATTATACTATGTAGTAAAATATCGCTTTTTGCCGGTACTTCTATATATTCCTAATTTATTACGTTTTGCCATGTTTATTTTTATTACTCGTAGAATCCAAGTAAAACAACATTTTCTCCTCGATCGAATATTACACTATGGCTGGTTTTAAAGAATCTCCTGGATCTTGCTTCTCTGCACATGATGCTGGAGAAGGAGGCCAAAGTTGCCTTTGCAGATGGCTTCTGTAATCTTCAAATACAATCATCATAAAATATGAGCTGTGCACAGATAAGAGCTTTCGAGAAAGTTCTCGAGAACGAGACTCTCTGCACCCCTTCGGATACGTATGCCTTCAAGTCGCCGGATAATTCCTTCGATATATACCATCTCGACAGAGACTGTTGGATCGACAATTGCGACTCCTCCATTAAGACTGATATAAGCCTTAACCAAGACTGGAACGTATATAGTCGGTCAGAAGTATTTCTTATCGATACGGGTGGTGGTGTATTCTCAGTATGGTTAGTGGACATTGTTCGATTAGAATTTTATGTAATAGCCAGCCTGCAATAGAAGTTCTCGAGCTAAGGAAGATTCCCTTGGGGCTAGTAGTTGACTGTAGTAACAAAAACTTCACATTTTCGGCAGTACTAATAGTTATCCTCATTTGGATAATGGAGCATATTAGGATTGATAGCAACAGGGTAGCCGTTGGCGGAGCTCCGAAGTTGGGCAAATACTTCAAAAACATATGTTATTCGGTAGGTTGAGCAGGAATTCCTATGGACCTGCAGTGAATTCACAGGCGTATCTCATGTGAGGGCTTTTGTGCTTTCTATCCAGAACTGACCCAGGAATCTTACCATGATAAAAAACAATCAATGCTATAGATATAAACTCTTACGGGCCATTGCGCTATTGTTCTGTCGTTTGCAGATCTAACTGTTTGGCAATGTTTTTTTGACATGAGAGAGCATAAAGAAGATTTCGTTATTGAAGTTCTGGAGTCTTCCAAGTTAAATAACATTTTCTAACAGCTGTTTGAGACACTACTCTCTTCCTTACATTGGTAATGATTATGAATCTATTTCCAAAATTGTTAGTAAACATCTAAACTTGACTTGTCTAGGGTTTTTATGTTTCCAAATTTGGAAGTAAGAGCCTGGAAACTAAGGGAAAATGAACTATGACTATGAAACATTCACATTATAATCAACAAAAATAAGTTTATTGACTTCACAATTGACATAACATAAAAACAAAATTAAAGGAAAAAGGAAATCAAGTAGTACCCAAAAGGGCTAAATTGCTACAAATACATGTGTTGCGCTCTTCCTTTAGCCTAGAAATTATAAAACTGTAACATTTTAACCTTGGTTGAATTGCAGGTTAATGGAATTCAACCTAAGGTTAAAATGTAGCAGTGTTACAATTCGATCATAAATGAAGTTGCACTTGTGGGGATTGACACTTACCTAAAAATATCTTCTAACTTACTAACAATAAGTCGCTATAGATGTGAGTTTTAAAAATAGTTCCTTCGGAAACAGTCAGAATCAATATACAATATTCTTTCTGTCCAAAATATTAAGTTAGAGAGTAAGAGTTAAGTGCAATATGCACATGGATTTTTTTTAACATTTACAAATGACAGGACAAGAAGTTTATAATAGTACTGTTCCCGTAAATTTTGTTGCAATACCCATTGTATAACAGGTACAATTGTACAATAACTAATTAAATGTATTATCTTATAAATGTAAATGAGGACGAATACAATGCGTTAAAATGAACACCGATGTTACAATATTATAACATTGTAACACTCATTTACATTGATTTTAACAAGTCATTTCCTCACTAGTACAAGTAGTCTTTATTGTGTGTACTCCAGAAATATAATTCACAATTTAATGATTTTAACCATTGAGGGAAAACCTTTTCACTGGATAATTCTGCAATCTTTAATTAACCACGATACATTTAAGAATTTTCTGAGGGAAATACCTTTTTTATTTTCATCCTTCAAATAACTAATTAATTTAAATTGTTTTTAAAGCTTTATCTCTTCACCGAAAGAAACTCAGATGCGTATTAAAACTGTAACATTAAATTCCACTTTGTACTGTGGGCGTCTACATTTAAATTTAAACGTAGAATTATGGTGATGTTAGATTTCTGAAAATAATTTATCATTAGTGCTACTTCCGTTAACGTGAAGCTTTGTTTAAAAATTCATCAAGGTAGCAGCTAAACAAAAGAGTATCCGTGAATAATCAGTGGCGAAGCTTTAGACCTAAGTTAAATCCTAAAACAATTGGTGGACTTAAACATTTCAGGTTGTTAAGTTACTTCATAATTAATTCAAAAGTTTAATCAAAAGTTGCTCTATTGTTATGGTGTGAAGTTAGTTGTTGTTTTAATTAAAGCAAAGTAGACAGTATAGCATTCTTCATTGATGGGTATTTTCATTGGACGTTGATTATAAAAATAAATTGAAAAGTACCTTGTCTGTTCATTTTGCAATTAATTAAGTATTTAACTTAATTGCTTTTCTTAGAAATATTCAGTTTATTAATGCAGTTTTTTTTTTCAAAAGATAGAAAGCATTTTGAAGTTATTTGTTCAGTTACAAATTAAACGATGTTAGTAGAAATGTCTTTCGGGTGTTGTCACGTACTTGATGTTTGACTTGACGTTTCGCTGATCATGCTGTCAGCTTCTTCAGAGGATTTTTAAAGACTTTCTAATCGTCAACCCAAACATCAAGTTCGCGACAACACCTGAAAGACATTTCTACTATGGATTATAGTCGTGAAGGCCTACATGTAACAGATCGACGTTAGTTAAATAATCTATAGTGACTGTGCGAGCCATAATAGAAATGGAAAGAGAAAAAGTCTCGATTCACAAAATTCTGTTTAATATTCAATTAAAATGTACATTCTCAACCCAACTATACAAGCAATAAATTCGATAATGCGGCAAAAACATTGTCAAAACAATGAAATAATGTACTTATTTGCACTGGTTGCTGAAGAAGACTAATAATTAGTCACATAATAAGATTGTAAAAGGAGACAAGCTCTACAGATTACCAGTAATACCATTTTTACAATCAAACAATAAAACGTATTACGGGTAATCTTTTTAATCTGCAGTGTTTTTTGTTTATTTGAAAATTGATTACAGTGTGTTTATAAACTATTATAAATACACTCTATTATTATTATTATGCACTGTATACGTATTCAATTTTTTTACAAACGTTAGACTATTGGCTGCTTAGTAAATGAATGGTAGAACTTGGAAGAGGACGCAGACTAGAAAGAATTCTAGTTTTTATCAAAATCAACACCGTTTTGCATTTTGTTCTAAATGATTGTAGATCGACTAGAAAGGACTAGCTTAATGAACAAGTTGTCCAGCCAAAGGTAAATTGAGTAGTAGGAAGAATTCCACAATATATTTAATTGACTGTAACTATCGTTATACACGCAACAATCTGTAGATGTTCAGAGCACTATTTAATTAAGGTGTCAGCTTCTAGTGAAGAATACCAATGTAGAAAGCGATGTATAGAATGCGATGGTGCACCCCAGCTCAGAAATTGAAATGTTGAAGGGATACGATGATATGGTGCGACTTCGAGTGGTCTTCAATGTTTTTCGATGTTTCTTTTCTATAAACGACCTCAACTATCTTTACTGCTTGAAAGATTAACGTAAAAAAGATGCGTGTTATTTACTCATTTTCGCTCGTATATATAATTTGAACATGCATTCTTTTTGGGTTGGCGTTGTGTAAAGGCAAATTCATAAACAGAAAAGAATATTCCTACAACTTATTAAACGTGCATAGGAACTTAACTATACTCTATTATTTAAAAATAATATGTATAACGTTTTTCTGCAGTTCTTTTGAACGTTTTTTACGAATTTCGAACATTCTATATCTTTTTCAATCTTTCCTGTGAATTTTCGTAACATTACCTGTCCAAAACACATTCTTATACATTCGCATCGTATTTGAATTATCTCCTATCAATGGTGCTTATCAGTTATAACAATTCCTGAGCTGTGCTTGTTTATCGTAAAAAGGTTTCCAGGATCTGTCACATGTTACACACTTTCCGATTGTTTTTATCTCCTGGTGTTGACAGAATTTCTAGTTGAAAGGGCAATAACGCGGTTACTGACCCTATTCTATTTTAGTCCACTGCTGGTTTGTAAAAAGAGAGTCGCGTATGTAAAAAGGGATTTTCGATATTTAAAAGAACGCTAATAAATTTATGTAAAGGAGAGAATCTTTTTGAAATGTTACGGTTACTTACCATAAAAAATGTAATAGAATTCGTGCAGCTTTGCTTACTACCAATAATATGCTATATCTATATTGCCTACATGAGCAATTAGAATAGAGTAATATCGAGTAGTCATTATAGCTAGGAGTATGATTATTCACGAATCGTGTCAGCTAAATAGTCAATATTGAGTTTGGAATGATTGATGTGTGACTAATCATTTTGTTGCACAGAATTGTCTTAAAGGTATGTATAATAATATATTAATATAATAAGATTTGTTTGTACTTCGATTATAATATCCAAAACACAATGCTATAGTAACTGCATTTTTGGTACTTATACATATTGGTTTTGTGATTTCATAGCTGATAACTATTCATGTACTGTACGAATTAACTTTTTGACTTAGAGTCGTATGGAAAACCAAAAATGGAGATTATGAATATATTATAAAAATAAAACCAATATTTCAATCAATATTGAATGCGAAACTTCTATTTAGCATTTTTTCATCATGACATCTCCATTCTCCATCCTCCAAGTTACGTGTTTGTACTTCCCATTTATCTTAAAGAGGAAGCACAAGCGTGGTAGAATGGAGAACTAATCGCAAACAATGAAATTGCTGCGAACACAAACCATTTCAATCTGATTCCTGATATCAATTCTGCTTAAAAATTGAATATTGGAAATGATAAAACGTATTGAAGAGGAGTTCAAGTACTTGCAAAGGTAATAAAGGAAGAAAAATAAATTTAAAATTGCGAAAACTTTATATAAGTTAATTGAAAGTTTTTAAGTAAAATCCAACCGTACTTAATAACGAGTATTGCTTAATATTAACCATACGAAAAAGTTCAGTTTTTTTGTGAACTCTTCGAGTTTGCTATTTTGTTTGAAAAATTGACATAGCTTGTGTTTGCTTTAAAACATTCCACGGTGATGATATCTGTTTAGCTTTTATTTCTGGATCAAAATTAATAAAACGGCCAATGTTTTACCAGTTTCTTATAGCTCTTACATCGCTGCATCCTGACATGTTTAGCATGTTGCGTCGGAGGATGACTATATGCACCACGCCTAGCATGATCTTTTGAGATTGACGCCTGCATTGTATATTTGCCGAGGAAGTAGTTTGTTGCTTCATCTCCGGCAAATGACTATCCTCCGATTAATTCTATTCTGAGGAAGTGCTTCTTTAGATAACAATGTTCCCTACAAGCATGCCTTAAAACAGTGTGCTTGTTCAGACCACTCTCAGTCAGGGCACCTTACGCCATGCAGGGACCCTTGGGCACACGGAGTTTGGAGCCCGTTTAGAAAGCTAAAAAGAACGTAAATGAAAACATCAGAATGTACGTTTGTTTAGTACCTTTATCAGGCAATGGACTTCGTCATTTTGGAGCCCCCCTTTAGGCCGGGAGCCTACGCTCGTGCCCCACATGCCCTTTTTCGAAATGTTGCGGGTAATGATTTCGATGCTTTCACCGTCATGCCAGACCCCCTTTTAGTCAGCCCACTTCGTTTCCAGAATTCTCATTATGACCCTTAACCCTAGTAACAATAATTGTTGCAGGTGAACTTCTACCTAGTGTACTTCTGATCCTTGCTGTTTTTTTTTTTTTTTATCTACGGAGGATCATAATCTGTTCTTATCACGGAAAAGATCTCATGATGCATGGGATTTGTAGGGTTTGTCGAAGACAAAGAGGAAGAATGTTGTTTGCCTCGAACTTCAGAATCTAACTCCAGATTCGCCCCTCCCACCAAGTGCTATTTATTCAGTTTGTTTTTACACCATTAAATAGCAGTCATATGATAATGATCAATGCTACCTTCTCGACAAGAGGTGGCAGACTTAACATGTCTATTGCCGCCGTAGATGCACGTTTTAATGCGGCCATGATACTTAAGCAAGGAACCCTTTGTATCTATATTAGTTTATGGTTAGGATTGGACAATTAAGCGGCTACAATTTGGCGGTAGCCATCCTGCTTGTTTTATTGAAAAAAGAGTTCTGAGGGTAATAAAGCTTGGTTTCCTCCGTCTTACACCGCAGATAATATTTCACATCAAACATTCCACTACAACCATCAATCTTTTTTAATTCTTAAATGATGGAAAGATTTTATTTATTTAAATAAACTAGTACACCAATAAATTATAAACCTATTCCAAAAAGTTATAGTGAAAGTAGACTCACTTTCGAAGTTCAAAGTCAATATTTGATCAAACAAGAACCAGCGGTGTCCCGTAAGCGCTAAATTAGATATATTTATAGCAATCTCTTACGTGATGGATTTAACGCTCAACGATTAACATGCAAATTTGACAGCGAGGGGAAGTGATAATTAGCTTAAGATTTGTGGAGCAACGACGGAGAACACAGACTTCACGGAAAGGGTGGATAGAAAGCGGTGCCAGCGAACACGTATATTTTTTGCGTCGATAAATCCAGGTGTATGTCGCGTGACTCGCTTTCAAGTAATCATAATTCTAGACGGGTTGCACGCACATTTTTTTTATATATGGGCACCGAGGAGTAGAAATAAATGAGCGATTACTGCCGATTAGTAATTGAGATTATGGTATAGCAGAATAAATAGAAAAGATTAATAGGAAACATACCATGGGAAACCGAAATGTACAAAAAAATGTCTTTTTATAGAAAGTTCCTTGCTTTTATTTTTGATGCGATGGAAACTACAAAGCAATGTTATATGAAACTAATTCCGCAGTCAAGCACAATGACAGTTAATTTCTTAATCTTCTGTGTATTAAAAAAAAGTATAAAGTTATACCCATAAATTGGCTTCTAGGAAATTGGTAACATTTAAACCATTACTCTTCTTAATTTCTACATACCCATTATATTATGGATTGAAATTAGTTGAATTGATGATAAAACATCTAAAATGTAGAATGAAGATTAAAAATACTACTGTTTCCGCTTTTCTCGTTTCGGTTCGTTATATAAACCGCGAGAGGTCTTACGCTTTTCAGAAATTGATTCGCTCGTTTTCGACTGACAAGCGCTAGATCGCTACGACGTAACCGCAACCCATATTGATCGGTTACGACCGGTTCAACTGCGAAACGAGTTGTGAATGGCCATGCCAAGCTACCACAACGTGCGATGCGCGATCCTGAATAATACAGAGCGGTATATAACACAGGCTGCAGGACTCATTCACTGCTATATTTAGAGGATACTTCCCACTAGCGAGATCATCGACCGGCATTCTAAAATATAAATATCTCCGCTCGCAAGAATAGTGCAACGATCTGTCTACAGAATTTTTCATAAAATGGAAGATAAAGGCTCTCTCTGTATGAACGTTTTGCAAAGCGAGAAGAGCGAAGACTTATTTCTCAATTGATCAGTTCTAAGCTTTCGTAATTTCTTTATTACTTTTTCAGAAAAACTAAATTGGAACTGTGAGCCTTACAATTAATGCAAAATTGTAAAAACCACTTACATGTGAGTGTTGCACCTACCAATTAGTTGACTGCAATTGTCACATTCTACTTGTCATTTTTCCTGAAATTAGAATTACATTCTAATTCGTGTCGGTGCAACAATCCTTAGTGATCCTTTTTAAATCTTTTCGTTTTATAGATTTGATATGATTTTTGTTGATGTTGAGGGAATATTTTAATAAAAAGTACGATCATTATGTAAGAGTATCATCTTATATCTTGATAAATACGAAAAATTGAAAACCAAATCTTGTATATCATATAACGTTATATTGCAGACTTTTAAAATGGACGCGTATAAGAAATGTACAATGCGTTGTGTAGGTTATTTATTTGTGCGAAGGAAAAAGAAGAGGAAATTTCATGTTTATAGTTGTAAAAAATTACGGTTATGTGGCGGGATCTGACATTTCATCTCTGACTGAGAAAATGGTGCTCATATAAGACATAAAAACCTTCCACCATTTCCAGGTAATATGAGGAGTATTAGTGAAATTGGGTTGTAAACAGTGGTTGTGCAACGAATGGACACACAATGGAAAGGAGGATGCTATACTCACCTGGATGATAGCACATTGTATTGATCCTCATACGACAAAAGGCGGCTCTTTATGATTACGTATATTTACATATGTCTAAAAGTAGTGGCTTCTTAATTATATGAAATAATGCAAAAAATGTAAACTGTAACGTCAAAGGTACCTATTACGTATTTTGAGATTGGGACAGAGGTTGTGTGTTCAGAATCACTTGGTTTCTTTATGAGAATATCTAAATACTTTCAAGGCAACATTGCTTAAATCACTATACTTTGTTTTCGTCTTTAGTGAGTATCCATTGTCCATTTCTGATACTGGATTTGGAGCGCGTTTAGCATAGGTTTTTGAAATTCATTTCCATCAATAGTAATAGGGTATATCCTGAGAGAGGCATATCACAAGATGATATGTTATCTCGATTTGATATATTCTCTTTGAGTAAGCGTAGGGACGCTCTTTGCAAGAAATTCTTCAAAAAAACTTATGAACACTGTTTATTTCTCTTCACTTAATTTATTTTCTAGTCTTAGTACTATCCACATTCTTTGCATTGTCATTTTTGTTTCTGTGTATTTGGGGGTCTTACTACTGAAAGGTAGTTATAATTATAATCGTGTAACTTCCGTAATGCAGTTACTTTTAACTCTGGGCTTTCTTTGATAGTGCCTACAATATTATTGTAATGACAAGCAATCATAAAACGTTAAGTACTGGTGTATTTAATGTACTTTTGTTAGGAAGTCGGAGCAATTATAAGATGTTTAATTAAGACCGAAGTTTTCGCATAAAGAGAATAATAGGAATGTAGAAGAATAGCGATCCCTTATTCGGGTAGCTATTTTAACTTTTCGCATTATGAAGTTAAAAGTGCATAACACTTTATTACCCTACAAAGACAGTTTTGTGTGTGCAAATACACAAAACTGTCTTCACTACAATGCGAAATAAGTAAAACGAAAAAAGGAAAGAAAGTTTTACTGTTACAGTTTGTGCTTTGTCAACTACAAACGATCTATTTCTGTTCCTCATAGTAATTGATGCTACCACCTTCAAAACAATAATTGATTTGAACATGGTTCAAAAGATGCTGGTTATTTTTGAAAGAATACTTGCGATTCTTAATTACTGCAAATTAATGCTAAAGATATATTTATAAATGTGGGATCTACTACGGTAAACAATTTAACCAAGAATTACTACTGATTTTATAGTATTATGTAGTATTATATATAACGATAACGATTGTTATACTATATACTATACTATCGTTATAAATGAAATGTTGAGAAAATAGCTTTTACTACACACAATAAACGACGCATTGCGTGATATTATTACCTTACTTCGATGTTTATAAAGGATAAATGAAAAATGTGTTTATACCAAATAGCCTCCTTTCTGGTGGAAAATCATTTCCAATAAAATTTCCTAGGTCGTACGGCGCCTTCGCTCGCTAGGTCTTCGCATCTTGGTAGTGAATCAGCGAATTTCCTGACATATATGCGTACTGTTATCTATAAAAGACGCCCAAAACTGGCGCCACCGTTTTCTTTTCTATGATATTGTTATTCGGTTGAGGCGAAGTAGAAGAAAATGGAAAACAGGACTATATAAGAGTCCTCAGAAATTAATTATTTTTAGTGAAAGCAAGAAAACAAATTATAAGAAATATATTTCTTTATTTCTTTTCTCGTATTGAAATAAATTAAATCGATTTCGAGTGTTTTTAAATTATCGTCTTGGCATTTGCGTTTATGTAGGCGAATTAGGTAGCGTTATTAAAAGCAGAATACTTGTAATCCGCAATTTTCATTTTTAATTGCTATGATTTGTCAATACGAAATATTTTCGCAATTATTAACAAAATTCGAATAATACAAAAAATATAACATCTACGATCATAATAAGAAACTGAAGAACGAATTTTTTTTTTCAGTTGTGAATAGTTCAGGGTGCCGAACAAGTATCTAACTCTAAGCTTGCCACAAACAACTCACGACATTTATGAGTTTCCCCATTAGTATTTTCAGTTGATTTGCAGACTGTACTCGAATTAATTGAATGACAAGTGTAATATTTAGATGCCATAACTTTGGATCAACGGTACGGTTCTTCGCCGAATCGAAATACCTAGACACGTATCGATTGTCGCGATATATGTATTAGTTGCGGACATTGTGCTGGTTATATAAATGTTAACATCAAAATCCATTAGGTGATATGGCTTGTATCTCACATTTAATTTTCATTATTTTTTGATTGATATTTCTCCTTGTATATTTTTGTTTTCAAGTGGTCTCACAGAAAGTAGTCCAATGGGTTTAAATCAGGCGACCCATTTTAGTACTGCCCAACATTAATTGCATGTTGTGGAGGCCCATCTTCTTGAAACCATAGATCACGGTTTGGCGTATCTTGCTAATTACCATTAGGAAACATTCAAAAAGTAATCTGGTTACGTATTACTTAGTACTACTGAACTCGGAGTAATATTATATTAATCCGAGTTCATGGATTTAAAAACTATTGCACTTTTTCCATATAACATGGATTCGATGTTTTTCTTTATTAAACACTTCCTATATTGCAAAATAATCTTAAATTGTACGCGTAACGTTTTATTGGTAATCCACACGACGCTTTCATCAAGATATAGATAGACGACAGCTTGTTGAAGTTCGAAATCGCCTTTACCTACGACAGGGAAAAAGTAAGGGATCTAAACTTTTGGAACGTCAACGATTAATAGAATTTACGAGGATTCCTTGCAGACTTAGAAACTTCGCACACTCCTGCTTCAGAATATCAAATTAGTTATCTTGAAAAACATGGAAATTCTGTCAGCTGCTACAATGTATCTGAGATAAGAAAATCCGTTTAATTTTGTTTGCGGTTATCACTTGTTTTCGAAACTTTTTCCCGCACAAACTTGCTAAGCGAGAATTGGAGAAATTTTACGTGTTTTACGAAACGTCGTTCATCGGAATAACACAATAATTTGTTTGTGCGCGAATTCATTATTACATTTTCAGAAATAGATAGATAGTATAGAAGGATAGCGTTGCTACTTCTTTTATGTACCAATAACTCGAAGTAGATTAGTTAAAAATCGATTTAACTATCATCCAAAGTGTTATTCTAAGAAAATTAAAATTCGTTGAAGAAATTAAAATAGTGTGAAGTAAATTTGGTTGAGGTAACGATATTTTATGTTCCTTGATGCCTCTCAAGGTACGATTACACAATCCGTGGTGTAGAGCCTGAAAGCTTCCCCCTGAAATTCAACGATTTCTGGAGTTTTGTAATTTACACCGTTATTACGAATAAAAATGAAATTATATCTCTTTGCCACCCTTATCACTATAGGGGAAGGGCAAAATATACGCACAAGTTATCCCTTTGAGATAATATTATACCTATATGAATATTTGCTACCCTCTTATACCTGATAACTAGAGTGGCGACGTTGCGTGCAGTTTGCCATTGGCGTTATGTTCGGTGGCAGGCTAAGTCTCGCATAAAACTCGCCACGTAGGAGACAGGCAGAGACCGACGGTAGTACTATCGATTGGCGAAAAGATATGGAACAAAATTAATGCCGTTTTACAAAGAAATCCGGATTATGTGCAATTAAAAGAAATTTCCAATAACACTTTTACTACCCAGAATGAAAGCTTATGTTTAAAATATAGGGATTTAATTGCAATCTTCTATTTCGCAGCAGTTACTTCATGTAATGTAGAAATATCTTTCTCTAGATTTAAAAATATATTAACTTTCTAACGAAACCAATTTACAACGAACAATTTAGAAAAATATATCATAGTTAATTCCTATTACGATCGTATCGAAAACGTACTTGACGATTAACAAAATATAACTTTCAATTTATCCACGCTACTGCATATACTCGATCGACGCTTGGCTGACTTAACACTCGCTAGCAAACTGCACCGAACGTCCTCACTCTACTGATAACCTCGAAAAAAATTAAAAGTAACTTGTACAACATTTAATAAACCCAAACAATTTGTATCTATACAATGTACTTAATTTATCAACGAAAACAGTATATATGTATTCTTCTACCGTCATATACAAATAGTAAAATGCGTAAACTTAGACATATTAGCCAGAAAAACAGTTGTTCCTAATAATGGGGCTCTATCAATATATATCATTTGAGAGTAACTATGGGGTGGACCGTTGTTTATTTCAAGAAGCAATATATTTTCACGCGTAATTTTTCAAAAATAAATATTTTGTATATTATTATCTGTGATCATATTATAGCAAATGCAAATAATGTCAATCACATCGTAAACAGGGAAACTATATAAGCAGGTATGTGTATGAACTGTTGTTAATTCGTAGTATATTATATTGTAGTGAACACGGCAACATGGTACACGTTACTCAACAATGCAGTTTCTGAATGCAATTTTCCTTATAGCCCAACGAGTAATAATTGACAGTTGTTGCAAAGTCTCAAACGTATTTTAATTACAGCGTTATTCTACTAATCATAACCGTGGATATGGCATGATAATCTGTATACCTAATTTGTTATCGCATATTGTATCATTTGTGAATCATTTATCACCTGATCACTTATTCCGTTAAGATACAATGTTTAGTTTTTACACTGCATACATATATACGTGTTATATAGATTTCAAACGCAATAGAATTCCTTGCTGAATCTATGTAAAAAATTTAATTTCAGCATACAAAGCCGCATGTACGTAATCGTATAATACGGCGTGTAAAACGTCCACATCGAGTACAATGTAGAGAATAGCGCGCCACCCTGCTTGACGGTGGTCGATTAGTAAACTAACCGGATTTCCATCAACAAGTGCATCAGCACCACGCATTTGCATACATATACATTCGCTGGATTTCTGAGCTTCAATCTAAATTCTACCGCGTCATGCAAAACTGACATTCTATATGTAGCACAGAAATAGGAACTTCAGTCTATTTTCAGTATTCAGCATTTTACGAAATAATGATCAGCGGTAATGTCAGCACCAAATATCTTATAGTTACCACTGATATGGGATCACACGTTTCACATTCCTGTATTTCTATTTACGCCTACGTGCATCAACGTCCACTACGTAAAGTCTAGCAAGGCTTGTATAGTTTCGGATGATGGAAGTTTTTAATATCAGCCCCTTTTTAGCAAGCGATTGCAAGAAGTTCACTAATTTAATCAGAACGAATACGAGCTTTCTCACAGATTTAAATCATGCTATGCAGGATGTTTCAGAAATAATTCAACTCGCAATCCATAAAAATAATTCACTGTTAGGGAATACAAGCTAAAATCACAATATATACATTTTACATTAACTATGCCCCAACTCATACTTTTTGCAAGATGTACGTTTACCATTTCTTCTATTACAGACCTGTGCACGGTTATTTGTATTGCAATAAACTTAAATGCAAGTCAGTATTGACATTTATTATCGATCCGAAACATGGACACTTAACAAATTCGAATACAATGGTTGTTTATTTCTGAGTAGAGCTGTTATCCGAATGTAGATAATTTACTATTCCGATATCCAATCCGTTATTCGGTAACTCTGATCCGGATCCGTTATCCGGAAGCTTAGATCTAGATCCGTTGTCCGAAACCTCTGATCCGAACCCGCTATCCGAAATCTCGGATCCGAATTCATTATTCAATATCGCGGCTCTAACCCTGTTCCTCCGATAACTTTTTCAAACAAGTAGTAAGTAATGTGTTTCGTAGTAAATTGTGAAAAGCTGCAATAAGTGGAATAATTATCAAGCAACTGCATCTTTTACGCAAGTAGCAAAATCTATTCGAAAATAAGGTAGTAATAGTGTTTACTATCGATACTAGCGGTAGTTAGTCTGACTGTCGATAGTAATATCGGCACCAAAAAATACCGATGGGGCTCAACATTAATTAATTAATTTATTAACATTAATTATTACAATTTCTGAATTCTTTGCCAATTCAGTTTTAAGGCTTGCTTAATAAAAGAACTACTTTGCTATTTCTAGCAATATTTCAAATATATAATAGAAAACTAGATGCTGGATTGTTTCGTCCATAGCTAACTTAGATATACCAAAGTTGGAAGATATTTGAAAAAAATACGTAAGCTACATTCTTATTCCGTACACTAATGGCGGGAACATATATTTAAAAATAAGTTTCGAAACTTTTTCACTCCCTATATATATATATATATATATATTTCCGGTATAAGAGAAAGTCTCAGATTATTAAAAATAATGTAGTGTATTGTCAAGTTTTCATCATTTTTCAATGTATACTCTTTCACATTTCGATCGATGCAATTCCCAACGAAATACTTCTATACAGAAATGGTAGACCTAATATTAATACAAATAGGGGTGAAAAGAATTAGTGTTCCAATAGGACCAATCGTATTTTAATGTCAGGGTGAGATCTACAAACATTCTTCATCACGCGACGTCCCACTGAAATCTACTTAACCTACTCAAAATCTATTCGTTAAATTTTTAAAATTTCCAACCATACTATTAATGGAACACTTTTAATCTGTAATTTCATCGTCTTAAACTACGATAGTGACAAATATGTAATATATACTTTAGCATTGTTTTTTTTTAGCCTTCTGTATTGTCCACGTTTGCTAGTAAATGTAACATTTTTTTTTTGTCTGATAACAAAATCTGATGTACGAGATAACATTAAAACTTAGTATTTTTTGAGTTGTTTTACTTTGTATTATGGTTATTATTTTATATTCGACTGCAATAAATGCACTGCCTACAGGGTTGGTTTATCGATTATCGATTGCACATGGTTAGCATCATTTTATTTCATTCATAATAAATATATGGTAAGCCACAAAAGCTAGTTAACATTGGCTCGTCAATAGTCGACATGCGAATCTGCAACTGCGTTTCAAAATTGCGAAATATAAAAATTGGTAGAGAAAGATTTTAATTCTTTGATGGGTTAATCTGCATATGTAAATCGATGACAATAGCATTTCCGTTGGGATTTTAATTAACAACGTAGTCGGAACTACATTCACGTAAACAATTTACTTCTTTTATATGGACATATCTACCATTACATCAAGTAAATTCTAGTCATCGCTAAATTGTTTATCGATTAATAAATTGGATATGTTGTAATATTGATTGGTCGATTTTGAAATGGTATTTGCTTAAACCATTCCATTCGGTTTACTGATTGTACCGATAGCAATTTTGATTTGTAAATATATCCTAAAAGCCACAATGAATTTCTGTGGTCAGGAATATTAGTAATCTCATAAATTTATTTAATGTAGATACGTATGTATCTGTGCTAAAATTAGGGAGATAACAAAAAGGGATATATGATATGAATTCGATCTACAAATATTGGCATTCCCGTTTTCTCTCAAATAATCAACAGTCATTAGATCGGTTTGAGTGAAACGTTGGTACGGAAACGAATAATATCTCCTGCAAACGGAAATATTGTGTACATACTTAAAATTGGAAATTAACTGATGTATTCATGCATGTAGCTTACTTGTTTGTACCGCAATGAAAACTCTCCATACAAAAATGTTGGCCGAAATAAGAAATCATTGTTGATGATTTCTTAATGAATTACAATACTGAATTTTTGAACGATAATGTAAACATAAAAAATACGCAGCAACATTAACAAATAGAAGCGGATTTTTTCAATATTTTTTTTCTGAGAGTAATAATGTATATCAGACTTGCGTTTCAGAGTTTCTATGGCTAAGCGACAGATACAGGCGGGCGTGTTACTTCAACGCAATTGCAATTGTATGCAACGTTGAAGTTAGCAGTGATTTGTTGATTTCATTCGTAATTAAATAGCCATGTTAGTAGATAGTACCAGAATTTCTAGTAAAATATGCAACTTAGTACTTCCTACGAGATACTTATTATAGCAGTGTTATTGCTGATTTTACATTAATGTAGTTCACAATTTACCAAAATATTGCGGAAGAATATACGAGATTCGTATCGTAATGTTAAAGATAACGTATTGTTGTTGATATAAATAGTAAAATTGGTGTTTATTGTATTGTAATGCAAACTGTTTTTATGTAGCCCCATTTAAAGTAGCGCATTGTTATTGCAGTAATTAAAATGTTACAATTTACTAACTAAGTACTGCTTATAATACGTACCAGGTGTGTTTCTGATACTATATCTAACAAACTCAGGTATAAAGGTAAAAATACTTTTACTGGTAGGTACATATAAGTATTTGGTAGGGCAATCTGCTAACGCACAGACATATAGTGTTTGAAATCTTTGGCTCTCATGGGAACCTCCCAAACACTGCCTGGGTGGAGTTTACTTCTTATCCCAACAGATGCTAACAGGAAATTCAAGACATGTATTGGCACAGCCAAAAATTTGGTCTGAATGCTATCGTTTGACACAAGCAAATAACTGATAACTGCAGCTAGGAAGAAAAGGCTCACCTAAATATAGACAAAAGCGATAGTATGAAATTAAAGGCAAATCAGTATTGCACTATATGATTAAGAATATCAGGGAGCTTCTTATAATTTATAATTAGACTATGTCTTATTTTAATAAAAAAAATATAAATTCTGTGGAGATATTAAGAGTGAGTAACAGATCCTAAAGTAGTGAGTACTAACTAATATTCGCATTTTCTAATCTCATTAAAATCACAGTAAGATAACTATTCTATGCAATTACGTTCGTTCTTCATCTCAGCAGTCATGTAGGTCTTGATACAATTCTACTAGAGTAGCCTTGGTTATTTCCAACCACGAAACAAGATTGCATTTTGTTTTACGATAGTCTAGTGGCAGTCTAAACCGATAGAGCAACCGGCAATGTTATTTCGTTGTTTAGTCAAAGTAATTTTCTTTCCATCGAAAACACTCCCAGTACTGCCATAGCGCAGCGCTTGGTGTTCTGTAGTAGAAGTTTTATGTACGGGAATTTTAGCAGAATTAGATTATCATCGAGCCAAAGCATAAAAGCACGCTGGGAATAATTACTAGGAATGTTACATTGGCGAAATCGCTTTGTTCGGATGCTGCTTTTAAATTTCCCGTTAAAATTTAATCCGGGGGCTTTTTGTTATGGTGGCTAGATAAACTAGGGATACGGCGAGAAATACAAAGCGAGCCTGAAATATTCCAGTTTGGCAGATACTTGTGGAACCGTTGAACCTATATATTTTTCGAAGTATCTTATTATCTCCAGTCATACATATACAAAATTCGTTTATATTTTATAATATTGCTTTAGTTCATTATTTATCAACTGTTTAAAAATAAAATATGTTCATGGAAGATGTCGATCCTAAAATTCCGGGAACGAAAACGATATCGAAAAGGACACTCTCATAAACAGCATTCGGGTTGAATCCGTTAGTGCGAAAATCATTATCACAAAACACGGAAAGTATGCGGTCAGGAAATTTTAGCCGCAAACAGACTTTATATCACCGAATTCTATTGGTTTTGTGGCTTCCCTTGCGTAATATAAAGCAGATTGGAAAACTACGTTCTGATGTAGAAGATTTAGTTTTCTTTGGAATGTACATCATTAATCCAGCGAAAGATTATTTTATAGGAAAAAGTGACTTCTTTATAGATGATACGTACATAGTAATGAAACGTATTTTTTTTGCAAAAGAAATTAGTCGCAAGATTAACTTCTCTATCAGAGAATAATAATATGAGCTTTATTTCTTTTAAGTTTATAATAATCTTAATTGGGAAAATTACTTACAAGCTGAAGTGATAGCCAATACATTTTTTGGACAATTAGTTCATATTTTAATTGAAATAGTTTCAACTCAATGAATCGATCATTCTTGTTAGGTTTTAATGCCAACTCATCAAAGACGTCACATCCAAAAGAAATATTTTAAAAATATTCATTAGTATTGCAAAATCCTAGTCTGTCTAATAAGTATATATGGGGGGTCTAACAAAATGAAGTATCCATTTTTAATTGAGTTGTTTTTATTAATTGCCAAATTTTTATTCCAAAATCAAACAAAAGTTTTTTGATGAAACACGGAAATTTTAGTTTGAAATATTAGGTACAGCAGTCAAATAACCTCCTCTTCGTTGCTGATACTCTTGAGGCATACTACGAAAATTTTGAATTACTCAGCCCAACAGAAGAAGCGTTAATCTCTGTCCGATATTATGTTTTAATTGTTCTAAAGTTGCAGCTAAACTAACAAACTGGCAAACGCCTTGACAATTGTCTTAATTAAAACCCGATTCGTTTACTGAATTATATTCCTTGTGTAATTTTCCAAGTTTAACTTATGGGTTGGCAAAGCCCAACACTCCTTGAGACTCAACGACTCTTTTTGTATTTTCTTAGCTAGATCTACATGAGTTTCATTCACCCAAATATACTCTAATAATTTCGATAGTGTTCGCTAGGGCGCGGTTTTATTGAACAAAATAATTATTTTCAAGAAATCTCTAACATAACATTTTTCAAATTAAACCTCCACACGTTGCTTGGTTTACTACTCTTAAGTCCGCTGTAAATATCAATTCTTTCAGTGCAGATTGATTGGAAAGTCCTCTCATCTGTGGGGACTATTACATTCAAAGAAAATGCGTTTCTTGTTTATCAATTAGTTGCGAAACTGCATTCTTCTCTGTCTCAAAATATCTGTTCAGAAGGCTTTTCAGTTGCGGTAATCTTTTTAGACTAACATGTGTAATTTCCCAGAGAAATGGTTACTTCGCGGGTTTCCACCGCCGGCGCCGTTGTAAAACGGCGCCGACGCGTCATTCGTAAACAGTTCTCATAGCTCAACATCACCTAAAGCTATTAATGTTTAAATGAAAAAAAATTAAAATTGATTCTGCTGGAATTGGTGTCGAGTTTTTACCACACTCCATTAAACATAAAACAGGATTATTACTGATCTTTAATGAATTCATTTTAAATTTATGCGGGTTGCTATTCATCCCGACAGTTGTTTTAATTCTAAAGAATAACAGTCATGCATCATTTTTCTGAAATTTTCTTGAGATTTCGTCGCAATCTCTTTCACTGTAAGTTATAATGTCACATCGGAAGTTTTATAAGCACGGCGGCATGTTACATACGAGAAATTAGTTCTGAGGAAAAGCTAATTTTAAGTTTCGGATTTAATATGTCCGCTTAATTTCTCCGTAACTACCGTAATAAGTTCTTTGCCACAAGAGTGGATTATGAAATAAACGCGACTTTAAATTAGTTTTGCTTGAAAGTTTCATTTTGCAGCATGTCGAAATTAATATTTTTTCTTACACATATAAGATAATTCTTAAGTTGTATTGCATAAATAACTTACGAAATAATATTTTAAATTTAAATACCAACCAAGCAATATTTTTAAACATATTATTTGAGGGATTGTTCGCATTAAATAGTTTTCACATTAATTCGAGAGTGTAATTTTAATATGGTAGTTAAAAGCATTTATTTTCTTTAAAAAGAAATCTTAATAATAATTTTCTAATTATTGCTTTTTAACAAATGTTTGCATATAGAAATCTAGCGTGAATTATTTGAATTTAATTCCCAAACTAATTTTCGATTAATTGTAATTATTTTATCCAAATTAATGGAATAAAACGCTTTCAATTTTGACACTACGTTGCATATTGCACGTTGCATGTACATTGTTTAGAGTTTAAAAAGATATCTTCTCACTGTGAAACAATTTAAGCGAATCGGCGTTCGATTTCCTGTGAAAGTGCAGGGCGTAGTTTTTATGCTTGTTTGGCACGTAGATGAAGTACGAACATGCAGAAGTTCGAAGAAGTGTTTTATCGAGTGTGTACCGGTCGTAAAATCCAAATTAAAATCAAGGTTCCGTTCATCTCAATTGGACCGACTTTATTCGCAAGTTTCCAAATAGGCCAGCAACTATAGCTTTATCTTGTATGTGACTACAGTACTAAGGGAATTTTGAATATACTCGAGCACGTTTTGGAGATTGATATTTAATAAACGAAAGAAAGAGAGCAAAAATGCGCAGACTTTGCATTTGTCAGTATAGCACAGATACACGCTATAAATTTTTTCGAAGCATTAGATTGCCAATCAATCTTACTTTCTCTATACATCAATATGGAGTTTGCTATAAGTAATTCGTATACGTAAAATTATTTTCCTGAGGGTTATTAATTTTATCATTTAATTTTCGAGTACATATTTGTTCTAATTTTAGTAGATCTTCATTTTTCCAGTTTAACGTATTCTTCCAAGAAATGCCGGTTACCCTTTAAATAGGTTCCTCAAAATTAAGAAAAAATATTCAACAAATTTTCCTGTGTTACTGTACCAATAATTTATATTGGTAAAATATCATGTTGTATTTAAAAAATGAATATTTAATTCTGCAAAAATAAAATAGTATACTTTAGGTAAAACTCAGTCAAATAGCAATCCATTCCAATCAGCTGGTTATGGAGTTGCCTCCAACTACCAATTCAATCTTATACAATAAAGTATACAGTTTATTACTACGTTATACGTCACTAGGAAAGCATTTATTTCTCTCCATTTTTTAAGCTGGTCATCTTAATAAATATAATGTTACCCGTAAATATATTGACTGTTCCCCAAATGCTTAAAATTAACTCTTTATGTTCTTGGAAATGTCACCAAAAACATCCTTCACTCGGTACACATACACCGGTAATTTTATCTATTTTCTTTTACAGTGTACTGTATTAAGAGAGCTGTATTTATTGTTTTCCCATTAACACATTACAAGCACCAAATTGAAAGCTTTTGCTACAATACATATACCTTAAAACTTGTTAGAAGCTAAAATATGGTGGTTTAATTTAGAGGAAACATAATCAATGCGCCATATACTAAAAGCCGTAGGTTTACGAAAAAAGCTTTCGTTTACCTGTAGATACGCGTCACTGCGCTTTCAGCTCACATATTAAAAATCATCCGGCCTGACGTCAAGCTGTCAAAGATACCCTGTTATAAATCCGCACGTTGATAAGCTTAGGTACATCCCACAAGGTGGTGTGAGATGAAGTATACAGCTCCAACAGTAAATTACAAGAGAACACACATGGACGTCGATAATTAATAGCTCCAATTGAATATAAGCTTGTTAGATACGATTAGGAACTGATACGCTTATAAGCAGGAAACGTCCAACGGCAAACCCACGTACAGATAATTGATGCACACTTGTAGCCTTTTTTATTATTTGAAATAACGTTTTTTTATTGAACGGTTGTTGAACGAACACCGACGTTTTTCATTTGTTTCGCCGACGAAGAAATCAAGTAATTTAATTGGAGGACGGATTCGATTGGAATTCGTTATCGTTCAGAAATTTTCCAATTTGCTGTATGTAATTGAAGTGAATATTGTTGTAGCCTCCGTTTATTCGCCCTGAATGTTTTATAATACTAATCGATGTTTGGTGCTTGTAATTATTTTTTTTAATTAGCATGTGATTTTGTTAAATAAACGCAGTGGAGGAAATTAGGTATATTAAACATCTATCTACAGCAGTTTGAGAATCCGTTAAAAAAATCAAGTGTATGAACGCTAGTAATTTACATTCGTATATACAATTCGTTACATTATAGACAACAAAATTGTACAAGTACAAAAATAACAAATAAGAGCTTCATCATCTGCAGACTTAAAAAGTACAACTCAACTAATAGTGTTCCCGCAGTGCGTTCACATGGACGTCCGCGAAAAACTTCCAAATGGATAGAAGAATTTGTGGGAAAAAAATCTGTTTGCTACATCTACTGAGATTGTGAGGATTCTTGCATTGAATGTTCATGACAGCACAGTTCGTAGACGAACTATAGAACATGATTTAAGAAGTTGCAGACAAGCTGCTTACAAAAAAGCACTTAGAAAAAAGGTGTTTCTCAACATTTTTCATTTAATGATTAAAATTTTGAAAATCGATCTTTTAAGCCATCCAAATAATTGAATTTGTCGAATTCAGCAAAATACGCTTCTGTTCCGGCAATGGCCTTTTCATTTGATGTGAAATGCTTTCCGCCAAGCCATTTCTTCAAGTTTAGAGAAAGGAAAAATTTATGGGAGCCAAATCTGGCAAATATAGTGGATGGGACCATTAATTCGTACCTTAACTGGATTTGTTTTGTTGCCGCAATTGACGATGAGTGGGCGGAAGTGTTATCGTGATGGGAGAGAATTTTTTTCTCCTTAGTTCAAGGTCGAATCGGTTTAATAAATCAACATAGTCAAGTAATTAAGATCATGTCTTTGCCGACTAACCTTTGGTATCGGACATCATGAAGAATGTTTTGCAGACATTCAGTTGAGAAGCTTACCATATTACCAATCTTCATGCGGCGGTCTGCTAACACGACAGGGACGACCTGACTGCTCTTCATAAAAGAATGATGTTCGGCCATGGTTAAATTCATTAAACCACTCATCCAAAAAAGAAAGCGAATTACTCACCGATATCATTATTTTCCCATGATTCCACAAATACATAAACTTACTTCCTTTCAACAGTTCTCAACATTACTCGAGAAACTTTTCATTAGACATTAATAAATGTATTCCCTATATCAATAAATCTGTTTATTGCATATAATATATGTACGAAGGTATGCGTTCATCGATATAATGAACATTTATCATTTATTAAAATGATGAACTCCTTCGTTAGACCAATTTTGATAAAAGAATGGTTACATTAACGTAATTTTTTATTGTATTCACATACCTTTTTTGTTCAATGTATGACAAAAGTTTGAACAAGTCCATTAATTTAAAAAATAACTAATTACTAGCTTTCTTGAATGTAAATACCTACTATCGAACTGTTCATGGAAACGCCGATTATATAGTTAATGGCGTTTTATGTCGCCCACGTTCTTGTCAACATACTATTATAATGCATCTATTAATAACGTAGGTGTTACGCCTACAGAAGTTCAAAGCATCTTCAGCTACCTACATAACTTCGTCTAAAAGCATTTTTCCATTCGGTATTTGCTGCCCTCTTTTCAGAAAAGAAATAAAGAAATGGTCGCATCATCTGTACGTGCGATTGTGGCAACTCATGTCAAAATCTCGAAAGTATTGCATTGGAATTGGGTTTTTTATTGATTTATGTGCGGGCATAAATCATACGAAATTGTAGTTGACAGATACTTTGGCCTTATTTATTATTCAGCTTTATTGCTCCTGCCTAACATTATTTTGATTCTAAAACCATCGGCATTTCGTTTTAACAACAAGATCGGACACTTCAAAACGTTCTTTCTTACGAAAAAGTTTGTTAAATTAGAAACTAAATTATATTTGACAAAATGTCTTGAAGATTTATAAAATTTAACAAGCACAATTTTCATATAAATTTTATAGTAAGAAATTTCTTTGCATTAGACCGAAGAAAATACCGGAGCCGCTGCAAATTGATTGGTAAAACAGTGTGTACATTATTTATATTGAAAGATATTCAATATTAAAAAAATATTCATTGTAACAAAATATGTTATATCAAATTAGTTTAATCTTCCAGCGGCCGCTCGTAATAATATTTATCAGAATATATTTTTGATTATTAACAAGTTAAATGTGTACAAATTTGAAGTACACCTACATGAATATTAATTGCGGTCCCCAATTATTTTGCTACCTTTGCTTGAAAAGCGATAAAAAACAAATAATCGCATTGAACATAATACTGATGCAATTTTATGCTTTTCATGGCCAACTAAGATAGGTTTCGATATTATTAAGTAGGAATTTGTAACTGATAAGGAAATTTCACTGATTATGTGTTGTTTTCGTTATTATCTGGAAAAATGAGAAAAATATAACTACGCGGTCTTTGCTTCTGCTTTAGTCTGTCAAAACTCTTCAAATTCAATATAGAAAAGCATATTGTTACATTTGAATTTGTAGAGATAATCGAGGAAAACTCGTACACTTGGTACATCTCTTGAATATTAACAGGCGACACAAATTGGGACGTTTAAAACAGCATTAACTGTCCTTTCAAACAACTCAACATTTCCATAATTCGTGTAAAAACTGAAGAAGTTTGAGAAAACGTCTTTAACCAAAGTGATGCATAATTAACTAAGATTTTTAATAGAGTATTTAAAAATATAGTTAATCCTGGAACTTTTACCAGCCAATTTAAAATTCATTTTAACCTTAGCAACTTATTTTCTTTTCCGATTTTCTGACATATTAACCAGTAGCTAAGAGCGTTTTAAGTATATGCTAAGGTATTTATGTCAATATTAGTCACAACTATTACTACCTAAAATTTCAGAGCACGTTCTATTCATCATCTAACACTTGGATCTTATTTTTTTTCCTCTAGAGCTCGAAAAGCTTCGACTTGAATTCCTGTCTTTTAAAATTGATTTCAGTCAGTCAAAGTAACCAATTAAAGTGATTTTCGCCGGTTGCTGCGCTAGGCTGGTTGGATCGAATCGAGTCGTTCGGATTTTCCCTGAAAATAGAACTGCTACATCAGCCGAACTCTTCTAATGAAAGTGCCTAGCGCGCTCTATATCTGCTTTCAATTGTCTTCCCTCTATTGCGGGATAAGGATTTTCGAATACCTCTTATTTAAATGAATGCAAATTTTGTCTCTTTTCCTTTCTTTCATCGGGATCTTTGCGTTTCTAACGGAGTTATCTATGAAAGTAGAGGTTCATTTTACAATTAGACAAAAAAATAATCAAAAATGTATTCTTTTCTCTGAAAGACTAACCTCGGGATTTCAGAAAGAAAATTAAATATATAATGACAAATTAGCACGTTAATCTACGATTCACATAATTAGGGGGCGGCACTAGTCACGATTAAATGACTTCAATCATGGATTAAATTAATTCATGATTAAAATCAAATATCATTTAGATATATTAACATATAAAAAAAGTAAAATACCGACGAAATAGCTGTTATTTGCAAGATTTAACAAGAATTTATTTTTAATGAGATAGACAATTATCGCTAACAAACGCTAACGTATATTTGTGCTGCCGATTGTCCCAAATACCATTCCAATTCAGTTAATCACGAATTAAATCAGCTTAAAACGTACATGTAGACTATAATTAACTTATTCACCGATTACATTTTATTTGGAGATGAACATTCGAGATTTAATGTGTTATATACGCCGAGAGTTAATCTACTGTGTGAAATCGTGAATCTGGTGTAATTAAATTTTAAAATTATAGATTTACCATACACTAATATATCAAGATTCTAACTAATTCATTTGCACCAAGTTTAAATTCATTAAACCAGTGTCTCGTAGTAGACATCGGAAGCGCATGGTCCATATAAAATGCATCCAACTCTTCTTTAATTTCTGCATACGTTATCTATAAACTTACTCATTTTTAATAGCTCTCAAAACAATACTACTACGGGTGGGTTCAGTTTGGTCGCTTCCACTTAAAGTATGTACTCACGGTCGGTAATGTAGATTTTCACACAAAGTGCAATCTGTCTCCACGGATAGATACTTCTCATGCCATCCTTGTATGTTTGTAATTAATTCCCTATTTTGTATGGTGCGAAGTATGCCGATACCTTAGTGTTTCTCGAAATTACCGTAATTAATCTTCTGAATATTTTACCGACATATTTTCATATGTATTTAATTATTAAAAAAAAAATAAAGCATGTAGAATACTTAGTTACCTTATAGTAATTTATTATATGTACAATGTTATTTACGCAACAAAAGTAAACATCTAAAATGTGTTTTAATTTCGATATAATCTTAATATTGAATCAATCGTCATATGATATCGAATTTTTTTTGAGTGCAATATACTATATCGACAAAAGCTGTTCTTCCTCTTCTTGACTGCTGATCGATCTTCAGAAAC
The DNA here is from genome assembly GCA_902654985.2 of Oryctes borbonicus. Lineage (NCBI taxonomy): Eukaryota > Metazoa > Arthropoda > Insecta > Coleoptera > Scarabaeidae > Oryctes > Oryctes borbonicus. The sequence goes on from LR736858.1 coordinate 7,330,820, forward strand.
ACATTTCTCAAGTAGCAACCTATTTCATTTCAAAACCATTCAGAAACTTAGAACAAGATAGATTTTATTTGTAGATACACAAACTTATTCTAAAAGCTATTGCAGATTGAATTTATTTCAAAGGGAACTTTTGTACAGGCGTATAAATCCTGTTTGAATAGAACACTTGACAACAAACTCGTCATGAATGAATCGCAAAACGGATCAGGACAATTTTCCATACAATGTCGTGAAAAACGGGACCAACTTTATCCTTTCTGCTTTTTTGCGACCATCGATCACATCAAGCAAATACTCTTGCGGAATATAATATGACGCTGCTGTCGCTCCAATGAGTGCAGGTAATTGTAATCTCTAATTAGACTTTTTGAAAATACTATATGAGCAAATTGCCAGTAGTATAATTTTATATCTTACAGTTTGCATTAACAATGCTATTGTTTCCGATTTATTTATACTATATATCATCATTATATATCAACCTTAAGCAGTTAGACGACTTCTGTAAAGTCATACATATGCTTCTGTTTTAAAATTTTGGTTTACATTCGTTGTCACTTGGATTTGATCAAACCTATTCTATCGTATTAAGACAAAAATTCGTAATTCTTACGGTGCGTATTAACAGATATAACTTCTTGTCATAGTACGCTAGTAGTATTGTATCTACGTATATATCAATCGATTTTAAGTTTTTTTTTTCTGAATTTCAGAAACGAAGCAGGAACTGGAAGACCTTATGGCCGATATCAAGAAAACTGCCAACAAAGTCCGTGCCAAGTTAAAAAGTAAGTATGACAGTTCTAATAAGGAAAAAATCATTTATTTATGGAGCATATCATCGTTGTTAAAAACATCTAACAAACTACATTGATAGGTGATATTTTTTTATTCTTCAGTAGATGAATACTTCTTAGCTATATTGCCAGTTTAATCTAGGATGTAGATAAGGTTTAAAAAGTTATAGATAAATATGGTTCAAAATTTACGTCAATATCTTAATGGATACTTTATTTCAATATTCTAACCAATTGGATATTTCCAACTAGATATGTACATGTACATTACGGTTCAAATAGCAGCAGTAATAGAACAATAAATAGGAAAGAAAATTAAGTAGAACAATTAAATTTTTAGGCATCCAATTTCCAGAGGGAATGAAATATTAAGCATTTTCATAATTCTTATTAGGTCCAAGAAGTTATCGATAGGATTAAAATCCGGAGATTGTGCTGGCAATTTTATGTTGCTCGAGTCTTTTGGTCGTCGACTGATTTGTTTAACTTCATTATAATATTCACATATTTACATATATCGCCAAAAGTTTTAAATCGCCTGTATATAAAATAGTGCAATTAAACAACTATTTCGATTACAATAAGAAAGATCATAAACGAGCAGGTAATTATCACATGCCGTTTTTTAATCAAAATTCTCGTACGTATGTGTAGTGAAGTACCAGGTTGTGAGATTTCTGCTTTTAATCGAGCAAGTTAAGCAACTCTAACGTAATGCTGGCTATTCCGATCATCAGATATCGTAGATGTTGGGCATTTCTAGGTCATCTGTTACGTGAATAATAGACAGACATTAGGAATTTGCTAAGTGAAAGACATATAGTGGACGTCTTCGAGTACCTAATGTGGAAAAAAAGTAAAAACTGAAAGTGGAGCTTCTGGCTTCTATTACCGCTAATGTTTCGTATTCATTCAGAGAATATTTCAGTACGCCATCCTGAAAACAACTCTACCAGCAATCGATTGGATCGCCGTCAACGATTGTGAAATAAGTAAAATGGCCCTGGACAACAACAGGAGAAGCATTCCAAAATCTTTGCATCACCCTGTTTAAATGTATTAGTATTTATCTGTAGGTTAGTTTTCCATAGTTTCATGCCCAATATGGTGTCTTTTGCAAACCATTCCATTTGTCACAAATTACCGTAAAGTGTCTTAAAAATGAATCCTCCTTCATGCTGTTATTAAGAGGTACTAGTAACTTAAATCTTCATCTTAAGAAAAAAATTTTCTAGCAAAATTGATAGTATTAAAGAAATAATAACATTAAAGTGTACTACACACTTTCCAAGTATTTTTTCTTGCTGCTATTCAATGTCCAATTCATTTAATTTTTTTATGAACAAAGAAGTATTCGCATAAAATTATTTCTAAATGTCATAGCAAACTGCGGTACAAAAGTTGGAATGTATTGTGCCGATACGCAATGAAAAATGCAAAGCTTAGAAAATACGTAGGTAAGAATTGATTTGTGAAACAAAAGAATTTCCATCGACAATTCGCCAACATTCGCTATAACAATTTTATCCGCAGGAAAATAGGAAAAGTTGGGAATTGACTTCTTACAATTTTTTATGTGTTCTTATGAGACAAGTTTTTTTCAAAATACGCAAATTGCTCGAGCTGAAATGGCGTAAGTTTAATTTAAAGGTATGAGAGAGGAGGATTGTGTTTAAATTAGTTTTGTTATTGGTATATAGGCACACATACGTATTGTGTTTGATAAAAGAATCTTTATCACAAAAGAAATCAACTCGACCAAAACAAAATAAATACGAAAAATCATTTTGTACAATTGTTTTGATATATTTTGGAATTTTGGAATACACTATTATCAGCGCTCTGAAGGAAGAGTAGCGCCACGGGGATAGTACCCTTAACTTTCATCGTAAGCTGCTGTACTATCCCATTGAACAATGCAACCTTGTTTTACATTTTCTCTGCGCCTTCAGCGCTCTTATTTTGCCATAAAGAGAACCGCAACTCGCGTATCCATTCCTCTTGTAACAATTGTTGTTCAAGCGAACCTACCAGTTTGATATTTTTATGTCAAAAAAAGGAAAATCTTAGTGGGGGTTTTCTTTATCCTTAAGTTATTCTAATGGTTTTGTCGAGTGTGGTGCAATTTCAATTGCAGAGAGTGTACTGCTCTATTGTACGTTTTTTTTTAGCTTGAAGCAATGTGCTTTTTTTCGGAATGTGATTGTAATAATGATGTTTTTAATACAAATGCTATTTTCAGTGATAGAACAAAATATAGAACAGGAAGAACAAACCAACAAGTCATCGGCAGACTTGAGAATACGAAAAACGCAACATTCCACGTTGTCTAGGAAATTTGTTGAAGTAATGACGGAATATAATCGAACGCAAACGGACTATAGAGAAAGGTGTAAAGCGAGAATACAGCGGCAGTTGGAAATCAGTAAGTGACTTCATTTGTCCAATATTTTGCCTTTATTGCATCTGCTAGACGCCCTATAGCTTATGTATTATTAACAGCTCTCCGTATACCTTGGTATTTTTATTTAATTTATTGCAAATAACAAAATTAGTTCGAATGTAAGATCAAATAACTAATCTAAAGGAAATGACAGCAATTTACGGAAAGAAAACACATGCTTTTTTAATTAATTGTTATCTGTTCTATAGTTAGCGTCGTGACAGTAAATTACTGATAACCTGTGTTTATAAAGGTATTTACAGAACCCTTTCTAGCTTTTAGCTTTATTAATTTGCCAATTGGAATTCAACATATAAATCCAAAATCGTTGGCCTACAACGAAATTTCTTATGAACTGACGCCAAGCAAATACATTACCTATACTCTTTATCCCACCCATCATACATTTATTTTCTTAAAGTATCGAACTTTTTTTATATATAATTTGTTGTATTTTGGCACGTGTGTAAATGAAATCATGATGTAAGCCAACATTTGTAATATCAATATGACTGCATGACTTTCTTATGAATGAGGGGTTTTAAGGGAGAGCCTCTGTGAAAGAAACGAATTTATTAAAAATTGATTATTGAAAGGTCTGGGACTCCTTAAAATCTCCTCTAATGGAAGGTTTACTGTATTCGTTTGCTTTTCATAGCCAAACCTATCCAGTGCGGCTCTAATTTCATTACCTTAACGGATTTAGAAGCAATATACTTGCATGCATGCAATACATTTATTAATTCTGGAAATTATCTATATTGCAATTTATATATATTATACATCAGGTCAAAGCTAGTAGTGTACACAGTAGTCAATAGCAAATTCAACTTACAGTTTCATTGCTTCATATTCCATATAATTTAGCATATAACATCGAGAAATGTAGCGGAAAGTATTTCTTGTGCTTAAATTAAAAAACTTAGACTAGAAAACGTTTTTAGTTTATTTATGAAGAGTTTACACTGTATAAAATTATGGGGTGTATAAAAAAAATTATTAAGAGGTCACGTGTTCGATACAATAACAATAAGCCTATTAAATCATGGTTACTGCAATCTGTGTTAAAACTGGAGGGATCACCCAAAATATGACTAATTTTGCTGTTTTTATTCTTTCATTGCCTTTATTTTTTTTATTATTATAAGGACGGTTTGAAGTTTGAATCTTTTTAAGGGAAAAAGTTGCACAGCATGTGAGTTGAAGATAATTCCTTTCCTGGGCAGGCTACATAACATTATAAGCTAATATTCAAGTATGCACGATAGAAGTTCAGTTTTTTTAATTGAAGTAATAGGTTTGTCAACTTTCGTCAAAATTTCCATATACTCATCTATCTCAGTTTTTGCCGCTGTTTTTTTAACGACGTTTATCTTAAACATCTAACATAATAGAGTGGTGATCCAAATTTTATTCGATTAACACTTCTTGAAACTTCTGCGAAGACATCGAAGATTTGTTTATCTCAACCAGATTCTTCATGAGGGTCATCAATATCGTTGCTAAGTTCTTCTTCTTCTACCTAAAATGCGTCTTTCTTCAGTAATTTACATATGAAGTAGCAGATAAGCAGATAAGTTTTCCCTTTAAAAACAGAGTGACGAAATACCATACTCTTTTGTTTCGCTAAAGATATTTATAAAACCGAATTTGTAAACCTTTTTTAGTACAATTCCATCACCTTCTCGAAGTAACCACATACATTGTCTACTGAGTTAGTAGACAAGTTAACCGGCACGTATCAAAACAATAAATAGCGAATATAAGTAAACAAGTGTTGATAAAGTGCAACATAGGATGAAGAGATTTGCATGCATAACGTAAACGTTACATAAAGCAATACTTCCGAGATGTTAGTAAATGTTCAATAAAATACAAGGAATCGCATTATATTTTATATGAAACAAAATATTAAAATAAAAAAAATAATTTTAAGCAAATTTTAGTAATTTAGATACCGATGGCAATAACCATGATCCTAGCGTATTGAAAGGTACTTAATTTTGACTATTTGTTATCATACGAATTAGTGTAAACATGTGCAATATTACATACCTACTGCAATTTTAACAAGAATAATTTTCTCAGTAAAACCGCTTTTTAATTTATTGCCTACATTAAATATAATAATCATACTCGGACTCATTAGTTTCATGCAAATTTGAATCACCTTTATATGCGTTTAATACATTTAGTTCTAGCCTGCTAAATCCTTTTTGTTAGTCATTTTGAGGCAGTACTGCAACAAAGTACAGATGTATTTTGCAAAAAAAAACTACACAAACAAGTACATAAATATTTTCACCAATACAATTGATGATTCCAGCCGGTAGACAGACGACGAACGAAGAACTAGAAGAGATGTTAGAGCAAGGCAATCCGGCCGTCTTTACTCAAGGTGTAAGTTCACTTTTCTGCTCCTAAACGTTTTCCGTCTATCCAAACATACATGCAACACATCATATCCGTTTACAATGTATGACGTGCTACATTTTCGGTCGGTCTCCTTTGTTCCAGATCATAATGGAAACGCAACAGGCGAAACAAACGCTGGCCGACATCGAAGCAAGACATGCGGACATCATTAAATTAGAGAATTCGATTAGGGAACTTCACGACATGTTTATGGACATGGCTATGCTAGTAGAGAACCAGGTAATGGATTACAATTAAATTACTGCGCTCTTGTTTATTAGTAAGAGGTCCTATCTACGTAGTAGATGAGAAAAAAGCCATTGCACACATAGAAAGATTTTCTTGAACCATCCAAGTCTTGCTCGGATCAACAATAAAAAAAAAAATCTTATTTCCAATTAATTACTTAAATCTTTGGAAAACTAAATAAGTATTTTCTTCCTTAAAATGTGTAGTTATTGTTTACCGTTTATGTTTTGCTTACTTTAGTCATGAATTACAATAGTTTGCCTAATACAAAATTCCTTTTTCTGGGTTATTATCTTTGGAGCGCGAGTGATAGAAGAATAATATATGTCCAGCTAACGAGGGCAGTGGGGAAAACAACTTTGTTATTTACTATTGTTGAAATGTACTTTGAAAGCACTATTCAATAGCAGCCTGGTAAAAAAAAGAGATTCAAGGATTTTTTTTGTCAAGAATTCCCCGAAGCGAAGCGTATTTATTTATGTTAACTTCAAATATTTAATGACGGCGGTTATCACAGCCGCAGTGGCAGATATTACAGCGAAAAAGGTGTTCTACATTTTTCAACACACAAAACAAGAATCGTATTTTTAAAAACAACATATCTACATTTAAAACTACACAAATTCTCTTTTTTCTTAAAAACATGAAAATGAGACTTGTTACATTCTGGAGGTATTTCGGTCTAGTTTATTTGTTTTCCAGTACATTTACTTTATCCAAGAAAATATTTCTATATGTGTATGAATTTTATAAGGCATAAACTCCGGTTGCACATACTAAGTCCGTTGTACTGTAACTTGCATTCCAGTTAAAATATCCTCGATAATATGATTAGCGTGCGTCATAAAATGTATGACAGTTGCAGACCACTTTATAGGGAAATACACCTTTCCCTACATATTTGAAAGATTTTGACATATTTTTTTTTCCATAAAAAAAAACTAACTTCAATTTAAAATTTGATGAAATAATTATTTTTAACCAACTTGGGTAAAAATAAGGTTTTAATCCTTTATTACGGAAATTCTAAGCACTTAATTATACAACTAAAATTATCCCCATTAATGTTCATGTAACCGTGCTTCCATCACTATCTTCTTAATTGCTTTTGAATGACATTACATCAGATAGATGACCTTAAACATTGACAAGATAATATTCTATTCGATATAATTCATTAAAAATGCTACTGAAAAGCCCATCTTTTGATGGGATTCCCATTTTTTTCATTTGACTAGGAGGTGATGGAAGCAAGTGGTCTAAATTTCACATTCAAATGTGTCCAAGAAATAAAAACTAGTTTATTTCAAACAATGTTATATACGGCTTTTTAATCGGAATGCATGGTAATAGTGTAATAGTGAGTTGGTAATAATAAGTAAAATCAAAATTTTATTTGAACCCTCTAGTAGTCAAACCATTTTTACATGATTTTTCAATACCAAAGCTAAAAACACTGGACATCAGAGGGTTCAAAATGCCATACTTTGAACATGTACTATTTAAAACAAATTGCACCAAAAACACTATTTGGCCTAAGTAGTTTGGAAATTATTTATTTCTCTTTTGCAGTAATTAGAAATGCAAAAGACCTACAAACACAGTGGAAATTTATTTGAGTGCATTGTTGCTATCTTAAAGGCAAAAAAAAGGTTTCTTGTTTAACATACTTTTACATATAATTTTATTTAGTTGAAGGTAAATAGAGATACAAGAAACGTATTTTTTTTGTTATATTTTATTCTTTCTTCGTTGCTGTAAAAATTAGATTTCGTACAATTAATTAATAAAACGCAATGACAATAAAAGAGATTAACATTTAATTGTACGCAGAGCATAGATAATTTTCTTATCTACTTCATTAAGATTTGATAATTTTTTTTCAGAATATTAAATTCCTTGACTTATTACTGATATTTAACAAGCATTTCTTTTGCTTTTGCTTCAAAACCCTCCTTATAAAAGTTATTGATAAACTATTATTACATGTTCCAAGTATTGATATATTATTTCTTGTCTGAAAACTATATTAGATGTAATTTATTACATTTTCAACAGTTAGTGGAATGTCTGTAGATATTCTTGCTGGCGAAATTAAAAACATTTCCTAATTTGAAAATGTTTAATCTACTACCGATATATTTTGCGATAACTTCACAATTTAGGCTTTCACTTAAAGATATCGAAAGAACCCAGCAGAATAACCGTCTTTTTCTTTTGTGAATAATTTTCTTACCTTTAGTGTTTGCAATTAACGATTATGTTCCTCTTATTCCTAAATACATAAAAAAACTACAGATTATAATAACGTGATTATTTGTAGATGTATTACTATAATTACGTTATTATTTTCCGTATTTACCCAACTAACTAAAAAAAGACAACTAACCATGTATTTCTATCTTTTAATTTGTTTCGGGTAAAGCTCTTTGGTTTTTGCATGATTCTTTTCTAAATAACTTATTCATTTTCTTCGTTTCTGCTGGGTGCTCTCAGGGCGAAATGATAGATCGCATTGAGTACCACGTAGAACACGCAGTGGACTATGTTCAAACCGCTACGCAAGATACCAAGAAAGCCCTTAAGTACCAAAGTAAAGCCAGACGGGTGAGTTGTTCCAATAGTTATTATTTAGGCAGCACAGTGTTTTCTCGCTTTTAATTATTTTTTTTTTGTTCTTCCCCCGCCATTACCTTTCACGTTCCTTACAATCCCAATGCTTCTTTTCCATTGTTATACCTATCATATTGCTTTTTTTGTGTATCGATGTTGCACAATACTTTGCACCTATGTTATTTACTTATCCTGCCGTTTATGTTGTATACACGCATATTTTAATATTTCTTCTGTTCTAAAACTAATGGAAAACGGTCTACTAACTCTACTATGTCTGCCTCTTGATCTTGATGTGATCTAATTGGTGTTTCGATGTGTGTTGCTGTCAATATGCTTTGTGTTTTCTTATTGTGTCCGAATAACTAATCTATTGAACTGCTAAAATGATAAAATAAATACCGCTGCCTCCTTTGAAACGTCCAAAAATTTTCAAACCCGACGTATTACTCTGATATTTCCTTTAAAATATCACATCTATCCCCTCGTCTTAACTCTGCTTTCCACTCACTACCCTTTCCACATCCTCATTTTCGCTTCGATCGTCGGGGGAAAACAGGGCGAACTTGTCGACCGTGTGGAATACCACGTGGGTCAAGCTCAAGTCCACGTGGAATTCGGGAAAAAGGATTTACATCAGGCGCGCGAGTATCAAAGTAAAGCCCGGAAGGTAGGTTTTGTATCAAAACGGATACTCTCACGTAAAAATCATTATCTGAATTATTTACAATAGTAATGCTTATTGAAGTCATTCGATGATTAGTGTTTCCATCGACGATCATACGAAAAATAACGATGAAAGTATTGCACTCAAAATACAAATAAGTACAGTCAATAGATAAGAATTCATTGATTTTATTCGTCCGGAAATTTTTTTAACGCTTTGAGAACCAGGTGAATGCTAGAAATCCTCTTTATACGATCTTTATTCATCTTTTGCTTAAGCCCGAAGCAACCCAACTCATCGCTATACTATTATTATGCAATAACATAATAATAGTTGTCTGAATATCATAATACACAGGCTTTCTAGCATTAATCACTTAGGGATAAAACTATGCACCAGCTAAAAAAACAATGCAATACTAATGTTATGCGTGTCTAGCAATTTTTATTGTTCATAAAATAAACGTTTTCACGTGTGACAAATATGAAGAAGAAATTTATGCAAACTTGGTAGAATTCTTAAGAAGACCATTTGAAAATGAAGCTTTATTATAGACGTCAACGATTGGTTTAAAGATGTCCACCTTCAACAGAAAGCGACAGAATCAGTTCTTTCCGTTTTAATGGTGTTAGAATTACAATGATCATTTCAACCCGGCCATTAAAGTTTGCCGAGAGACACTGGTAGACCTAGCCTTCCGGCACGATCCAGAAGCATAATGAAATTCTTTTAAAACTATTTAGTTTCAGAAAACTATTAGAAGAAAGGGAATGTGATTCTATAAATAACAGATCAGTGGTAAGACAAAAAAACTGTTTTCTGAAACAAGTATGGGTTATAAGGGTTGCAGTTAGAATCTTTACACGGTTTTTGTTCAGCTGTACAGCTTTCTGCCCGTGTTTCTATATCTGCTGAACGACATAAAGATCCTCGCAAAAAATAAGCCAGTGAAGTAGCCAATTGACTTCTCTTTGGCCTAACCGACATGGATATCTTAGCATTTTAATTTCAGCAAGGTACTGTCAATATTCATTTGCTTCAGTAACAATATAAGATATGTCGATGGCGTGTGGATTGCTGCACCAACTGAGGTATGTATTTATTTAATATGATGCTCCGCAAAAAAGGCGTGAGGATAACGTCTTCAGTAACCGCGAGGCTTTTCGAGAAAGACATGAAGCTTGGGGGTGATACGTATAGATACTCTTTAATGGCGACGCACCCACGCACACATGATAATCCATCAGTATTGAAGAAACAGAAGGCAGTACATCTTTCATATCTTCCTATCTCGCCTGACCTAGCTTCATTAGATTTTGTGTTTCCCTACTTCAAAGTATGTTTGAAATTTGTCGAAATGGGGCGATTCAGTAGAAGAACAATTGCTGATGGACTTGTGCACTATTGCGAATCAAGCAATCGGCGTTTTGAAGAAATGTTGAAAACGATATATTCATAGTGAAAATGGCTTCCTTAAATAAAATAAAGCACATCTAAGTTCGGGAATCTTTCTGACAAGCCTCCTATCTAAATGTAATTTATAATTTGTAAGTCTGATTAAAATTGCAATAATTAATTCAAAAAATCTAATATTTAATCCTACATTAAGAACGGAACCCTAATATTTAAAATATTTTTTCGGCTTCAATAAGTTATTTGGAATTTTTTATACATTTATCCAATGCACAAAAATTTGTTTCAGAAAGAAACAATTCCTTTACAAGTCCCGTTTGAACCGACACTAAGTATTGAATCGTTGAAGCACATGATAATAATACTTTGCATGGGTATTAAATTACTATTGTTATAAAAAGAAAAATTATTCTCCCACAAATTTTATTAAAAATGCCTTTAGGGCATTTAAGGCTTATTACATGTGCTTTAGGCTTAAATTTTGATGTGTACTTCATATACCTCGTTGGGTTTTAAACTTTTTAACTCCAAATCGTTGACAAAAAGATAGATTAAAATGCGCCATGTTAAAATAGTTATTGGATTTAAAAGGTTTAATTGCCCGCAAAAGACCCTTTGATTTACTGTTTTTTGTAGAACAAATATATATAAACCGATATAAAAGTCCTAACTTACATCTAAGAAAACTGGCAAAATATAATTGTTCTACAATCTAACAGTTGCATACTTATTGTGTGTCTGCAATATTTTGTGATAAATAGATCCTTTGAAGTGCATTTTAAGTATGTTTCTAGATGTTGCCTGTATGCTCGTATGTACACATGCGAAGTTTATCCGTCGTCCCCTGCCCGCTTCCAACTATCACACGAATTACGTAGGTTTATTTTATTTTTCTTATTTTCTTTTACAGAAAAAGATCCTGATAATAATCTGCCTCGCCGTGGCTCTCATCATATTGATTATTATTTTGGCGATTGTGATCCCCACCTAGACGTGCTCCATGATTTTTGACATCACCTTTATTTTTTTTTTTTTTTTTATCCAAAGCTAGACATATTCAGATAATTTAAAATAGCATACTTAATAGTTTAATTAACTATTTAAATCAAGAAATCGTATGAATTTGAAGTCGTACGAATGGGATCGTAAGGTGGGCGCATAGAAGACGGGTTCCTGAAATTAAAAAATACTGTTTAAAACTCGGGGACCAGTTCAAATAAGCTGCCACGTATACAAATACACGTAAATATTTAAAGCAAGGATTAAAAGAACCTGAGATTACATGATGCTATTTCTCTAGCCGTGTGTATTTATTTTATAATTTAAATTATAATATATTACCGACACGGCATAATAGGTAATTTTTTATCTTCTGTATGTATATATTGATTCTGTCATTTTTTTTAAATGTATTATATCGTCGTTGAAATATAATTTATTAATATGCATGGAATATATCGCAATGAAATATATCTTGGTTGTTGATAGTACAACTTCTTCTAAATTAAAGCACTGTACTTAATCATTATCATGACACATACAAAACTTGGAAAGTTTTGCATTTAAATGCAATTCAGATAATTATGATGCGACACTTAAAAAAAACTCTTTAAATTTCATCTTCTCGTTGGTATACTTCTTTGGACATAATTAATCTTGAGTTCAAGTGAACCCGTAAAGTTATACGTAACACACGTTTAATATGAAGGAATAAATTGCATTTGCTATTCTGCAACTTCAGAAAACCGTTAATAATTGAAATGTACTTTAATCTGATGTAAGTTTTTGGTACCCAATAGGAATCTAATTTTATATATTTTGCGGTATATAGATGGTGATAGGGATATGAATCTCTAGAAATAATGTCGTTTACGTTTCACCTACCTCAACTTACAATACGCGCGCAGCATCTTTTATATTTCGTGATAAGAAACACTCACTAATGAACCCAACTGATTTATGTCCGAAGAAACACATTCGAGTCAAGATGCAAATGCCACATTCTGCAAAATGTGGTGGCACTAACAAACGTTGAACAGTGTGGTAGTCAAAAATTGTATTTTTGTATTATTGCGAGTAGAAAAATAAAATCCAGTTAGCAATATAAGAAAATAGCTAATTCATTATATGTATACCTTTCATTGCGATACACTCTACCAGTTCAGCTGCATTTCCTCATCATCACTTTGTTACTATCTTTCTTTTCATTTCTTTCATTTTTATTCCTAAAGAGCTTAGGTAATAACATATATAGTACTTTGAATTATCTAAGCAATAACACGCGCAAAACAAATAATGAATACATATAGATAAAAATGCGGGTCTACTTTTGGTGGTTCAATATGCATATATAGTTGCTTTATGAAAATAGTTTAAATGATATAATGTATATATGTGTATTTATATTGTATATTGAAATTGCAATATTTTCTTTGAAACCGTTCGAATGCCTATGGGCCGTGTTCTCATATAGATCCTAACATCTAAAAGATTTCGAACTGTTTCCCGTTAATTTTGTAACTTTGTAAATCATAGGTCTTTTCTTAATGTGATGCAAAATGGGTGCTACGCCCTGAAATGCAATACTCATTGTAACATATATCTAGAGAGATTATTCAAAACTGTATCCAAAAAAGTTGTAAGCATCTTGACAGCAGAGTTTCTGAAAACAAAATGAAAATACCACCAATGATGTAACTATTACGAAACGAATTATCACACCCTACTTATTATTTCAAATATATTAATTTTGTATTTCACTTTTGATAGGTTGTTTAATGGAGTGCTATTGATGCATTCCTATATACCAAAATAACTAATATTAAAAAATAATCTGCATAATTTTTAAACTGCTTAATAGCCTCTAAGAACAATCTATTAATGTTTCTTTATTCTTTTTACCCCATATAGTTTGTTGTTTGTTTTATATAATCCATTTATTTTTGCACAACTATGTTTGTATAGATTTATTTATTATTATTAAATTATTGTTTTATATTTTATATCTTTTATTTAATTTACTTTCGAATGCGTTATTTCAAAAAAAAAGAGAAAAAGGTCCTTCCCCCGCCAAGACGAAAGCACAAGTAGTGGTACCGTTGTAATCCGTATAATAGAGTTGCATTAACTGAACATACTTAGAACATAATAGAGTTATCATGACTGGACAGTAAATGGAGCTACATGACGCAATCTATAATATTATTTGTATGTTTCTCTGGCATGCAGAAGAAAATCATGATCCTCATTTGCCTTACGATTCTGGGCGTCATCGTCATAAGTAGCATCGGTGGATACTTCGGAATAGGTTAAAAAAAAGTAAGTGTTGTTTATAAGTTTTAATGTATCTGATTATTAGTTGTAGCTGACGATTTATAGATATATCGGGTCACTATTGCAAACTTTGCTATTTGTAGTTACCAAAGATACAGTCACTTTTTGGCCAACACAATGGTGGTAACAAAAAAAAAACAATTGCACATCGTATTTCACAGCTAACTTGAATTGTGTATTTTTTTAATCGCACACACAGTATATTTTTAAATTATTCAATAGGAAATTAAACTGTGTAAAATGTCCTTATAGGGCTGAAGCCTTAAAATGAAAAAAAAAGAATCGGTGAAAATTACGTTGGCCAATTGACACTTTTTTTTACCTAAACACTCGGTATATTTGTTTACAAATCCTTAAGCCCCCAAAATGGGAGAGGAAAGATAGGATGGATTTTAAGATGGAAGATCTTTAATAAATAGCAAAGTAAGCGAGCGTTGCTCCTTTCACATTTGAAATATGGTACCGCCATTAGATACTTTCTACGACTCCTCCGAGAATTTCACGAGAAAGAGAGCACTTTCAAAGCTAAGCGAGCGTAATTATCCGAGGTAAACATTGTAACCAAGCTGAAGCTACCAGTTCCATTCATGAATTGATGCCCGAACTGCCAATTGGTGGCGCGCTCTCCTGACTTGTTTTCCATGGATTTCTTGTTGTGGGTATTCTTAAAGAACACTATGTTGCGCACACAAGTTAGCGCTGACATGCGAAGTGTAATTATTTTTTTCTCAACACAGTGTAATTTATGTTCAAAAGATTAGAATTATTTGCAAGAAAACGACACAATTAACAAATGTGTGATCGATCCTCCATAAAATTAACCCAAGAAGTACAATATAAAGAAATTACACAATAAAGTCCGGAGACTAATATAGGATATGAATTTAAGAGATTTGATTAACCGCTGTCGTAACAATAAGTCCTTTGTAATGTAGCATATAAACATTATTGTTATTTCAGTAAAGATCAAAAGTTATAGTCCATGAAGAAATAACGTTGTATTTAATCCATTACCATTTAATTAGAACACAAACTGTTAATGGTAATAAATTTCCGAATTTATTGATTTAATGGGATATTTCAATTTTATTTATTGTTTTAATGTAAATTGATACACAAGAGGATAGATATAAAATAATACGTTCTTATGTTCCAGATTCGACTTTTAACAACATACCCAGGTATTGCTGGATTAGTTGATGCTGTACCCATGGAAATACACAACAAAAACTTCATCAAAACAAAAAAAAAAAATGGGAAGCTGTTCATCTATACATTTTCATTGATTGTAGTTATTAAACATTTGGGCTTTCGTTAATATAATGAAACGTAAATAAACAAACTGATAAGGAAGAATAGAAAATGATTTAAAAAGCATAAAGTCAAAACGAGAACTTAATTAACATGTCATCTTCTTTCACGAAAATGTAGCTTTCTTAGAACGTAACAATTACATATTAAAATAACATGAAAAAAATACGAAAAAAAAATTAAAATGTGTATATTACTAAGTATGTATCATTGAAATTTTTGCTGTAGCAATAATAATGGTAAAAAAGTAAAAAGAAATGAAGTTACTTTTTCGAACATGTGTGATACGCAGTTTAAATGTTTAGCCATAATTTGTTCTTTAGAATTGTTAGCATAATTATATTTAGTGTACAAATGTTCTTCATGAAACACTGAAAAAAATTATTTATTTAGAATAAAAAGAGCGAGTAATTTCTGGAGAAAAATATACTGATGTTCTTTGTGACGGTGCTTTTTCTCCCAAGAGTTTTACTTCTAAAAAATTAAGGTAAATTTTGGAAGAAAATACATTTAAAATGTGAAATGTATAACGAAAAACTGGAACATTGTAATTTTTTAATTAGAAGTTATTTCAAGAAGAAAGAAATGCAGTTGTGAAAAATTCTATACAAGTAGAGTAATAATGATACTTTAGTCATATTTAGTACTATTTTATATTAGAGAGGAGCACAATCAGTAGTACTTTGAAAGGCCTAATTTTCTCACTATAATGAGGTTAAAACTATGCAAAAACAACACATAGAGACACACACTTATTACTATGTGAATGTACATGTTAAGGAAAAAACACCTATTTTTTACGGTATTCATATGAGAGAACTTGCAATTACTTTGCTTGTGTTAAAATACTCATTTCGTTTGACCTGTTCTTGTATTTAATTATTAACTTAGACTGTTGAATTTACATACTTTCGTGATCCCAATTTATATTAATTTAAAATTCATTTGATCTGGCACGAGAATTAAATACAGAACTTAACCGTTTCAATTCACTTAGAATATAAAGTACTTTTACAGTCATAAACAAGTTTGAAAGCTAGATAAGGATATACGACAACATAATTACGATAGAAATTTAAATATGCATGTACCAAAAGTTTTGCAAATTGTAAAAATTACAAACAATTCTGTGATGATTTCTCTTTGGACCGAGTACATTGAATCGTTTTTGCAGTTTTTTATTATAAGTAAGTGTATATTTAAAACCAAAATTTATTAAACAGTTATCACGGTTTCTAAAGGAAAAATGATACTAAATTATATTCATCATAGCATGTATTGTAATATTACGTAATTCACATTAGGATATGCGACTATCAAAGTTTTGGTGGGAAAGATTATTTAAATATTAAAGAAAATTTCTTTTCTAACTTGTAATATTGTATCTCTAAAGAGTTATTCACCAAGCCCTTGGGAGAATTAAGTTGATCATGGATTAAATGACGGTGATGGTCAATAGCTTAATCGGGTTGATTATCTGCATCTATTTTTTTTTAATCTGGAAGTAACTTATGATTTCTGACCCGTATAAAAACTTTGTATAATGTAGAGACCTTTTACTTTTATTTAAAGTAGGAAAATACTTTGCATTTCTTGGGTGTAACTAATACTGAGACCCTGTTATTATTTATGATGGTAATAGGTTGGTAGAATAATTGGACAATAATTTTGATACAAGGGGTGATAATGGCAAAATGAGGGGTACCGTAGTGGCACTTAACTTTCAAAAGTCAATATTTTTTATAAGATATTTAATTTTCTCACTTAATATTCTATATTTACTAGAAATAATGTAGGTTGATAATAAAGTAACGCACCTTATTCCTAGCGATGACACGTTGATATGTTGATGGTCTACTTTGAGTATGTTAAAAAAAAAGCCAATATTATCATTTATTGATCATTGGCTACGATTATATCATCTAGAAGATATTTCTAAGGAAAAATACAAGTTTTATTTCGTTCATTAAAAAGCGACAACGTTATTAACCTATTTTATTAGCTATATTACACTGAACGTTTTGCAGTACTTTGTTGTTACACTGTATAATAAAATATAAGCATCAATGTACTCTATTTAAATGAATATTGTTAGCACAATTCAAGTGATCAATGTACGTAACCATACCTTTTAAGGATATTTATATATACGTATCGAAGTTATTATTTATTACTTACTTGCGTACGTGTTATAAAATCGGTCTACACTAATCGTAAAACCGTGACTGGGTATAAGAACAAAATTAAATCTAGTGGAGTCATTCACTAATGCACAAACCTTCTTCGTTGCAAATAATTACCTCCTTACACTCTTGTACTTCTCACATACCCAGTCTGTTTCTTACAATGGGTATATATTTGTAAGAACAATTGCTCTTATTTTACGATTATTTCGAAGTAAAATCAATATGCTAAGTGGACGTTTGTTTCAAATTGGTGTTATCCTAGTTAATAATTTTTATAAATTAATAAAATAGCAAAATTGGTAAAACTTGAGCAAAATGGCAAAACATAAATCATTACCTATAAAAACTACTAAATTAGTTGTAGGGAAAACCGCGAACAGAACAAAATTAAGAATCGGAAATTTTTGCGCCTAACCGAAATATTTTCTTTTATAAGCTGTTATTCCACTGCCCCACAAATTCATGCGATGTCATCAATTTTTGTTCTTCGCTCTATTGGATAGTGTTAAAACTAATTCAGCGTATATATTCCGTTTAATGAGTAGATGCCATGCTGGTGCCATGGAATTTGAAAAGCCAATCTTAGTAAACCGTATGAGTGGAAAGCATTGCAATTTTTTTCAATTTTCTATTAATTCAGGTTGTATCTATACATGTTTGTTCTTACAAATATAATCGGCATTATCACCAATCTTTAGTACTAGTTTGACATACTTGCTATAAATTACATTAGCACACTCTGCGCAGTATGCATTTGTAGAAATAAGCAACATTTCAATAATGAGACATCGAAAATCTTAATTAAGTAAGTAAAACACCAAACATACATTAGAAAAAAATAATATTCTGTATCTTAATCTTAGAATATAAAAATATCAAAGTATTAGTACTATAATCTAATCAAATGATTGTATATGACACCAGTAACTATGTATTTAAAATTAATCTTTCCTTTTTATGCTTTCGCAATTTTTATTGCTTACCTTTGGGACTGGGTTCTCTAAGTGTAAATTAGCTTAAAATTTTTAAATTATAATTCGTATACTTGTGTCTTGTCACTTGAAATCTTTGAACTATTGCATTGGCACAAATTTGACGACTCTAACAAAATTATTAGCAATTTATTTCACTTTAGGTCCATAACCAATGATTATTTTTGAAAGACAAAATAAAAGTAATTGTTTTTATGCTTCACTTTCCTTTTGCACTAAATTTTGTTAATCTCATTTTTACAAACTTTGTTTTGTAGATCGTTAATAAATCAACCTCCAATATTTAAAATAATCTTATGTCTATTCTGATCTCCTAAGACAAAAAGCGGCAACTGCATATTTTTCAGAAATTAATATTCAGGCTTTATGTAAAGCTGCAGCACAGAATGTACCTTTTACTAAGACTTTACAACGTTACCCAGATTTAAACGACTTAAAACTTCATTTATTTTTAGCGGCAAGTACAATAAATATTAAGAAACAAAAACATAAAACATCAATTATCTCAAAACAATCGACGAGTCAGTTACCGGTTCTTGATTTAGTAGGGCAGTTAACTAATAAATGTACCAACAATGTAGGTTTAATTCGAACAAATTATATAAAATAATTCGGTAATGAATTTGACTAGGTATTGTAGGTCAAGTTGCAGTACAATAACAATAGCCCTGGTTATTTAATTCTGATTTATTATAATTTTTGTTTTCAAGATTTTCCGATATATAATTTTCTCCCGATCAAATAAGTCCTGATATATATCTCAAAAATCGAGGACATTTTTACATAATTATTATGAAATCTTAGAAACAATTGATCGTAACTTAAATTTGGAACTTACGTAGATTTTTTATTGAAATAATTAAACTTATTTGGCGAATTTCTATTTTCTTCTGAAAGCTACCGTCCTTTTGACATAATTTTCAGAAAATTGCTTATGGTGATGTACGTAAAGTATTTCAAAAATAAAAATTAGTCAAAATCCATAATTTACAGGAGATCTGACAATTAAGCACATAGCTAAATGAAAAGTAACTCTTTACCCTAATGATGTACTACTTGCAGGTTCTTTAACCCCGATCACAATAAAGTACTATTTTGATCGGACTCTGTTCATTTATTACACATACAAGCTTGCACATAAACATCAACTACAAATTTATTATTTTAAAAGGCGCGGAAAGATGATTATAATCATATAAAGTTCGCCACTTTCCGCGCGCTTCGCAAGCGTGGGTATGGAAGTGGTGGTTCGGGTATGTGATTCGTAATATATGCGCAAGCGATCTTATTGTAGTAGTGACACATATTGTTTTACGTAATAAAATATCGACGATATGTGGTTCAAGAAAACCATTATTGTCAGATAAAGTGAATGAATTTATTTAAGATTTCCCGGATTTAATATACAATGGCGCAAAAATAAAATGTTTAGTTTGCGATATATTGATAAGAAGGCCGTCTCGCGTCCGCACTACATCGCATAATCTAATTGCGCTTATATTACGAATCGCACACCCGAACGACCACTTCCACACCGACGCCTACGAAGCGCACGGAAAGTGGCGAACTTTAGTTATAACTTTTACGAATGCTTTTGGTATTTACAATTTACAAACGTTATCTGTAACATTACTGTTACATACCATATTACTATTACTAATTGTAAGAACATAATGAATTGTTGCAAGTCATGGATGTTTATAGAAGAACACCATTTAATAACACCATAAATGTGATGCAGTAGACTGATTTATGATGTATTGAATGAATTTTTGATTGCTCGAATAAAGTACATTAATCTTTCTAAAGTGATCCAAATTTTAGATATAAATTAAATATACATTAGCTATAATGTATATTTTAACAGAAGCAAAGTAAAACAGTTAGTCATTAACAATACAATAAGAATTTATCTAATATTCCTGTTTTCCTAGGTATAAAGAGCACCATCTTGAAGCATGTGTCTTTCACATTAACTGAGCACAGAAATAACTTAGAAAATATTAACAGTATTTGAGATAACTGTAAAAGTTTGCAAACAAAACATTCCAATTTGAATTAGTTAATGTAGAAATAAATACTGTTGATAATTTCTAATCGTTAATACTACCCTCTATATAGGTCTTCCGATCATTTAGTAGTATTGCCCCTCTATAAGAAATTAATTGGTTTTTGTTATTCATTTACTTTATATCATTTGAAGTGTAATTAAATGATACAAAAACATAAGGCTTTCAAGGATCTCTAAATGAATATAAAAACTAATATAATGAAAGTCTTTCGACATTATAACTGTCTGTATAGATAATTTTTTACTGGATCTGAAGTTGTAGCAGTAGTTCCAGTTCAAAGATCTTATTCTTCTAAATGTAAAAAATAAAAAATATATCCGTCAAACTTAAGTAAATAAAGTTGCTACCTATGACGTTCTTGTATAATTGAGTAAGTTGAAAGTACATAATATTCAATCAAAAAATAATCTTTGTATTTAGATCTTGCTTTTAATTAAATTAGCTAGAATTCACTCATACAACTTACTGATATTGTCGTATTTATTTCAGTATTTTCAGATTGCTCGAATGTATAACGAAGTTATAAAATACTAAGAATAAGATCGTTAGACTTAGTGGCATAGTGATCTTGAAGATCGTAACAAATCACTACCTTACTGTTAAAGTATGAGAATCTAATCAATTCATAACTTTATAAGTGTCAATTGGAAACAAAAAGAATATATATACAAAGTAAATAAAATTAATATAATTTTTTCTCGCATCCTTCTAAATGTGGATGCGTCAAAGTGAGATAATACTGTAGTAGTCGAAACTTTTTATCATATTTAGGATCTTTCAAGATTTAAAATGTAGTATTTTAGATAGGCTATTCTAAAGTAAAATAATTAAAAAACAATGTGTGTTCGCGTTATATGTATACACAGTTTCATTGTAACTACAGTTTACTGTGAGTTGTTTTGTTTAAAGAAGGTAGTAGTAATTTTCACTGTACAAACATGGCAATATTATTATATAATGAAATAATAGCTCCGGCAACCAAAGTTTTAAATAATGCGGAATATATAGGCATCGAAAGGAACAGCCACTTAGTAAATGATTTAACTACCTAGTTAGTTAGAAGAGATTCTTTGGTTGTTGGAGTAGAATATGTGATTACTGAGTGTGTCTTTTAAAAAAGATGAAACATCAATGCACAAAATCCAATTCCCTTACCAAAAGGATCCAAGTTGGATAATTTATATACACCTTGTTTCTATAAAATGTGCATTTCCTAAACATATTGTTTTAAAGATTATGACATTTTTAAATAATACTTACAATTGATACATCGACTTCCGCGGTCGTCAATTACACTAGTTTCTTGGTACCTTAGCTGAGCATAGACGGGAAACTGATCCCGTAACTCACTATAACAGTAGAAAAATCTGTTAATCTATAGAGATGTCAAAGATCCCAACAATTTAAATCGCGAGAAACAGAAGCCTTGAAGGTGTCAAATGAGTGTGAACAAAACGTCGGCAAAAGCTACGACGCCGCTGTTCTAGCCCAGAAACCAAGAAAATAGTATATTTAGATCCGTACGAAAAGTTGCGTGCACTGAGATTGAAAAATTCTCTACCTTAGAAATCTACATTCCAAATCATGATTTTCCATTATACATTTCTTGCGTCTGCGCTAGTTATGTACGAAAAGAAAAATATTCAGACCTTTTAAGTTAGAATATCCGATATATTATTTAATAATCTTGTATTGAATAAAGTAGCATCGGATAAGATTATTTTTAATAATTAAACCAGCTCAATTTTGGTAAAATGCTTCGGATTAAGAATAACAAACCAAAATTACAATTACAATTGCAGGCTGGCAGACGCATTTCATTCACCTGTGATATGTATATTGCAAAGTCTTGCGCCTGTAAGATGCAAGCGAAAAGCACTATTATCATTATTAATTATTATTAATATTATATTATTTAAACACACGGAAACAGGCATCACCAAAAGTTATGAATGTTACTATATTAATTCAGACATCAATTTGAATTTACTTTTCATCGATCATAAAAAAAAGAATACATTAACATTAGTAACAATCTTCATTTTTACAAATTTAATGAAAAACGGAACCTTGTGCAACTGCAATCGCCGTGGTGGTTACTACAGAGCAATAAATTAAAATAAAATATTTAGCTAGTACTGGTCATGATCTTTAAAGCAAACTTTAAAAGCTATACAGAATAGTAAAAAGTGGAATACGTTGTATATAAACACATTATATAAATATATGTGAATATTGTTAGGTAAAAACCCTTTTTAATTTTTATAGTTCCTTTTTACTCGTTGAGAACATGTGTGCGCAACCGTGGACTTCAATCATCACAACTTTCTAGCAAATCTGCAGTTTGACCGGTTGAGTTTTGATGATGGAAGTTACGTCTTGGCCCTTGCCACTCGTGTGTTGTGACCATTTCTAGTTATTTGCACCCCGTGTCAATGTCCGCTCTTGTATGTCTTTAAATAAATAAAAAAACAAACAAAAATGAATGTGCATGTCTTATTCATCTGTAAGATGGCGTTGCATTCGATGTAACAACTTATTTTATACAAATAATAGAGGAATAGGGGGTCCTCTATTTACGAATTTGTAAATACACTAGTCGTTAATTACTCACCTATAACAATGTAGTGTTGATAAAATCAACTTGATTTGAAATCTTTATTGTGCTGTTTAAAACTGATTATACGAGTTAATATATATTGTATATTAGACAATAATTATTGATATTATATTATACGAATATATCATTTGTAGATGTGATTATTTTCTAACATGTAACATGAAAATATATAGATATACAGATTTTACATATATACATATACATATGTAGCAATGTGGACAATATTGTTTTTTGTGTGATTGGTGCCATCTTATAGATATTGTAAATTAGGGAATTAATTTGACTCTATATATATAAGTATATATAAATACATACATTTGAAACTGGAAGTTTAATTATAAACATCTTCCGTACATTAACTTGTGTTTTTTTTACTTATTCCTCACTTATCTCATAATAAAAGCAAGTAAGAAAATTTGTATCTGCAGTAAATGTAATTGAAGCAACTACTCGTTACCGAGTACTCGCTCTGCGCAATGTGGGTTCCGTCAACAGCACCACAAATTCATAATTTCCTATTTTTATTTATATACAGATACGCATACATACATTTAAAACGAATAACTTTCATGTATTTCTATTATGTAATATATACGGGTGTTCCACGAGGAACTGCATCGATCGATAGTATGGTTTGGATAATATTTTAGAAAACCAATACTTTTTTTTTTGAAGAAAATGTTGCAATACACATTTTCCTAAGTATCTCTGAAGGTATCCATTTTAGATATGGCCCTTTTCTCGTCTTTTTGTAAGAGCAAAACAGGAAAGAATAAGTACTTGTATTAAAAGAAAATGAAGTTTTAATACTGTTTCCATTTGAAGGTTTAATTATCGGTGACGGTGTATATTTTCAAGAAAATCATTTGTTTTCTAATCCTACCCTCTCAACAGTACTGCAAAAGTTCAATTTAGATAAACGCTTTCACTGTTATAGAAGATCACATGTACTCATTTACCTTTTCAAAAACTGCAAGTACAAAGATGGTTAAAAATAATAACATTGTTTTATGAATTTTTAATGTACACTGCCGTTCAGAGAAGTTCGGTCGGTTGGTAAAAAACATGAAAAGGTTACAGAAACAAACGAAACTAAAAACAAAATACAATTTTAATGTATGTATAGGTAAACAAGACAAAAATAAATAAGAAGTTATTCTGGGCTAATATAACATACTGAACATTATTTTTTTTCATCGAAAAAACCTCCTTTGCTGTTAATCACCGCTCGAACTATTCTAGGCATTCTTTCGATAAGTTTCGTTAAAACGGATTGTGGAATATTAATTCATTCATGTTGCAGAATATTCCGTAAATGTTCTTGTGAAGTTGGGCAATTTTTCGGATCCTCCTGTCCAGTTCATCCCACAACAACTCTATAGGGTTCAAATCTGGGCTTTGTGGGGGCCATGTCATTACTTTCAGGGTGTGCTGTTCTTCTTGCTCCTTTAGATAGTTCTTACACACTAACGCAGTGTGTTTTGGGTCGTTGTCATGCATGAATGCAAAGTTACGGCCTATTATACGCAATCCTGATGGCACTGCATGATTCTGGAGTATTGCAAAATAATTTTCCTTCCTCATTACACCCTGCACTCTGCATAAATCTCCCATCTCAGCAAAGGAGAAACATCCCCACACTAACACAGGACTACGCCCTTGCTTCACCGTAGGTACAATGCAGTTCGGGATCACTTTTCGGTTTTAGATCTTCGGACATAAACTCGTCGATTTTGCCCAAAAACCTCAAACTTTGACTCGTCACTCCAAAGCATGCGTTTTTTACCGTACTCGCCGAAACTTGTTCTTCACGGCCGTGATTGACTTCGGCTGCTATTTGTGGCGCTGTTAATTTTCTATTGCGTTTGCTTAATAATACAATTCTCAAATCTTCAGCTTTTGTTGTTTTCCTAAATGCTCTAGGACGAACACGATTTTCTATAGTTCCAGTTGTCCGATATCGCTTTATGATGTCATTTACTGTGAAACTTCTCATATTTATTTTTTCAGCAATTTGTCACCCCGAATATCCTTCTTCAAACAGCGTAATAATGCGTGAACGTTTTTCTACACTGGTAGGCTTGCCAAGTGCCATTTTGGAGTAAATTTTCTTAAAACTTTCGCGCAAAAACGACAGATGCACACCAACACACGTTTAACAGTAAAATGAAGCAAATTTATATCTTTACGCCCGTGATAAATAAACAAGAGTGATACTGCGGTATATTTCCGAAATATATTGTTCGTTAATAATCCCCAAACGACCCGTTTCAAAAGATCGGTACTTCCGAGAAATTCTTCGAATGATAATAAAAGGGACTTTATTGTGGTTGTCGCAATATTTCTACTTTACATAATAATTTATGGCTTTAATCCCTTAGAAAAGAGTGTATGCTTAATATTTTCCTAATTTTATGTATTAATAATTGTATACAGAGTGATGTAATAGATTTTTATTGTATGACCGAACTTCACTGAACGGCAGTGTACATTATAGTATTTACCAGGCCTGTGGAAGATAATCGTGAGAGAGTAATAAAAAAAGGATTATTCCAACGAAAAAATAAACATTGTTTGTGTTTTCATTGATATCTGAAAGGCGTTGTACACGTGTATATCGATACGCATATCTGGCGGAATTTCTGTGCCATTAGTACATATGGCAAAAAAATAATTAGGCAAAAAAAAATAATTGCGTATAACGTAATGCGTTCGTTTGCGTGATTGATGTTCCACTTCATCGCTTCACGCTTTTCATCTTTATGTGAAAGCACAAAGCCGAAATTTCTACAGGTACTATCAAACAGTTTTTATTTAAATAGTCGATAGTAACTCTATGTAAGGTATTCATATCGAGGGAAAAATTAAATTTGTCTTTTTTCACAAAATTCTTGTACACTAAATAGTCAATAAATTGCGGTCGGTTTCGTGCTTAGCAACTGTGGTATGTTTATGATTTTTGGTCACTATAACTTTTCACCAGCGATGTATGTATAAACACTACGAATGTACTTCCTTTTTCTACTACTTGTTTTCATGTTTACACTCGTTTTTGTTAGTCTGCTATGAAGGTATACTTTTGGACGCGAAATAAAAGTTTTTAAAGTGCACTTTGGTAGCACTATTTCACAGCAACACACCTTCAACCAAGAATATATATAGCAGACAAAGTTTTGTAAAGATGTGAAATTAATGAAATTGTAAAAACCTTCACAAATAAAGATCGAAGTTATAAGTTTCAGTTGAATTCGGCGGGTTGCAACTATAGCACTTTGTAGAATCGTAGCTTCACCCCTACACACTGATAGAATCTAAATTTATAGTTGGGTACGTATGCAGTACAAAGAAGAATCCTATCTGGAAAAATAATATTGCTCCAATTTAACTCCAAGTACCAGTTACTGCAGGGCTGAATGGATGCAATGTTTCACGCAAGAACCGTTTGCAATGACATCCGCAGTGTGTTGTCCGTATTAATAGAAAACATATATGTTGCATGTTACATCTTTGCCTACAATTACCTTTTTTTTTTAATCGATACGCTATCGATTCCATAAAACGTTCCATCATTCACATTCTGTATCATTTATTGATTCACAAACGATGTACGTCAGAGGTACGAGCAATAATTAATGTGTGAACTGATACGCGTACCGCACAGAAATCGGTGGTTGGAACCTTACATATTCTCGTATAGCTAAGCATTACGGATGAGTGAATTTTAATCCTTAGAAGCGAAGCTGCTAAGCATTTAGTTAAATAGAGGATCAATTATAAATAATAACAACTGCAAGTAAAACTCCTTTCAATAACATAAATATATACATTTCTCTAAAATGTTACATCAATATAGGAATATAGGTTTTTTTACAGTATATCGTAAATTTTTCAAAAAGTACATAGTAGAACCTTTAAAAAACAGAAAACTATTTAAAAATACAACTGTTGGTCAGTTACAAGGATTCAAAACTAAATTTTCTATTATAAACTTATATGAAATAGTTATATTATTTAAACACCACAATTGAAGTATTTCTGTTGGATATGACGCTGTTACGTTGTATGTACGATTTGTATTTGATAATGTCACTTATTATAATCACATCTAAAGCAAAATTAGTTATTTTTCGGGAAATTCCATTTAGTGTAGAAATCGATTATCGTCGATGTTTGGAATAGGAAGCAAGATGGACAATATATTTTATTCCATTGTTTGCACATTTGAATAATCGGGACATACTTCATCATCAGTAACGGTCGAGACAACAACTGCGTGGCGAACCAGTTCATAATCGTATTGGCCATCCTTGGATGTTTGCTCAGGACCGTGTTTAGCAGACTTTTTTATAAATTCTTGGACTAATGTCGGATCTACTTTCGACATAAGTAATTTACGTCCCCAAGTAACTAATGCGAATGGCTAGAATTGGTGAGGATCAATAATCAGTAAGATCGTTAACAAGTATCTTTCATTATACTTACTCTCTCAGGAGTCAAAACGTTGTATGGGGTGATAATATGGCGATACAAGCAACGTACAATTAGTTGACGTAGAAAATCAACTTCTACGTTATTAGCACATGGGTGATACAACATAACCACGGCACCATGCTCAAGGTTATGGATCCACCGTTGTTTCGGTAAAAATTTATATTCCCCGTATTTTGCCCAAAGGGGTCGGTGTGATCCACTGTTGAAAATACAATATTGTACTATTTACATGTTATTCTTTTTTTTTTTGTTAAAAAGTGCCTTGTTTATATTTTATTGTATGATTTTAAAAGGTGTATCGCTTAATATAATTCCCAAAAGAAATCAGAGCACAACCAAATTACTGCCCTAGTTAATGCAATTGCAGTTGGTAGGATAACCAACTTTTCGTTTGAAATAAATTAAAACGATACATGCATGTAATATCCAAAACGCACCGTTCACTGTGAGCGCTTACACGCTTTAAGTAATTGTAAGCGTAACTTTGGTTGTTTCTTTCGACAATGTGAGCACTAATAAATGTAGTTATGACGACTATATTACGTTATAATTTTCGCTCACAGACGCTTATTTTATCGAAGTAAAGCAGCGAAACTGTAAGCGCTATAAGCACTTTGTATCAAAGTGATCGTCAGCATTCAACATAGCCCTTCAATCTCTATGCTAGGATGTTTAATGTAATTTTCTAAATAAGAAATAGCGCAGTTCTATGCTTCCTCGTTACAGATATTTTCATTTCCACCATCGCCCAATAAATCCAGTATTGATTGTATTAATAAAAGTATCATGTAAACCATTTCTTCTCTATTTGTGGTATTCATATTTTCCACTTTTTCTGTTGACGCAGTCTTTACAAAATTGGATTTAGATCTTTTCCATACAGATACTGAAGAATCATCAAATTTGGAAAAGAAACCCGTAGAACTCGCAACTAACGAAGAACTCAAGTAAAATTTAAACATGGATACTAAGAGTTTTGATTTTAAAAATCAATACCAGTTCTCTACCCTGGATTGCAATAGTGCAGAAGTTTTTAATCGCATTTCACTCGTTCTACATGGCTGAGCGTGGAGAAGAAGAACAGACATCATTGAACGTGCCAATCTGCCATTGAAATTGGAACCCGACGTTAATAAATTGTTAAAACTCTACCATCCTCAACCTCCTCATTATTTCTTCTTATTTATTATTAATTTTGTGTTGATATTATTTTTTTTAAATTCTTATTGATGCGTTTATTTTTAAGTTTAATAAACAATCTTGTTTATTAAACTTTAATAAAACGACTGTTGTCGTTTTATTAATTTCTACTTTATGGTCTTGAATAGATAAACAGATAAATCTCATATAAAATTAACTATTATGGATAACAGGCCATTGGAATTTTTTTTTCTAAAGGGGCGGTGGTCCAGAAAAAAATTGGGAACCTCTGATCTAACTCATTTAATACATATCAATATTGTATTTTGACATTATGAAAACATAGAATTCAACTATATTGAAATGAGCAAATTATTCCACAAAACTGAGCAAGATCTGTATTTCGAAATTTCGTAACAAAATGAGTTTCTCTAACAAATTTGATTTCTGTTAAAAAAGTATTATAAGAAAATAGCACAATTTCAGAGGACCAAAATCAAATAAAATTTGTTTCTAAAGGTTCACAAGTTGCAATTTAAGATATATGGTACTCAATAAGCTATACTTTGATCAGCCGATGATAATTTAATAATATGGCATTTATTGGTGGTAATAAAACAGCAAATAAATACATCTGAAAATAACTCTTATCTCAATCTCAATAGCATAAAAGCTTTATTATTCGAAATGCCCTTATTCATAATAATTGTTATATATATTTTTGTATCTGCTTACAATGCTGAAGGAAATAGATGTTATATGTATAATTAAATAAAAACTTTACTTACAACGTTGGTATATCTGTATCGTAAAAGATTTGTTTGTTCATACATCTATGTTGTGCCTGAAAAAACATTTGACGTGTCAAATCAAACAAATTGATTCTGAATAGTTCTAGAAATTACAAACCGAATAATGGGCAGGTATATGGTCGGCAGTAAAAATAGGATATACATCATCTCTTGGTAAATATAGTCGTTTATCAGAAAAACAGGTATAGTTAGTAGGGTCATCTAACCAGTCTTGTTCTAAATTTACCTGAAATTATGAAGTAATTTAAAATTCTCAGAATATCGTTCCAATGTAAAGACTTACTTTACCATCATCACAATGAATAGAAGGAGTCCCCATTTTAATACCGTGCTTGTCGTCATGTAATTCTTTCTTTGTATATTGATATGTTACTACCTCGTTGTTATCAATTTCTTCTTCACGACCGGGAAACCACTTACCTTTCCACTCGTCCTCTTCCCCAATTCCAAATGGCCATGCTAATGCAGAAGT